>CM031237.1:931457995-932057995 GCA_018340775.1 Taxus wallichiana var. yunnanensis
TCCCTTCTATGTTTCATTAATCATTGGAAATCAGCTAGTGCACAATTGCATGATAGACTCCGGGGCAAGTAGCTCAGTGATGCCTAAACAAATAGCTGATCAGCTAGGGCTCCAGTATGAAACAATATCCAAAGGGGTAGTGTAGCTAGATGGGATAACAGTAGCAACAGTTGGAGTGATTAAAAACTTGAGTCTTACCTTGCATGCATGTCCAAATGTTGTTGTTTTACAAGATGTATCAGTCATAGACCTTCCACCACTCTTTGCCCTTTGCTTGTCAAGGGACTTCACAGCCAAGATTGGAGGATATTTGTCTGCTGATTGGTCACACATGCTGTTCAGAATAAGGTATGGAACCAAAGCTACAGTCAGGTCTGAACCTATTGCAAACTTCCACATTGAGCCTTACACTCCAAGTCAGATTAATGCCAATTGCTCAGCATTTGATCAAGAAGATCACCCAAGCACTGATGAAGCTGACACCAAGGTTGGGAGCATCCCGGATCTAACTCTTGATGAATGGGAAAACAAGGTACATGCTTTTGATCCTTATCAAGAAGTAGAAGAATCTGAGCTAGGGGTCTATTGTATACATGAAGAAAATCAGCCTATTCCTAGCATCACCAAGCCAAACCACAAGGATGACAATGAGGTATGGCAAGCTGTTTTTGATGGATCAAGGAGTAGACAAGGTGTAGGAGGTGGAGCTATGCTTGTTTCACCTCAAGGAGTAAAGTACTATTTAGCTTTTAGATTTCAGTTTGCATGCTCCAATAACACTGCTGAATATGAAGCCTTGGTGCAAGGGATGCATTGGGCAATCAAGAAGAAAATAAAGAACTTGCAAGTCTTTGGTGACAGTGAATTGATTGTAAATCAGGTCAAGGGACAACATGCTGCCAAGAATGATCTACTCAAGTGCTACAAGAATAGGGTATGGGACCTCATGGAAGATTTTGAGGGTTTTGGCATCAAATCCATTCCTA
Source organism: Taxus wallichiana var. yunnanensis (assembly GCA_018340775.1). NCBI lineage: Eukaryota > Viridiplantae > Streptophyta > Pinopsida > Cupressales > Taxaceae > Taxus > Taxus wallichiana. The sequence goes on from CM031237.1 coordinate 931,458,982, forward strand.
GGAAAGAGAATCAAGCTGTTGATAGGCTTGCAGCAGTAGGGGCAGCCTTTGACATTGTGGAAAGCATTCAAAAAGACAAGGTACAACCAAACATCCATGTGATTGTGAGGCCTTCAGTGCCAGATAACAATGTCAGTTGGCAAGTATTTGAGAATGACCAAAGAAATCATCCATTTCTTGCGAGAAGAAGAAGCTGAGTTCTCAGCTAAGAATCAAGAAAAACTAGAACAGCAGTATGGTGACCAAGTGGTACAGCTGAGAACTAACAAGCTGCCCAAGGGACTTATCACTTTGGAGTCCATTTTTAATCCCAATGATCAGTTTAGGAAAGAGAAAGCAAACATTCAGGTCAAGAGAGAAGATTCAGTATCCATCTTGGTGGAAGAGAACAAACCATTACAAATTGGAAAGATGACAACTGAACAAGAAAGGTATGAGTTCATACAGTTGTGTCAAGAGTTCCCTGATGTGTTTGCTTGGAGCTATGAAGACTTGAAAGGTTTCAATCCCAACTTAGCTCAGCATACCATTGAATTGGATCCAAATACTAAGCCTGTCAGGCAGAAACAAAGACCAGTCAATCCACATATGGAGCCTCTCATGAGGAAAGAATTACACAAGCTGATTGAGTCAAGGATCATATTCCCAATCAAGCATTCTAGTTGGGTTGCCAACTTGGTTCCAGTCAGAAAGAAGAGTGGAGAGATCAGATTGTGTGTTGACTTCAGAGACTTGAATAGAGCATCTCTCAAGGACCATTACCCACTCCCTTCCATGGAGCAAATCTTGCAAGTTGTGGCTGGCTCGAGAGGTTTTCACTACTTGATGGCTACTTAGGCTACAATCAGATTATGGTGAAGGAAGAAGACCAGTTCAAGACAGCCTTCACAACCAAATGGGGAACTTATGCATATAGGAAAATGCCATTTGGGCTGTCCAACGCCAGTCTTTACCTTCTAAAGGGAAATGGACATGGCTTTCAAAGGTTCGATTAACAATGTGGTGCTGATTTACCTTGATGATATCACTATTTTTTCCAAGAATGCAACAGACCACCTCTCTCATTTGAGACAAGTCTTCACGACGTTTGGAGATTTGGAGTGTCTTTGAATCCTAAGAAGTGTATCTTTCTTGCACATGAAGGAAAGCTCCTTGGCCATATTGTCTCCAAAGAAGGATTAGCAATTGATCCAGAGAGGGTTGAAGCCATAAGAGCACTACCATTGCCAAGCCACAAGAAGGCCCTTCAGAGTTTCTTGGGGAGAATAAACTTTGTCCGGAGGTTTGTCCCAGATTTTGCAGCCCTTGTCAAGCCCATCACCAAAATGTTAAAGAAGAGCATGGCTTTCAAGTGGACAGCAGAAGGCAAGGAGAGTTTTGAAGCAATCAAAGAAGCCATCTCTCAAGCACCAACTCTCATCAACCCGGACTTCTCCAAGGATTTCATCCTCTATGCATTTGGAGGTAATGATACTATTTCTGCCATTTTGGTACAGTAGAACAAAGATAATGAAGAGCAACCAATTGCCTTCTTCAGCCAGAGCCTAGATGACTATGAGGTGAAGTACTCTTTTATTGAGAAGCATGTCCTTGGCAGTAATCAGAAGCTTGAAGAAATTCAAGCATTTAATCTCAAACAACAAGGTCGATTCTTTGGGGTTAAGGAATTCCTCCTCAACAAAGATTTAAACGAGAAAAGGGCAGGTTGGATCACCCGTGTCATGGAGTATGACATTGAGATCAAGATCACCAAGCTGGTAAGAGGGAAAGGATTGTGTGAGCAAGCTGGTTTTGGGAAGCAAAAAGAAGTATGCAATGAAGAAGAGGATGTTTTCATGATCAGGACAACCATGAGCCAAGTGGAAATCAAGAAGAAGAAAATGTTGTCCCCACTCCTTGCTGGACCCAAGGTATTATACACTTCCTAAGCATAGTCTATGCCCCGGAGATGAACAAGACTCAAAGAAGACACTTCGGACTATAGGCTGTCCCATATGCCATTGTTGATGGAGTTTTGTTCAAGAAAGATGTGAATGGAGTGCTCTTGAGATGTATTAGCACAAATTAAATTCATAGGGTGTTAGAAGAATTCCATGGTGGACATTGGTGGTCATTTTGCACCAAGAGTGGCAGCTCTAAAAATCATGAAGGCTAGTTATTATTGGCCTAAAATTTTCAGTGATTGCTATGTGTGGATTAAGAGGTGTAAGAATTGTGCATTCTTCATAGGAAAAGAGAGACTTTCTGCCCTTCCATTGCATCAATCTCGGTTGACCAGCCATTCATGAAATGGGGTTTGGACTTCATTGGAGTCATTAATCCCAATTCAATTCAAGGGCACAAATGGATTTTGACAGACCATAGACTACTTCACCAAGTGGATGAAGTAGTAGCACTCAAAGAGGCAAATGAGTCTAGCTTCTTAGACTTCTATGAGGGCATAGTAACCAGATTTGGCATTCTGCTACAATAATCTCGATAATGCATTGGCATTCATTGGATCCAAGGTGATCGAGTGGGTTGTCAAGAACGGGATCTACCTAAGCACTTCATCAAACTATTACCCTCAAGGTAATGGCAGTGAGTCTACAAACAAGAACTTGTTAAGGATCATTAGGAGGACTCTTGATGAGAATCATAGGTCTTGGCATACCAAACTAAAATCAGCCTTATGGGCTGATAGGATAACTCCCAAGAGATCCACAGGTAACTCTCCATTCAAACTTGTCTATGGAAGAGAGGCAATCTTGCCCATGTCACTTGAGTTGCGAACATTGGAACTCATGAAGCAATTAGAGTTGCTAGATTTTGAGCCCATGGAGGTGAGATATGCGAGTTGATGGAGCTCACGGGAGGTCGAAATCAGGCATCCCAAGCAATGGAAAAGGATCAAGCTTTGATAAAAATACCTTTGATAGAAAGGCCAAGGATAGATCTTTTCGGGTTGGAGATCTAGTGTTGAAATGGGATGTGGATAGAGCAAAACCGGGAAGGCATTCAAAGTTTGATGCCATTTGGGAGTGGCCCATACATGGTCATGAAGTGCAAGAACAACAATGCTTTCCAATTGGCCTCATTGGATGGTGAAGAACTGATTCGATCAATGGAATCTATCTCAAGCATTGCTTCTAGAGGAAATTTACCACCTTGTAAATATTAGATTAGATTTTCATTTCTCCAAGTGCTTTGCACATTGTTTTTTCGTGAGGTTAGTTTTGCTTTCCCTAAGTGCTTTGGCACAACTTGCTATCCCTAGAGGTGTTTTGTAGTCCTTGCTTCCATCATGTGATATTTCATCTTCCTCCTTGCACATTCTAAGTCAGTTGGGGTTCTAAAAAGAATATTTGATGGCTCCATGCCCAATGGACTACTTCAGGCTACTGGTACTTTCATCTAGCAGGTAGATGACCCCTCTGAGTCGCCAAAATTGTTATCCAAAATGTGCCCCAGCTCATTTTTTGTGGCTAACTCCTTGTGTTCTTGCCTCTCTTGTGCCTCAGTCTACATTTTTTGATTTTAAGGCACTCAAGGCTTTCTAGAAATGGCACCATTAGATAGAGCTCTCTCTCAGCTTTCCAAAAAGGTAAAATTTGCTTCGAACTCCTTATATTTTTCAAGTTATGGCTCGATGGAGTTTTTGTGGAAAATTTTCCCATTTGAGGCCCGCAGCCAATAGGAAGCTGCCACGTGGTAGAGGAGTTTGGGGGTCGGAGGAAAATTGGAAATTTTTCCAAGTTTTGGTCGAAGGTTCAAGTGGAAAATTTTGCCGCGGGGCCCGCGGACCAATCAGGTTGTGACACGTGTCACAAGGGGAGGTGCATGAAAATTTTGCTAAGTGTTTGAGAAGGACAAATTTTTGAATTTTGGCCCACGGCCAATAGGAACTCGACACGTGTCGAGGGAGGCTCGCGGGCGTCGGGGGCGAAATGGAAATTTTTGCTAAGTTTGTTGTAAAAGTTTCAAAGGCCAAAATCGGCCCGCATAGCCCACGCCCAATAAGAATGGGCCACGTGTCCGTTGGAGCCCGAGTGGTGGAGGAGAGGGTGAACTTTTCACTTAGTGTTTTTTCCGAGTTTTCAATGGGGCGAGTTGGAGGGTTGGCCCGAGCCAACCGGAGGAGGACACGTGTCCTAAGGAGAAGGGGAGTGCGGAGCTCGGGGAGGATTTAGAAAATTTAGTAAAAGTTTTGGCCGAAAACTAAAAGGTAAAGGTTTTCCCTGCACCCCTGTCGACGAACCAAATGATGCCACGTGTCCCAAGTGGCGGGGGTGCGGGGGAAAATGAATTTTTTCCAAAGTGTAAGAAAAGTCAAAATTTTCAAAGGAAAACCCATGGAAAGGGAAGGAGAGAGAATTGCACTGGCCAATCAGTGCCCGACACGTGGCATCCAACCAGTGGAGTGTGGAGAATTTTTGAAATTTCTTCCAAAGACAAAAAAGAGGTAAAATTTGAAAATTTTTCCCGCCGATCCGTTTTTGGGCCGTTTTTGCCCTAAATCTTCAAATGATCATATCTTTTGATCCAGAGCTCAGATTTTTACGTTCTTTATATCATTGGAAAGATGTTAAAATTATCTACATGATTCCATAGTCAATTTCTAATTTTGGTTCAGTTTGGAGAGAGAAAATTCAAAAACGGTTCTGGTACGTGTCCATGGCCAGAAATGACATTTCAACAACCAAATTTAATACAGAATGGGTCGCATTCTTCTCCAATATGGTAAAAAATGATAGGGTATGGGTTTGTAAGGTCCTCCATGTTGTTTTAATGCATTTTCCATCAATGAGGAATGGGCTCCCATGTTTTTATGTTTTCTCTCTCCTAGGCTCGACCCATGCATTGTAAAAGCCAGATTTGGCTCATTTCTTCATGGTTGAACACTTTTTGGCATAGAAAACTTCTTCTTTCACCTCCAGCAAGTGATTGTTGCAAGAATCAGACCTTTTTCAAGTATTGTAGCAGGTTTATACCTCTTTGAGGGTGGAATGCAAGAGATTTTACATGGAAATGACAGTGCAAACTCTGTGAATGCTTTCAGTCCTCTGTTTGTATTGTTTTACTTCATTTTAAGACCCCTAATTGCATCTATCAGCTTGTGTATGTTTTCCCTTGTTGCATTTCATGAATTTGTGTCTATTTACATGGAAAAAAATGTTTCACCACTCCTTTGGTGCATCACCATCATTAGTTAGTTTCAATTTTTGCATTTCTATCCCTGTCCCCTTGCAATTTAGAGTAGGATTAGGATCTGAACCTCTGTAGTTGTGCAAAATATAGATCTAAATCAGAGGAGTTTGAGGAACCAGCCTCTAATCTAGAGATTCCTCTCTCATTTTCACAAGTCCCACACTTGGAGAGAGGTTTCCATGTTGTGCAATCACACTGGATGCCTAAAACATCAATTCAGAACCTTGATTTGCATCCAGGGGTGCTGCTGATTTGTAACAACACTTACCACTAAGGGTAGCTCCTTAGGAATTCTCCATTCCTCTTCAAATTCCACATGAAGTCGATCATACCACATCTCTTCCCTTTTCTTGAATGGGCCACTCATAGATCCTTCACATAAATATTTCTCAAACCTTTCTGCGAGAGACTTATTCTCTACAAGATACTCCCAAATATTATTCTTTGGCCCATCGGGCACTCCAATTTCCATAAATACAAGAGATAATAAAATAACACCAAATCTTATTTTCTCACCTTTGCACGCCTCCTCAATTATTGTATCAGCTATGTATCTTGCCAAATTGTATATCTCTCCTGTGACATCCTCTTAGCAATGTGGAGCCACATGGTGTTCACTTGTGACCATCTCTCCTGGTCATTTAGTTTTGTAAGTAGGTGCGTGGCCACCGCACAACATGATACTTCCTCAGTTTGTAGATGTCCATGCTGCACAAACCCTTTGAATAACCCAAATCCTTATTGGTGGCCAAAATAGTTGTCTCATTATTTAAATCACTGCTAATTTCTGTACATGTACAATTTAATCATGTTAGGCTAGCAATTAAGGAAAAATTGATCCTCATCCACCGCCCAACAAAATAAAATAAGTCCTCATGGACTCTTCTCATGAGCCATTGGTAGATTTTTTTGGGTTTTCCAAAATAAGGGAGTTCATACAATTGGTAGACCCCTACCTTCTTTAAAAATTCTCTCTAGCATCGTCATAGATGGGAATATCATCAATTATTCGTTTATTGGTCTTCCTATTCAACAACACGTCTAAATCCTCCTTGTTATCAATTGTCCAATGATTATAGTCATTCAATTTTCTCCAGTGGATATGAGAATCCCAATCCTATCCCATGATTACTTCTTCTAGATATTGCATCTCAGAAAATTTACTTTCGGGGTATCCTCTATCTTGAATTTGGTCTCTACCTTCTTCTTCCCCTTTGTCCCCTGCTCAGGTGCTCTCCTTGGTGCCATAGTAAGAAAAGGGTGTGCCTTTTTACTTCTGTCAAGCTATGTGATCCAAAATCCCATGCCCTAGCTCAAAAACACGTGCCCTAGCTTCTTCTCGAACCTTGGCACTCTATTTCTCCTTTCCGCATGCCTTTGCTTCACTCAAACCCTTCTCCAATGGGAATGTAAGCCAATTTCATGCACACTTTTGTTATCCTCACCTGGTTTCTCAACTCTCTACACTTCAATGCGTCTCACTTGGCTCATTTGCAAATAGCTCACTCAAATACTCATAATCACAAAGGTAAAATTGAACCCGCATCCCATCCTTATATAGATTTCAAAAAAATTATCACATTTAATCACATTTATTTCTCCTCCACCTACCACCAATCCTCACATTAACTCACCATTTACTATCTTTTCACTTCAATACATCTATGCACCACAGTCATAACCTTCTATCACACCTTTCTACCTCTTGGCTACAAACCTTCTTTTGTGCACTCGCATGCAACATAGTAATTTGCCATTGTGCCTTTCTCCGAGTATTTTCCACTACTGCAGATTATCCCCGTTACACTATGTGTTCATTTTTTCTCACCTATGGTCTTCATTAGGAGAAATTTTCTTTCTAGTAGCACCTTTCCATACCATCTGCACAAATATTTCCTTATGCATACCCAAATTTGGATGACAACTACCCCACACTAAGGGTATGTGCAGTCCTCTACGCATGAAAACACTTTAGATTGTAATCATCTTCCAGTAGCGTAAGCACACTTATTACAAAAAACAAAGAATGAAATTGACAAAACATAGCAACGAAGAAGGAAACACATCTAAAGGAAAATACATTAAGGGAAATCTAATCTAGATGGAAATACTACCTTATTATAAACACCAAGAAATATTATTTATAGTTGGCCTACTCTGTTGAAGTCAAAGGAAAGCGTGTTCCATCAAGTGCCTCTAGGCGGCAAGTGCTTGAGTCAAGTATATGAGTGATAACATATGGTCCCAAGCAATGCACCTTAAGATTTCCCGGATGGCGTAGAAACTTTGACTCATAAATAAGCACTATCTCCCAACCTCAAGTTTCATGTCCCTAGTGTGCATGTCGTGTCTTTCCTTCTTCCTCGCTTTTTCTTGCTTCAATCCATCGTGATATGGTGTACCTCTCATCTAGATGAATCAACTTGTCAATTATTTATTCCAATGTTTCCTCATTAGCTAAACCTCTTATGCACGTAATACATAAAGAAGCTATCATGAATTCCATGGGTAGAACTTCCTCTGCACTAAACACCAAGTGAAAGGGTGTTTCCTTATTCAACCGTTTGTAGGTTGTTTTATATGCCTAAATCACAACAAAAAAAAAAATCATCCTAGTATTTATGTCCAATTTCACAAATTATTGTGAAAGTATGTCTCAATATCTTGTTAAAAGACTCAATAATCCCATTTTCTTGAGGGTGATAGGGTTTTTTCTTATGGTGTGTAACCATAAATTCATCTAATAATATCCCGATTGTCTCATTAAGGAAATGAGTGCCTCTATCACTTGTCAAACTGAAAGGACATCCACACACAGTAAGAATATTTTCCCATAAGAACCTTATTGTTGTAGCCACTGCACAATCCTTTATGCGTTCCACTTCTACCCACCTTGTAAGATAATCAGTGTATAAGTGATGATATAGCGCGATCTAGTTCTATGCGTGGATGGGGAAATAGGACCCATAAAGTCAATTTACTACTTCTCAAAAAAATTTGAACTAGTAATAGGCCGCAAAGGAATTTCATCCCTCTACCCGGGGTTTCCAAGGAATTTAAAGTGATCACACACCTTAAAGTATTCTTTGCAATCCTTGTACAAGGTCTCCCACATGATAAACCATCTAGTACAATTTTGCGCATAGTGGCGTCACTTACATAGTTTCCACCTGAATACCGCCATGAGCCTCCTCCATGATTAATTTTTTCTCATACTCCAATATACTCCGATGCAATACTTCATCTCTGCATAGTTTGTATAAGTCACCTCTGATCAACATTAAAAGGTGTGACATGAATTGCAAGTTGTTTATTTTCCAAGGCCTTTATTCCTTCTAGCGTCATACTTGTGCATAAAAATACAACAATATCCTCTCGATTATGAGGGCACATGGTTTAACTTGTATGAATGTGCATCCATAATTGTATCTTGATACTCTACATGTCCTCTCCTAATTGAATCCTTGAAAAATAATCGGACTCGAATTAATTTTACTTGGCTTTACCAACCTTTGTAAAGTCAAAGTCCTGGAACAATAGAACCCATCGACATATGTGCCCCTGTAAAATGGGTTTTTTGATCAAGTAGTTCAATGCCATGTGACCAATATAGAAAACAAAAGGTGTTGCTTGCAAGTACTATCTAAACTTATGTGTGTGTAGATCATTGACAAAGCCTCGCGCTTCGTAGTTGTATAATTATATTTTGCAAGAGTCAAATTTCCACTAGCAAAGCAAATAGGATGATCTATAATACCTTCTCTAGGCTGAGCTAGAACATTTCCAATGAACATGCGAGAAGCATCCATATGTACATGAAAAGTATATTCCATGAATGAAAACACAAGAAAGGCACCATAGTAAGATTTTCCTTCAATGCTTTGAATGTGCGTTGTTTTGGTTCTCCCTAATAGAACTTACCTCTACCTTTTAATAAATCCTTCAGGGTGTGACAATTTTAGCATATCCTTTGACAAAAAATTTGTAATACCCTGTGTGGCCCAAGAATCCGTGTACCTCACTCTGACTAGTGGGTTCCTCCAAGCCTAAAATGATCGCAACCTTATTTGGATCCACTAACAAATATTCCTTGCAGATGATATGCCCTAGTAGAGTTCCAAAAGGTGTAGCAAATACACACTTTGATATTTAAAGAGATGCTTAAATATCTTGCACCTCTCAAACATTAACCTCAAGTTATCAAAATGATCCTTGACAATCCCATATACGGTTAAGTCATCCAAGTAAACCTGCAAGAATTTGTGAATAAAATCCTAGAATGCTTGAACAACAATGTGTGAAAATATTGCATGCACATTCCTCAATCTAAAATGCATCACCGTGTATGCAAAAATTCCCCATTCAGTGGTGAAATTTGTCTTCTCTTGATCTTATTTAGCAATCCTTACTTGATGGTACCCTAAATATCCATTTGTAAAATAATAAATTTTGTTCTCCGAAATGCCTTCCAATATTTCTTTAGTGAATGGTGTAGGGAAAGGTTCAATCACACATGCAACATTCAACTCTCTGTAGTCCACACAAATCCTAATTATTTCATCTTTCTTTATGTCGATTCTTGTGTGGGGCTAAGACAATCTCATTCCTCTATGGTCTCAATGACACTAGAGTTCAACATCTTGTCAATTTCTTCTTTAACTTTTATGTGCAAGTTAGGGTCCATCTTGTAAGGTCTCTTCCTAACTGGGCACGCACCTTATTTTAACTTAATTATCATCTCGCCTAAATATTCATGCACACCTTTCAACTCATGGTAGCCTATAGGAAATAAGTCTTGGAAATAGGGTAACAAATCAATTATCTTAGCCTCTTCGAGTCAAACTAGTAATATCCATTGATGGCCTCTTTAAGTACAACTTCCATCCCAATGTTTACTTTATTTGTCTTCATAGGTTCATGGTAGGCACACACCTTCTTATGCGAAATATCTAAGATCTCGCACATACCATATAAATAATCTATGTCAAAAGTTTCCACTTCTTCATCATCCACCATGTAGACCATCTTTCCTTTATCCTTCTCTAGGCAAGTGTGCTCCAATAGATTACGCATCTATCTCATCTACATATTCAAAACACGCTTTTAGGTCGACTCATGAAGTAACTATTGAATGAGTTCTTTAGATTTTGTACTATCTCTCATAGCCAAGAGCTTCATAACCTATAATTACTCATTCACTTTGTAGGTTTGTGGAGACGTAGTTAAAATTCTAGATCATACATGTAGTTAATTCTTGCCAATTTCTAGTCTCTCTATTCAACTATGTATAACAAACCATACACACAGGCACCCTCAAAGTGAAATAAAGTTTGTGAACCCACAACAAAGGTGGTAAAGCTTCCTACCCCTCTATCCAGACTCTTTTCTCACACTTGAACGTGGTGTTAAATGGGATTATTATCATGATATTCATAGATTTGAGTAATTGCATTACTTTAAGAAATCTTGTTGATAAGGAAATTCTCACCTATCTCCATTCTATGAGATTATCCCTATGAACCATCCACCAACGCGATGTTGTTCCACACAGGTATAAATAACATGTTTCTTCTATCCACTTGATCCTTCCACTTTGTACTTCCATGGTTCACGGGAATACCTCGGGGTTTCCTTCACCAATGTACCGGGTACAAAGTTGTTACCTAACCACCTAACAAAATGTTGTCTGCTTACATGTGTAGTTGTGCTTCTTAAATTGCGCCCAACCTTCTCATAGGTGTCATGTGCCCAATTTTCAAGGAAATACTTGTAGTATCGCTGATGGATTTTGTATCATCCCACTAGAGAACTCCTTCATTAGATGGCTCAAGTACTTTTGGGTCTTGAATGGTGCGCACATAAATTTTGTTCATATCTTCTTCACTTAAGGGCTCAACATAAGGTGCATATTTCCCTTCTATTAAAAGGATAATAATTCATTTTTCCTTGTTCTCAAAATTGATATATCCCTTATTGAAATGTAGATCAACATTATTTGTGATGCGAGTCTAGAATTTGTAGTAAATGGCCCATGCGCTGGCTGGCACATCACTCTACCAGAGATGAGTGTTCACCCAAAGCGTACAAAGGTGCTAGGTCCCTATTTAGAGTTTCTTGTAAAAAATGTTAGCATTATGATGTATAATCATATTCAAATTTGTGATCGAGTGATAAATAACCCACATTGTATAAACCAAATCTAGATATTAGATTATATGAAAGATGAACTAGCCATGACTATAACATGATTTACCATATAATAATCATATTCATTCATGTTGAATACCATTATCTAGCCAATATTATCCATTTCATTAATACTGTAAAAACATAGAGGATTCATACACTATAAAATATCTCCATAAGTCATGCGCTCAACAAAACCAACAACATAATTCTATAATAGTTTCACACACTAACCCATGCAAATCAATACATACATACATACATACATACATACACACACATATATATATATATATATATATATATATATATATATATATATATATATAGGGTATGGAATTTCCCTTCACCACCCATACACTTCTCAAAATAGGTAACATGATAATAATTGCCATACACATTTAAAAAGGGATACACAACATGCAAGTGATCTAATAATTGACTCCATATAGTTAACTCTAAGTGCAAATCCTATTATTAACCTAAACTATGTATGGTGCTCATCCATCACTTGCTCCCAAAATGCCATTACGTGGAGTGCAAGTAATCATCTCTTTGTGTGCTCAACATGTTATCTCCAAAATAGCCCTTATCCACAAAATGGCTAAGTCCTGATCCTAGGCACTTCAACCCTATGATAACATTGCGTGCTCTTCCAATGCCATACATTCTCACACCCAATACTTATGCCATTTTTGTCCATTCAACATTACCCCACACTAGAGTACATTTCAGCCCGATAATGGGTAATCACCTTATCGCTCTAAAGAACTAAGGATAAATGAATGAAAGAATAAGGAATAAGGAATATGGTTAGTCATTTTATTATGAACCCTTTTCATCTTCCAACATAATGAATCTTGGATATTTACTTTGTTTTCCCCTCAAACTCATACCAGTCCTTAAGCGTTGCGTTGGTCTTATCAGGGATGTCCACAACAATGCCATCTAACCCATCCATAGTCATGTTTCCGCCTTCACTTTTCAAAATTATAAGGATGTTGACCATACTTGATACCATCCCCTCTATGACATCCATCTTTGTTGTAATGAGATTCCCAATGCCCTTGATCCGATCCATATGATGTTTCCTTGCAACATCTAGCATGTCACACTTTGTTTCTACCAATGTAACTCATTTTGTGTGCCCGAGTGTTTCATCCTTTGTTTCCTATATAAATTATTTCTCCTCTACCTTTATCCTTGCCTCGTATTAAGATATCGGGCACTATACACATGGTTAACATTATATCTACCTCCTTCATTTCATCCTTTAAGGCTTGTAAAACTACCTTGTAGCTAGATATCTTTCTTGCAATTGAAGCCTTGTCCCTTGATGCTTCTTCCACATCATCCTTTTTCTTAGGAGGTGCACTAGTTATTCCTTTAGAAGTAGGTGAACTGTCATGCAAAAATAGTGTAATTTAAACTTGAATTCCAAAGACACCTTCTACTAAAAATTGGGCCTCTTCTATAAAATTTCATCTACAATCTGTTCCACCATCTTTTAACATTCTAGGCCTCATCTATTGCATTATCTCTCTCCGAGGAAGGTGCTCGATCTCTGTGTCTTTTTCCTTATTATCATCTAATAGCACCCATATTTTAGCTACCTTATTAATATTTTGGCACACTACTTTTGTTAACACTTTGACCAATGCATTACCCACCTGCTCATATAAAAATGTGTTGGCTTAATATTCATATGGCACATGTGAGGCACCTTTCTCATCTTAATTGAACTACACGCCTACTCATAGACATCAAAATCAAGATCATCCATATGAGTATACATTCTCCAAGATAGCTATTTGTAAGAGTGTGTGTTGGCCATTTCTGGGTCCATTTAATCCCAACCATATAATTTTTGTTGGGCGAGTACTACTGAAGCGGTAGTAAATAATTTTGAAAGGTCATCCATATAACCCAAGTTCTAAGTACTTGTTGCCTCTTCCTCATAATGCCTAATTACATGCTTGCCAACATCCTCATGAGTAGGCACACCCTCTTATTGTTGTATTGCCATGTCTACATCCTGCCGTATCGTGCCCCCGATATCCGATTCACTTCTCCTTCATCCTCTCCTTCCTCTATGTGGGGCGTACTATGAATTCGGTGTCTCTACATGCATTGTTGTTTCCTTCACAAGAGTGATGTTCATGAATACTTATGCTTGGGTCTATAGTCTTATAGACTACATGCTCACCAATATTTTCATCTTCTTGCATTTCCACACTGGGGGTGGCCTATGCTCTATGCCCACCCATACTTGGAGTTTCCTCCTCTTTCTATGCGCTTGGCTATGGGGACTCCTCCTCACTATCTTTAACAAGAACATATTTCCTACACTTTCTCCTTTCTTCCTCCTCATCCTTCACAGGAGTCATGCATAATGATCTCCTTATGACTATGAAGTCCCCGTGTGTTAGTGTCTCTTGATGTACGACTTCTCCACAAAACTCTCCTGGTATGCACAATTATGACGCTATCTTCCGGTTCTTCATGCCTTTTGACATTTTCTAGTCATGTAGGAATTGTATCCTCTTGAGTAGGGGGTGTAGATGTAACATTCCTTAAAGTCCCTACTGTTTGCCCCTTCTTTAGAGGTCCAGGAAGTTCCATATCTATGCCCTTCACCACTTTTCCATCCTTGAACCTTGGCCATATATATATATATGCGTCTTTGGTTTAATATGCCCCATGGCCAAACTCTCCATCGTGATGTCCACATTATCAAATTCCATAGTTACTACATAGGCCTCTTTATCTGGCCATACATATGTTTTGTGCAAAATGTGAATATCTGCATCCACCTTGTCTACGTCAAACTGGAGTTGGAGTACGCTATGGAATCTATTTATATAATATTTAAAGTATCTTGCAGTAAATGCAAAGGGAAACTTACATTATGGAATCTTCTCTCTAGACTTCATATTGAAGCACCCCAAGCTAAAATGTTGGTAAACCAAAAATTTAGTCTCTCTATCCAACACCTTTGGTAATTCGCATGGAATGCACCACTCTCCCTTGAATTACGTACACATTCTCCCTGAACCACTTATCTAAGAAATCCTTGTATGTATTAGAAATAGTCCCACATAAAGTGTACTTGGCATATTTCATTCTTTGGAGACTTATTCTCTAATGGAAACTTCTAGATATCCTCCCTAGGTTTGTCGGGTACTCCAATTTCATTAAATACAATCAATAATAAGATTGCGATGTAGGTAATATTATCACCTATATCTACTTAGATGCATACCTCATTTACCAAGAATTCTATGATGTACTTGATGATGTTATAGTCTTTATTGTTGACCATTACGTGTGCTATATGTAACCAACACATATTCACCTCGTTCTATCACTCAAGTAGCACCCAACTTGCTCCGCGTTGAGCACGTTGTAATTCTAGTGGCCATATCTATAATATTGGTGACTTTGAAGGCTAGAATCCCCTTATTATACTAATGTAGGGATGTTGTGGCATCAATTCCCTCATCATCTGATAGGTCTCAAGTGATCTCTGTGTTGAGTTGTGGAGTTCAATTACTTTAGTTTAGCATGCAATGGAAACTTGCTGGAAAATACAATAACCATTAGTGTTTAAGGGGTAACTACCATTGGTCACTCGGGACGGCATCGGTCGAAAGAAAGGGAGGAACCTGACGGTAGTTAGGTCTAACCGGTGTTGGTTACCTATGTAAGGATGTTTTAATTAACTCTCGGGAATTAGATCTATTTTTAGCATTAAAGTATATCTATTGATTGTAATTACATGGTTAAGTGCCCTAAGTCTATAAATGACTATATAAGCATAAAATCTAGGGTTTAGAAGTAAGAATGATTAACAAGAATTAGAAAGAACTTGTAAAAGTTGGTGAGAGAGAGAATTCTTGGTGATGAAGCAAAATCTTGAGGAAAGAAAGTACTGAACATCTGAGAGGTGTGGAAGATTGTAAATCTTCATTGTATATCTTGAGAAATCTTTGGATAATAGATTGACTTGTTTCTTGGTGGATGTAGCCCATATTGGGTGAACCACATTAAATCTGGTGTTGATTTATGTCTCTTGGTTTGTATATTTCTTCTAGTAGAATATCCGCTTTTATTTGCATGTATGCTTAGATCTGATATATTATCTGTACAACCAAGTATGCTAAACCCAAAAATTGGTATTAGAGAGTTTTTTGAGGGTTTTGTGTGTTGATAGATTTACTCACGAGAGGGTTTTCGATTGAGTGGGAGCTATAACAATGGCATAAGAAAACAAATACAAGGTAGATAAATTAGATGACCAAAATTATAAATTATGGAAGATGCATACTGAGGATTATCTGTATCAAAGAGATTTATATTTACCATTGGATGAGAAGTCTAGACCTACGAAGATGACTGATGAAGAATGGAAGATTCTTGATAGAAAGGATTTGGGATCTATAATATTGAGCCTAGCAGCATTTGTGGCTTCCAATATTACATAAGTGGCTTCTACGGTAGATTTAATGAAATCTCTTGCTAATTTATATGAAAAACCTAGTCCTTCAAATTAATTTTATTTGATGAAGAAACTATTTATTTCTAAGATGCAAGAAGGTGGATCTACATCTAGTCATTTAAATAATTTTCAATCTATTGTAAATCAGTTAAAATCAATTACAATACCATTTGATGATGAATTAAGAGCAATTTTATTCTTATGTTCTTTTCCTAATAGTTGGGATAACTTGGTAATGACTGTTAGTAATACAACATTTGCTAATAATATTTTAAAGTTTGATGATGTGGTTAGTATAATCTTGAATGAAGAAATTCATAGGAAGAGTACAGAGGAATCATCATCTAGAAATGCTTTGAATGTAGAAAGTAGGGGCAGGTAGAAGGAGAGATCCAAGAGTAAGAGTAATGGGAAATCAAAGTCAAGGGATAATGATTTAAATCCAGAAGTAAGGGAATTACTTGTTGGAAATGTGGAAAGAAAGGACATGCAAAGAAAAATTGTTGGTCAAAGGATAAAGAGAACCAATAACTAAAAAAGGTAAAGAAGTAAATCTTACTACATTAGAGGTAATGTAAGATGCTCTTATTATTTCTTTAGATAATAGAATTTAATCATGGGTTTTAGATTCATGAGCTTCTTTCCATGCAACCCCTAATAAGGGTTATTTCAGAAATTATGTCTAGGGAAATTTTGGGCATGTTTATTTGGGTGATGATGAACCTTGCAGTATTACTCGTATAGGGGAAGTTCATCTAAAATTGTAGAATAGAAATTCATCGGTATTGAAAGATGTGAGGCATGTGCCAAGCCTTAGGAGGAATCTTATTTCTACAGGGCAACTAGGTGAATCTGGTTACATGGTTACTTTTACAAGATACTCTTGGAAACTTACCAAGGGTGCTTTTGTTGTGGCAAGAGGTAAGAAGTAGGAATGTTATATTTATCTACTGTATTACTTGATTCCTTTTCTACATTATCTAGTTCAAATTTAGATGCATGCATGTGGCATAACCTGGTTGGGTCATATGAGTAAAAAAGAAATGCATATATTAAAGGCTAAGGGTAAGTTATTAGATTTGAAAGATTTAGATCTTGATTTCCGTGAGCATTATATTTTTAGAAAGCAAAAGAGAGTGATATTTCTCAAAGTTGGGGAGAATAAGAAGGAGAAAAAATTAGATCTTGTACACTCAAATGTGTGGGGACCAACTTAGGTAGCTTCTCATGGAGAATCCCAGTATTAGGTTACTTTCATTGATGATGCTACAAGAAAGGTATGGGTTTATTGTATTAAAGGTAAATATGATGTTTTTGAGACTTTTAAAAGATAGAAATCCCTTGTTGAGAATGAATCAAATTCTAAGTTAAAGTTCCTTAGATCTTATAATGGTGGTGAATACTATACCAAAGATTTCAATGATTATTGTTCGAGTGAATGGGATACGTAGAGAAAGAATAGTTCCAAGAACACCACGAGAAGAATGGTGTTACGAAAGAATGAACATGACAATCATGGAACATGCTAGAAGTATTAGAATAAATCAGAAACAGTTGATACATTGGTTTATTTGATTAATCTGTGTACCTTCAAGTTCACTAGATGGAGGAATACTAAAGGAAGATTGGACCAGAAAAGAGGTAGATCTTTCTTTTCTTAAAGTTTTTGGTTCAAAAGATTTTGTGCATGTTGATAAGGAAAATAGGAAAAATTTGGATGCAAAATCCAAGAGATGCACTTTCATTGGTTATGGATCTAGTGATTTTAGTTTCCATTTTTGGGATTTAGAGAATTCTAAAATTATTAGGAGTTGTGATGTTGAATGGAATGAAAAGAAAATGTATAGGGATCAAATTTTGGTACCCAAGGATGAACCAATTGAGAATTTTGTGAATGAAAATGAACTTTCAGTTTCAAAAGAATTAACAAGGGTTACACAGTAACCGATGTCGGTTGACCCCTAACCAGATTCAGTTAGTAGAACCGGTATCGGTTACAAAAGATCCAAAATGAAATCAGTTCACAGAACCGACGTTGGTTACAGGTGACCAACATTGGTCACTGATAGATTTGGATACAAATGTCTAGGAGGTCAGATTGAGCCTCCGGTACCCCAAACTCCTATGAGAAGGTCACAAAGGGTAAGTAAACCTCTAGAAATATTTACACCTCCTCTATTTTATTTATTATTGATTGATAATGGTGAACCAGAGAGCTTTGAAGAAGTAATGCAAGATAAGATCCACATCCAGTGGGAGCATGACATGGATGAGGAGATGGACTCCTTGGAACAGAACCAGACTTGGGATTTGGTTAAGTTGCTAGCAGGTAAGAGAACATTGTAGAAAAAGTGGGTTTACAGGATCAATGAAGAAGAGGGTGGATAGAAAAGATACAAGGCAAGGCTTGTAGTAAAGGTATTTACACAGAAAGAAGGTATTGAATTTGGTTAAATATTTTCTCCTGTTGTTAAGATGACTTCTATTAAATCTTGTATTGAGCTTAGTTACAGTAGAATATTTACATTTATAAAGCAACTATATGTGAAGATGAATTTTCTTCATGATAATTTGGATGAAGAGATTTATATGCAGCATCCGCTTTGGTATGAAGTCAAAGGTAAGGAGAAATTAGTTGGTAGGTTGAAAAAGAGTCTATATGGGTTCAAACAAACTCCAAGGCCATGGTACATGAGGTTTGATAGTTTTATGCAAGAGCATGGTTACTTGAGATGTGAATCTGACCATTGTGTTTATTTCAAGAAGCTTGAAAATGGGAGCTATATTATTTTGTTACTGTATGTGGATGATATGATTATTGTAGGATCTAGTATGTAGGAAATTGGTGAGCTTAATTGAAAGCTAGCTCACACATTTCCTATGAAGAATTTAGGAGTTGTAAAAAGAATCCTTGGCATGCAAATACAAAGAGACAAGAAAAATAAGAAATTATATTTGTCTCAGGAGTATTATATCTACAAGGTGTTAGAAAGGTTCAATATGTAGAATGTAAAACCTATTAGCACACCTATGGCTAGACACTTCAAATTAAGCAAAGATCAATTTCCATCTTTACATGAGGAGTTCAAATACATGACACAAGTGCCATATGCTTTAGCAGTTGAAAGTCTCATGTATGTTATGGTTTGTACTAGATCAGACATTGCACAATCAATGGGAGTTGTGAGTAGATATATGGTCAATCCAGGTAAAGAGCATTGGAAAGAAGTCCAATGGATACTCAGGTATTTGAAAGGGACATCTAGCATGTAGTTATGCTATGGAGGTTTAGATATTTCATTATGTGGCTATGTTGATTCAGATATGTCTAAAGATCTGGATAGTAGAATAAGAACTATTGGATATATTTTCATGGTAGGTGGAATGACAGTTAGCTGGATTTCAAGATTATAAAAGGTTGTGGCTTTGTCTACTATAAAGGTAGAGTATGTTGCAGCTACAGAGGATAGTAAGGAGATTATATGGATGAGTAGGTTCATGGAAGAGTTGGGAAAAGAGAAAAGTAATTGTAATTGTTCAATGATAGTCAGAGTGCAATTCATTTGGCAAAGAACTCAATGTTTCATTCAAGAATGAAACACATTTAGTTGAGGTATCACTTCATACGACAGGTATTGGAGGATGGATAGTTGAATCTGGAAAAGATTCATATGAGCAAGAAACATGTGGATATGGTAATGAATCCATTAGAAAAGATGAATTTGGAGCTACACTCCTCTTCTATTGGTCTTCGATTTTGAGACTTGAAGAGGAAGAAACAAAGCTAAGGAAGGATCCAAGAATGATGTTGTACATGTATGGCGCATTAATTAATCTCCAAGTGGAAGATTGTTGAGTTGTCGAGCTCAATTACTTCAGTTTAGCATGCAGAGGACACTTGCTGGAAAATACAGTAACCGTCAACGGTTAAGGGGCAACTAGCATTGGTCAACTAGGACCGACGTCGGTCAGGCAAGGGAGGAACCGGTAGTAGTTAGGTCTAATCGGTGTCGGTTACTTGTGCAAGGATGTTTTAATTAACTCTTGGGAATTAGATCTATTTTTAGCATTAAAATATATCTATTGATTGTAATTACATGGCTAAGTTCCCTAAGTCTATAAACAACTATATAAACATAAAAGCTAGGGTTTAGAAGTAAGAATGATTAACAAGAATTAGAAAGAACTTGTAAAAGCTGGTGAGAGAGAGAATTCACGGTGATGAAGTAAAGGCTTGAGGAAAGAAAGTACTTAACATCGAGAGGTGTGGAAGATTGTAAATCTTTATTGTATATCTTGAGAAAGCTTTGGATAATAGATTGGCTTATTTCTTGGTAGACATAGCCCACCTTTGGGTGAACCACAATAAATCTGGTGTTGATTTATGTCTCTTAGTTTGTATATTTCTTACGGTAGAATATTCACTTTTATTTAAATGTATTTTTAGATATGATATATTATCTATACAACCGATGTGCTAACCCCAACACTCTAAGATTGAGTCACGCAGCCTTGTCACCTTCCCAATCTACTTGTTAGTGATCCCCATTCTCCTGCCCATGGAGTCAAAAAGTCTTCATGGACATGTGTCATTAGCCACCGATATAACTTATCGGGCTTGCCAAAGTAGGTAAACTCAAAAATATGAATGACACCCATGCTCTCAAGTAATTTCTTCACAAAGGCATCCAAGACCCTAATGTCATCTACCAATCACCTTTGGTTGGTATTCCTATAAACTTCTCTTACAACATCCTTTAGACATTTTTGAGTGTAGTGGTTGATCTTTGAACCTCTACAGTTTATAATTTTTGTTGTCAAAGGCCACCCCTCAATAACATTTTCTAGATATAACATCTCAACCAACCACTCCCCTACTAGCTAATAAACCTCATTCTTTACTACGGAAGCCCTCCATGGTGCAATTTATCCTTATGATTATATGAGTGTGAAGTGGAAAACCTAGCTACCATGTAAATGAAACCTAAGTCACCCTCCCATCACACACACACACCACTACTTTAATCGACTTCCGTGCCTAAACACTCAACACCATGCTTCAAAATGTGATAGGTTTAATCACTCTGCAGAGTTCTCGTCATCTCTAGCTCTTTTTCACACTTCTCAATTTTTCTTCAAATTCGCAAGGTAACAAATGACATTGAAAACTCCGTTATTAAACCAAGTCTCAAAAATTACCTTTAGTAATTTCCTAACTTACCACCTTGTACATGACATTAAATACTATTGAGAACTGTTACACCTCCTTATCCTATTGTTTCACCTGATTCTAGATGCTTTCTTTGAATTTTGGAAACAAATAAGGGCAGAGGGCTAAGAGGAATACTGTTGAGATGTTGGTTGTAGGTTATTATGCGTGTATGACTTCGAATCCACAACTGATCATGAGATCTTCCTTTTTGCTTAGAGGAACTATCTAAATGGAACACAAGACCACCAAATAAAAGTTAAAAAATATATGCAAAGTGACTCACTAGTGTGTGCTAGATCCAGAAGTGTGATACTTCCTAAACATTGTCAATCCCTTTGTTTAAAACAACACAATGATGATAACAATGGAAATCCTATTGTAGTTAAAATGATTTAGGTATATCATTCATCTACAATAAGCAAATTCATTCACAACAGGCTAAGCTATGATTGAATCTGAAGGTCAAGGTCACTGTCAAGGTGTTGGTATTGGCCAGGGTAAGGTTTTGGGAGGTTTAGAAACTCTGTTCTTGATTCTTGGAAAATGACACAGAGACTGACATCGGTCTAGTGTGACTAGTGTCGGTTTAGGTTAACCAGCGATGGTTGTGGGTAACTAGTGTCGGTATGGTCGGGGTACAGGAAAATCAATAAAAACTTGGCTAGGTTATAGATGTGAGGCTAGCTAAAAAGGAATGGCAAAGGTAAGGTTTATGTGGATCCTAGATATGCACAGGAATGATTAAGATCCGGTATGGGTAGTGCAAGGGTATGGATAAAAATATGGTCAAGTTTTCATGGAGGTAGATGATGGGGGAATGGAAATGAGAGAAAAATCTAAATAACAGATGTAAAATGATCTACCAAATGATGAATGGATAAGTGTTGGTTAACAAAACTTACTATTTGTATGAGCTTGATGCCTAGTTGGTAATGGTGGGTGATCAAATGGAATGAACTTGGTGTAGTGCTAGTGCTTCTCCAGATGCTCCTGTGAAGGAAAATGGTTGTGTGATTGCTTTTGGTGCTAGCTATGGATGTTTTGATGTGTGTACTAATGTTGGTTCTGCTTGCATGCAACTCTGGTTTTCTCACTTGTTCTCAAAAGATGTGATTATCTCTCAAAAAATTTCCAACCTTGAAATAAGGTTGTTTTGGGGTTAAATGGTAGCGATGGTGGTTCCGAAGCAACCAACGGTGGTTTAAGGTAGCTGGAGTCGGTTAGGGAGGGATTTCCTAGGTTTACTAAACTAGGTAGATCCCCTTGATTTTTGGGATTTCATTTCGTTTACTCACATGATTAGCATGGAAGCTTCCTTCTAATGGGTGAGAATGTGGTTAGAGGGAATATAGTCATTGATTTTTAGGGTTTGGGTAGGTCTTAGTTAGTTATGAAAACTTACTAAGAATAGGTCTTAGGGTGAGGTGGCTAGATGAGGTGGATATGTGGGCAATATCCCAATTAGGATATTTAAATTATAAATATTGTGAGGATAATGAATTAATTTAATTTAATTAATTAAATTAATATTATATTGTGATGAAAGGGGCCATGGTTAGGTGAATGTGTTCAAGGTGTTTATTTGACAAGGGACCAAGGGGAGTATGACCTAATTTTAGTGTCTAAATTTTACTCCTTTTTGTTGTGTAGCTTGTATCTGTAAGTGATTGACAAAAATAAGATGTGGTTGCCCCATGTGTGGGTGAAGGTGATCCCCCTCAAACCATGAAGTGATGAGGTAGAAGGAAGAATCGGTGAGTGGTTTGATAAAAGGTGAATGTGATGAAGAGGAAGGTGGGAAATGCAGGAAAAAAGGGAAAAAGGCCCACTCGGGTAATCTAGGTAATGGGTCAAGGTCAAATGAACACACACATATAAAGCTGCAGCATGGTACGAGTGCTAAAGAGTAGACAAATTCTACATTTTCAAAGGTCGATAGGTTTATTCAAAACAAGGATGAAGTGAGTCCGGTATCCAAGGTATAGGATATGGTTAGGAAACATGACATAGGTTAGGTGCAAGAACATTTAGGTATGTTCTGGTACACCAAGGGTTGGAGTCGGGATAAATGGTCATGAAAAAGAGGCAAGGTGAGGTTAGGATGTTAAACAACACAGTGCTGTAACGGTGCCGCAAGGTATAGTGAATAGATGAGGTCAAAGGTCACTCGCGATGTTCCAAGTCCGAGTATCTAGGTCACAACACAAGTAGGGCTGAGGTATGGGTAAAATAATGAGTCCCCTAGAAAGAGGACGAGGTGAGGTAGTAAATGATAAGGTCAAGAAGATCAAGTGAAGTGTCCCAGGGAGGGATGGGTGAGGTAAAAAGGGATTTAGGGAAAAAATTGGGGGTAGGGGGTAGGGTAAAAGGTTAAGCAGGGAAAAAAGGGTGATGGGTAGGGTAATAGGGTGAAATTGTGGGCAATGTGGAAGAGAGGGTAACGATGCTGGTATAGGGTAACCAACCACGGTAAGGTAGGGCATGTGACCGATGCCGGTGAAGGTAAAACCGGCATCGGTTAGGTCGGGGATGTTATAAAAAGAAAAATTCCACATTTTTGGAATCATTTGTCTGTGCGAAATAGAGGAAAACAACACGAGAGAGAGGGAAAGTTGGAAAGTGAGAGAGAGATACTAGGGACTGATTTGGTGAGCCACGTAGCAGGTGATTGGTAGCAGAGAGGCGGGTCCATGAGATTAGATTGGTTGATTTTATTGGTTGGAGGTGAGGTGATAGATTGGTGATGGCAGAGGGCCGAGAGAGGGATCGGGCGGGCCATTGGTGCAATGACTAGACATGCCATGACGATGATGGTAGCAGGATGAGGTAAGCATCAAACCCTTTCCCTATTTTGTGAGATAGATTAGGTGATAGGTCAGGTTTTGAAATATTGAGTGTGTGGGGGAAATAAAATTTGAAATGTGGGAGAGAAAATTGGGTAGAATATGAATGGGGAGAGTGGTAAGTGGGTGAATGAGGGGTGGGATGGGGTTGATGGGAATTGTACGGGAGAATGGGTGGGTAGAAGGGTCGGGAGGGAGTTTTTTGAGAGGGGATGGTTTGGGGGTTGTTATCTCATTTTTGAGTTTATGCCAAAAATGAGGTAACCCTAAGAAATATTTTTGAGCTGGTTTTCTAAAATTCACCTTTCAAAGAGATAATCAGGTTTTCGGGTTTCACAAGCAAGACAACATGTGTTTTGGATGCTTCATGACGTGTGTTTCTTGAAACCCGAAACCCGCATCAAGTAAGGTGAGTTGGGTTTGTGGGCCTTCCAAGCATCGGAACATGCCTTCGTCAAAACATGCTTCATGTCGCGTGTCTTCCAATCCACTAAGCTTGATTTATTCCTTTGTTTTTGAGTTTCGGGACTATCAAGCATCGAACATGCCTTCATGAAAACATGCTTCATGTCACGTGTCTTCCGATCCTGAAGCCCTGATTTATTCCTTTGTTTCGGGTTTCGGGACCATCAAGCATGATTCTTCATGTCGCTTGCACTTTACAACCCTGAAACCCAAATTTCTCTCGAAAGACTTTGTGTCGAGTTTACGGATATCCCAAGCATGCGACATGGAATTAATGCTGAGTTTTCAGGTAGTTCGCGTACGTGTCAAATGAAGTGTATTAAATGTGATTTTACCGATCTTGAGCTTGGTGACATACCGAAGTTCTTGGCGATAATGAAAGTGTTTTGGATCCTTCCTATGATGGATTGAATGAAGATCAATATGTTTTCCCACCTATTGATTGGTCTATTAGTGAAAAATCCTCCATTACAGATAGATCGGCCTTGATTCTTGCACGCACCAAAGCATGGCTCACCTCTTGGGAATGACTTTCAAAGAAGATGATTTTTCAAAGTTGGTTATTGCAGCAGGCGGCGCCCTCCAAAAAGGGAAAGGACAAAAGCTCTTCTAAGGGACCTATAAAGGTCAAGTTTGTCAAGAAGAAAAGAGAACAAGAAACCTCTTCAATTGTCACTCTAGTTGAAACGGTGAATGTGTAAGAATCACCAACACCACCAGAAATAGGAGAAATTTCTTTGGAAGGAGAAGTAAGCCACCCCTAGTTTCACCATTTGTTGATTGCCCAACCCGAAGTGACCTTATCTCTTGCATCCCCAGGCTTTGGTGTCGGGATCTGCTTCCTCCTTCACAACCACTTCTACCTCCTCTTTCCCCATCTACTTCATTGGTCATGTCCAACATTTTCTCGGACTCTAACCCTCTCTCTTTGGGACCAAAGTAACTACCAACATGCCCCCTCCGTGGCTCTTTTCACCGAATCTCCTACCACATTGTAATGCTGTCCCCACTCCACCGGTGGATCCCTCTCCCCCGAAAGTATGATCCCATCTTCTCAATAATGGCAACTCCTCTCGACATGCCTCAATGGTTACTCGAGAAAACCCTGAGGAAAAGGAAGGTGGTTGTACCCATACCGGCCTTTGATTTTAGTTCACTCAAGGCTCCTACTGCTAAATCAACCAAGAAACCCAAAATAGTTTCAAGGGTTTTAGTGGACGCTTCGGGACATAAGTTTGCAGAGATCGCCACTCCCACCACTGACAAAACCAAAGGGGACATAACGACCTCGACTATCAGATAACTAGGGTGGCTCTAGGAGAAGTGACAACAGAAGGAGTACAACAGGATGCATGAGATGCTATAAACGTGCTATGCCAGAAATTTAAGGAAACAAAAGACAACAGAGATGAGCTTAAAGAAAAGGTGGAGTAGTTAACTGAAGTATTACTTAAGCTCTCAAAACCCCTTGAATCCGTACCATCTTCCTCTGTTCTGTCGGGTTCGATTTCTCATCAGTGCCTATAATCGAGAAGATTAATGAAAAAGGGAGGGTGGTCGATGAATGGATCCAAAGGTTGCTCCAACAGGGGAAAGAAATGATTCAAGACACCGTGGAAGTCTATCAATCTTTGGGAATATACAGAGTAATGGGGAAAAGATGGATGATGATTTCTCCCAAGAAATTAGACACCTTGATTTGACTTTCGAAGCTCTCCAGGTGTTGAAGCAAATTCCATCACGCATCTTGGTAGAAGAAGGTGTCATCCCACATGCGAGATAAGCATTTCTAGCTGACCAAAGCCATCAGGTTCAGGGTAAAGATTCTCAACAAAGCTTGTGGCAAATTGAGAGAATCAAGAGATCAATTGATTGATGGAAAAAGTGACCTCGAAGAAGAATTGCTGAAAATTTGTGCAAAAGTGTCAGTTGGAAACTTGGGCATCCTACCAGCTGATGATCTTTTCAAACAAATCCAAGAATCTATTCAGCATGAACCAACTCATGGATTTGGTATTGAAATCATCGACAAGTTTGTGAAGATTGAACATTCTTTGGAGGCCTTGAGAAAACTCAACAAAAGATTGAGAAAGCTTCCCGGTAGTGCCAGTGACACTCATGAAACATGTGAAGTCTTGAGTGATCATTCCACTTGCACACCGATGAAAATGAGATACAAGGTATAATCCGGAAGTTCCAAGAATTTTGGAACAAACAGGCTTAGTTAGAGGAAGAGAAAGATGAGGAAGAAAAAGATGACTGATTCAGACTAAGTCTTGATGTAACATGTCATTTCAATCTTGAAATTGACATGTCTTTTTCATTTCTGTTTTGTCACATAGGAATCATATTTTGACTTGGACTCTTGCGTGAGAGTCTAGCAAAATAGGACTCTTGTCAACAAACTATTTTATAGGGTTTGTCCTATTTTCTCTCAACTATTTTTATTATAAATAAGGAATGTGCATACATTCCAAAGGGTTAAGATTTTTGTAATATTGAGAGCTATTGTGAAGAAGAAAAAATTTGTGTTTTATTTTAATCATTAGAGGAATAGAAGTTGATACTATTTTTGCAAACTTTGTGTTATGAGATGTGTTTTTCCTAAGATAGTGTTCTTATGTTTGTGATCTTAAGCTATTCCTTGTTTAGCATCTTGATGATTCTAATAACTTCAAACATTATATTTGTGATCTAAAGCCCGTATGATTATTTCATGCTCTATGTTTACTCGAAAGAAAATGCATTCCTCTCATTTCCTTTCCATTGTGCTTCTTCCATTGTAATAATTTCCGACCCAATCCATTTATAAAAACAACATCTTCATATAGTGTGGATATGGATTTTGGGATTCTATCCCAACCCCAATGATTAGATCTGTGTGAATATTGTATGCATTATTTTTATTGTGTTTTAGATTAATAATAAAAAGGAAGCCTCACCTGTCTTTGAGGAGGGATTTAATCCCGTGTACTATGGTTGAACCTCATATTTTGGCTTGACAAAATATCCAACCAACAGTTTTTGGCAACTCCGCTTGGGAATATAGATTAATAGTATAAAGCTTATCCTCTTGGTGTCTAGCGACTCGTATTTTCCTTTTTTCAACAAGATTTCTTTCCTAGTTCAAGCTGGCTGGAAAGATCTTCACTCGGTCCCGCCGAGCCCGGGGTGAAATTGATCCACTCTTTGAATTGCTACAATGGCACAATTTCAGTCTTTCCCCCAACAGCGTTATTTCTAACCGAACCAGAAGTTCTTCACCTGTTCAGAGAAACTGGATCCCGAAGAATGAGGTGTGTCGACAACTTGTCGAGCATTATTCTTGTCGACACTCGGATCCCCATACACACTCTTGTCAGAAAGATGGCAGCACAACCTGTGCCGTGGGGTGTAGCTATTGGTCCTCTTTCTTTAACTCCACCATTGCACGAGTTACCACATGGATCATGTAAAAACATTCCCAAGTTCAATGGGGATGGGAAGCAACATCCTGATGAACACATTGCATCTTTCTTTGTAGCGTGTGGCATCCTTGGAGTAGCTCACGAAGATGTCTCTGTTCGACTCTTCATTGAAACGTTACACGGTGCAGCAGCTGAATGGTTTTATCACCTTCTAAATGCATGCATCACAAACTAGGCTACCATGAGGACCAGATTCGAAGCACATTTCAAACCAGCCAAAGATTCTCATGCTTTGTTAGCACAACTTACCCATATGAAGAAGGAATCACATGAACCCATGCGGGACTTCATGGGAAAATTTAACAAGATGATTTGAAAGATTCCAGAAATAGTTGTACCAACTCCGAGAAAATCAGAAATGCTTCTTCATTAATGCTCAGCCTCCCGATGTGAGCTTCCTATTAAGAAGGTCAGCTATCCCAAATTTGGCTATCACTCAGTCAACACTATTGAAATAGAGGATGATCTCATTTTGGCTGGAAGAATCAGGAAAGATGTACCCAAACCTAAAAATCAAGGTTCTTCTCAAGGTAATACTGACCCTATGATTCAAAAAATGGCTAATGATTTGATTTCTTTAAAAGAAAATGTCCCAATAGGTGAGTAATGTTCCAGTATCGGGATATCCCTAGACGGAATTTCAATAACACCAATGGTGCACCTATAAGAGATAGGCTACGGTTAACTCCTACTCAACCAAGACTAGCAATCAAAGCTCCTCTCGTTAACATGGCAGTAGAAATAGTTGAAGAAGAGGAAGAACCAGAAGAAAAAGATTCCCCAAAGATTTTGAAGCTTCAGGATACGCTGATGAGTCTTATGACGATTCAGCTGGTAACTCCAGCATTGGGTATTTGGAATATAAAGAAGATGAATGTGCACCGAATGGCCAGTCATTTTCTGTCTTCACTTGATCCCAATCTCAGAATCTAAGAAAACCTCTTGGAAGCCCCAAGGAGAAGAATAAGGAACCTTCCATCGCCATAGTCAAGAGAGGTGCTCCTATTTCAGCGCAAACTGAAAGAGAAGTTACCAAAAAGGTTACAACTTCCCCTCATTCTCTTTCTTCTAAGGTCAGTGCCCCAGCTCAAGCTCATGAGATCAGAACCAAACTTACCATCACCCCTTCTTATACTACTTTTGACATTATCGATCATGCAAAAAGAACCAAGATCCAAATGTCAGAAGCGAGAATACCTTCAGTCAAATCCTAAACAGTTCGAAAAACTTGCCAAATTCATTAGAAGTAAAGCCACCATTCCCCCACCTTCAAAATGTCTTCTTCCAAATCCTACTCAACCCCCACCTCAGAACAATTTGACCTCTGCTTCTTCTTTAAGAAAGATTGAACCATTTTATTTGTCTTTGCTAATAAATGGGTTTAAACTCAGCAATTGCATCATCGACTCAGGGGCCTCCGACAATGTTATGCCCGCAAAAGTATCCCATGCCCTTGGGCTTACTTTAAATAAGTCATATGGATGGTATTACTCCATGGAAACCAAACAAGTTCCCTTGATTGGTCAAATCAAAGATGCACAGTTTGCATTCGTTGCCTTCCCAGAAAAGAGAGTGAAAATGACCATTCTAGTTGCTGACATTCCTGCAACTTACAGTATCCTCTTGGGTAGAGGTTTTCGTAAAGATGTCGGAGGAGAGATTAATATGGATTAGACAAAGGCCAGGATTCTAGTCAATGGGGTTTATCATGTTCTCCATCCCGAACCTCAGGTAAAGTATTTGGTAACTAAATCAGATGACCCTAAGGCTCAAATTCTTTTCGAAGATGCTAGTTTTGGAAATTATTTCATGACATCAGAAATACCAGTTGTAGATGTCAAGAAAGAAGATCCTAATGCTATTTGGACCCTTGAATTCGATGGTAGCTATTCAACCACCGGATCGGCACCTTGGTGTAGTTCTTATATCTCCTAATTCCGAGATTTTCCCCTCTGCTTTCAAATTGCAGTTTGATAATACTAATAACACGGCTGAATATGAAGCTTTGTTACTAGGATTAGAAATGGCCAGACAAAAGGGAATTTGAAACCTCAAGGTTCAAGGGGATGCGGATCTGATTGTCAACCAGGTCAAGGGAATCTATCAAGTGAAAAATGATCTCTTGAGACATTACAGGAATAAATTTTGGGATAATATAGAATGCTTTGATGCATTCTCCATTAAGGTGGTTTTGAGAGATTATAACGACAAGGCTGATTCATTGGTCATGTCTGCATCCCTCCTTCTTCCTCATCCCCAGTTCAAACAAGATACATACACCTCGAGATTGTGTACCATCCGAGTATCCCAGATAATGTGGCTCACTGGCAAGTGTTCAATGACGATCAACAAGTGTTGACTTTTCTAGAAAAAGCTGACAATTTTAGTGAGCTGTACTTTGAAGGTTCGGAATCAGCTTTCCGTGAATCTATCTCAGATCCATATCAAGAGGTTAATGGTGATTTTATTCATCTTAAAGGCAACAAGATACCTAAAGGCCTAGTTTCACTGGAGGGTTTGTTTGAAAAGCATGACCGTTTTATTCAAAACAAGAGACAAGTTGAAGGAGCTTCTTCCTCGGAAGTAGATCAAGTCAATCTAGGTTCGTCTGACCAACCTCGGATGGTGAATATTGGGAAATGTTGTTCCCTTGAGGAGAAAGAAAAATTCACTTCACTCCTAAAGAGATACATGGATGTCTTGGCCTGGTCCTATGCAGATTTAAAATCCTTCAAGCCCAAAGACGTACAACACAATATTCCTTTGAAGCCTGATGTAAAACCTTACAGGTAGAAGCAAAGACATTACAATCCCAAGATCTCAGGGACTATCCTTGTGAAAATTCAAAAATGTTAGATGCCCGAATTATTTTTCCAATCCATCACTCCACCTGGATTGCTAACATTGTCCCTGTCAGGAAGAAGAATGGTGAAATCTAGATTTGTGTTGATTTCCAAACCTAAATCAGTCTTCGTTAAAAGACAACTATCCCTTGCCTATCATGGATCAGGTGTTACAGACCATTACTAGATCAGAAATGCTATCCATGCTCGATGGATTTTTAGGATATAATCAAGTTGAGGTAGCTATGGAGGATCAACACAAGACGGCCTTCACAACCCCATGGGGGACCTTTGCTTACAGGAGGATGCCTTTCGGCTTGATCAATGCCGGAGCCACCTTTCAGAGAGCTATGGACTTGGCATTCAGAGACCTAATGGGCAAAGTCATAGTGGTATATTTGGATGACTTGACCATTTTCTCTAAAAATAGAGTGATCATTATGATCATTTAGAGCAAGTACTCTTGAGATGCAGGCATCATGGGATTTCATTAAATCCCAAGAAGTCCATGTTTGGAGTGACTGAAGGAAAGTTGCTGGGTCATATCGTGACTAGAGAAGGAACCAAAATTGACCCAGAGGGTAAAATCCATTCAGAGCCTTACCCTACCCACAAGTAAAACTAGGGTTCATTCCTTCTTTGGAAAGGTCAATTTCCTAAGAAGGTTTGTACTTGGTTTTGTTTATAAAACTAAGGATATACTTGGGATGATGAAAGGAAAAATTCAATTTGAATGGAACACTGAAGGGAAGCTTGCATTTGATGAAGTCAAAAAGGTAGTTGCTTGTGCTCCTATCCTAGTATGTCCAGATTTCAAAAAATATTTCATCATGTACAGCTACGCCTCTGCTCACATAGTGTCAGCCATCCTAATGCAGGAGAACGGGAGGGCATTGAAGCTCCCATCACTTTTATGAGCTTTCCATTAAAGGAACATGAGCTAAAAATGTCACAAATTGAAAAGCATGCTTATGCAGTGGTACAAGCGGTGAAACATTTCAGGTACTATGTGCTGAACTCCCATACCCTCGTTCTCGTTCCCGACACCGCCGTTAAATCCATTTTGACTCAACAAGAGCTGGGGAGTCAACGAGGTACCTGGATAGCTAAAGTTCAGGAGTATGACTTGGACATTAGACCTACCAAGTTGGTATGAGGAAGGGGCCTATGCCAATTGATCACGGAAAACCATGTTGAAGCAGAATGCAAAAAGACCGAAGATACCTCTTCAAAGTTGCCCATGGTGCTTTTCGTGAGTACAAATGATGAATGGTACATAGATATTTCTTTCTTTTTGACTTATGGTGAATGCCCCCCGCATTTAAGCCAAAAGGAGAAGAGGACAGTCAAGTTAAGATCTGCAAGATACCTCCTATGGGATAACAGAATATATAAGAAAGGTATTGATGGTGTATTCCTGCTCTGTGTTGATAAATCACAATAGTTAAAGTTGTTAGAATCCTTCCATAGCCTAGCATGTGGAGGAC
This sequence comes from Taxus wallichiana var. yunnanensis, assembly GCA_018340775.1. Classification (NCBI taxonomy): domain Eukaryota; kingdom Viridiplantae; phylum Streptophyta; class Pinopsida; order Cupressales; family Taxaceae; genus Taxus; species Taxus wallichiana. Next base: position 931,491,170 of record CM031237.1, read on the forward strand.
ATTTCTCATCCTCTGTAATAACTTATAAGATCCTATGGGCTAGGTACTATTGGCCTACTCTCTTTTGGGATTTAGCAGAGTGGGTGTCCAAGTGTGAAGCTTGTCAACATTTTATTGGTCGTCCTAAGCTAGCAGCTCTTCCCCTGAAGCCTATAGTGATTGAAGAACCTTTCGCCAGTGGGGAATTGACTTCATTGGAACATTGAATCCTGCCTCCAGTGCCAGACACAATTACGTTGACTACTACAGACTATTTTACCAAGTGGGTGGAAGCCGCGCCAATCAAGCAAGCAACCTCAAAAGCCATGTGCAAGTTCCTTAAAGAAAATATAATTGTCAGATTTGGTGTGCCTCACAAGATTGTGGCTGACAATGCCTCCAATTTCTCATCGCATGAGTTGACAAAATTTTTCTATGGATTCGGCATCACCCTGGCTCACTCATCTGATTATTATCCCCAAGGCAATGGGCAAGCTGAGTCCAACAACAAGAACCTGGTTACCATAATTAGAAAGCTAGTAGATGAAAACCAGAGGACATGGCACAAAGCATTGTATGATGCATTGTGGGCTGATCGGATTACCCCAAAGTGAGCTATAGGAATGTCTCCTTTCCAAGTGCTGTATGGGATTGATGTTGAGATACCTATCTCAGTAGAGTTTCCAGCCTTACAGTTGGCCAAAGCAGTCGAAGATGTGACCTTTCAAAATTCTATTGAGAAAAGGGTTATGTACCTAGCTAGGCTAGAAGAGGAACGAAGCAAGGTGGTTGATCGCATTGCAGATCATCAAAGAAAAGTAAAGAAAATTTTTGACAAGAAATCAAGGCAACGTCATTTCCAAATTGGAGACTGGTGTTGCTTTGTGTTATCTCATTTTTGAGTTTACGCCAAAAATGAGATAACCCTAAGAAATTTTTGAGCTGGTTTTCTAAGAATCACCTTTCAGAGAGATAATCGGGTTTTCGGGTTTCACAAGCAAGACAACATGTGTTTTAGATGCTTCATGTTGTGTGAAACCCAACCACATCAAGTAAGTCGAGTCGGGTTTGTGGGCCTTCCAAGCATCGAACATGCCTTCCAAAACATGCTTCATGTCGCATGTCTTCCGATCCCCGAAGCCCGATTTATTCCTTTGTTTTGGGTTTCATGGGTCTTCCAAGCATCGAACATGCCTTCGTCAAAACATGCTTCATGTCGCATGTCTTCCGATCCCGAAGCCTGATTTACTCCTTTGTTTTGGGTTTTCGGGACCATCAAGCATGATGCTTCATGTCACTTGCTTCCCGCAACCCAAAACCCGAATTTGCTCTGAAACCCTTTGTGTCGGGTTTCGGATATCCCAAGCATGCTGACATGGCATTAATGCCAAGTTGTCGGGTAGTTGGCACGTGTCAACTGAAGTGTATTAAATGTGAATTTTCTTATAAATATTGGATTTCCACGTCATTTTTACCAGACGTACTTTTTACCTCGTGGATTTTTTCGTGCATGCATCTTCGACCCAGAAACCCGACTCGCCTCTGTGCCTGATTGCATTGCTCATTTTTTATCATTTCTTGTTCTGGTTGAAGGTATTTTTCTTCATTCTTTGTTTGTGGTTTTTGTGGAATAATTGTGTAAAGAATTCTTCCAAGTTTCTATCTTTTTCTTGTTGGGGTTGTTGGGGTTTTATCTTTTCCATTTTGGGGTTGTTTTCTAAATCAGGTTTGTGTTTTAGGGTTACCCCTTTGGAATGATCACTTTGTTTTATTCCCTAGAATGTCATTGTAATTAAAAATATATTTGGGATATCAACAGTGAAGAAAAACTTGCATGTTTCAACCTAACAATTACCCGATTCCCTCTTTTCGGGTTTCGCAGGGTGCTTTGCAGTGTTCAAAACCCGCAGTGTGTCGGAAATTTTAAAGTGTCAGACATTTCCAACTTTCCGACATCTCCAGTGTGTCAGGTTTTCCAAAACAGGTTTTCGAACTTCGGCATCCTCCCAATTTATCGGGTTTTCAAACTCTCCAAGTGTGTCAGTTTTCCATATTTCGACATCCTAGTGTCTCGGGTTTTCAAACTCTTCGGCATCCTCCCAAAGTGTGTCTTTCCGAACTCTCCGCATCCTCCAAAGGTGTCGGGTTTTTCCAATCTTTCCGCATCATCCCAAAGTGTGTCGGGTTTTTCGAACTTTCCGGCATCCTCCCAGTGTGTCGGTTTTCGAACTCTCGACATCCTCCCAGTGTGTCGGGTTTTCCAAAGTGTTCAACACCTTCTGATCTCTCCGACACTCTCCTCCTTTGAAATTCCTCATGTCGGACCCTGGTTCATCACAAGATAAGACTGAAAAATCAAGGAGGATGAAGTACAAATTTAGGAAGGTGGAGTCTCCCTCCTACATTGATTGTAATTACGACATCCGGGATACAGAGCTCGAAACATAGATATGGAGGATTTTTGGAATAGGGTCAAGAGCTCCTCCCAAACTCCATGGATGAAATCAATAGTTAGGGTCTACCTCTTGCAAAGCAGGTTTCCCTATGTCCGCTCAGTGCCCCGAGTTCATCTTAGCCTGTGCTTCGAACTATGACTCTGCTTCTCATTCTGTGAAAATCAATGGGAGAAGTTGTAATCAAGTTGGACGGAGGTTACTTCGATGACCTTCTCAAGCTGCCTAATTTTGAGGAATATGGAGATGTGGATCTCAAGTCAGCCCAAAAATCTTGGGATAATGATCAGGAGGATTGCATCAAGCACGTGAATAAGAAGTTCCTAATCAAAGCCAAACCGGTTGTTTCTAGGTTCCCAAGACTTGTTCCTAGAAGTGATTTCATTCAAGAAATCAATGATATCATTACTCGTTGAGTCGGGTTTTGGTTTCCCGAATCAAATGTTTTCCAAGGATGGATGTACCAAGTTCATGATCATTATTAAGAAGAATCAACAGGGAATTGATTGGGGTACTCTTATCAGTAATGAGATAGATTCTCAAATGACAACAGTCCTATCTATGGAAGTTTTATATGTCCTCGTATGTCACCTATGCAGCGGCCGGCATGAGGAACTATCCCGGATTGGACACCAAGGGGAACAAGGCAGTAGAGCATGTTTATCGGTATTTTCCTCAGCTAACAAGAAAAGGGTCTGAAGACCAATTCAGAAGGGTAAACGATGCCTTCTTTTACGAGAACATTTGCAGGTTAAACCCCGAACTAAGGAAAATGAGAGTCTCTGATGAGGCATGGGCTGAAGTTTCAAAATGGGGTTGTGTCTTCTTGCAATTTAAGAAGTTCACATATCTTCGAGTAGTCATGTACCCAGGGGATCCTTTCCATTTTCCCAGATATCCAGGGGACAAACTAATCTTGATGGAGTTGGTCAGGAAATTGTTGGATTTTCACAAGTTCCAACAGAGTAAACACAAGGCCACTGTATCTTTCCCAATTTCTATTGGAAGGTATACTTGTTCAATGGTGGTGAAAGCCAAGAATGTTGTACATGAGCTTCAAGATAAGTTGAAGAAGCACATGAAGCCCCGAGATGGGTTTGATTTTCGAGGAGTCCTTAAGGCATATGGAACTCTGCACCCACACGTGCCAAGCATAGAAGACATCTGGATTGATTTACGTGATGAGGTTGTTGTCCGAAGAAAAGATCATAGTAGGTTGACACTTGCTGAGATTCAGACACTTGAGCTCGCTGACATACTGAAGGTACTGGTGATAATGAAAGTGTTCTGGATCCTTCCTATGATGGATTGAATGAAGATCAATATGTTTTCCCACCTATTGATTGGTCTATCGGTGAAAAAGCCTCCATTATAGAGATAGATCAGCCCTGATTCTTGCACGCACCAAAGCATGGCTCACCTCTTGGGGAATGAGTTTCAAAGAAGATAATTTTTCAAAGTTGGTTGCTGCAGAGGTGGGGCCCTCCAAAAAGGGAAAGGACAAAAGCTCTTCTAAGGGACCTATAAAGGTCAAGTTTGTCAAGAAGAGAAGAGAACAAGAAACCTCTTCAATTATTACTCCAGTTGAAATGGTGAATGTGCCAGAATCACCAACACCACCAGAAATAGGAGAAATTTCTTTGGAAGGAGAAGTAAGCCAGCCCCTAGTTTCACCATTTGTTGACTGCCCAACTGAAGTGACCTTATCTCTTGCATCCCAGGCTTTGGAGTCGAGGATCTGTGCTTCCTCCTTCACAACCACTTCTACCTCCTCTTTCCCCATCTACTTCATCGGTCATGGCCAGCATTTTCTCTGGACTCTCACCCCTCTCTGCTGGGACCAAAGTAACTACCAACATGCCCCCTCCTGTGCCTCTTTTCACTGAATCTGCTACCACATTGGTAACTATCCCCACTCCACCAGTGGATCCCTCTCCCCCTGAAAGTATGATACCAACTTCTACAATAATGGCAACTCCCTCTGACATGCCTCAATGGTTACTTGAGCAAACTCCGAGGAAAAGGAAGGTGGTTGTACCCATACCATGGCCTTGATTTTAGTTCACTCAAGGCTTCTACTACTAAATCAGCCAAGAAACCCAAAATAGTTTCAAGGGTTTTAGTGGACGCTTGGGCATAAGTTTGCAGAGATCGCCACTCCCATGACTGACAAAACCAAAGAGGACATAACGGCCTCTGACTATCAGATAACCAGGTGGCTCTAGGAGAAGTGACAATAGAAGGAGCACAACAGATGCACGAGATGCTATGAACGTGCTATGCCAGAAATTGAAGGAAACAAAGGACAACAGAGATGAGCTTAAAGAAAAGGTGGAGTAGTTAACTGAAGTATTACTTAAGCTCTCAAAACCCCTTGAATCCATACCATCTTCCTCTGTCCCTGTCGGATTTGATTTCTCATCAGTGCCTATAATTGAGAAGATTAATGAAAAAGGGAGAGTGGTCGATGAATGGACCCAAAGGCTGCTCCAACAGGGGAAAGAAGTGATTCAAGACACCGTGGAAGTCTATCAATCTTTGGGGAATATACAGAGTGATGGGGAAAAGATGGATGATGATTTCTCCCAAGAAATCGACACCTTGATTTGACTTTCGAAGCTCTCCAGTGTTGAAGCAAATTCCATCACGCATCTTGGTAGAAGAAGGTGTCATCCCACATGTGGATAAGCATTTCTAGCTGACCAAAGCCATCAGGTTCAGGGTAAAGATTCTCAATGAAGCTTGCGGTAAATTGAGAGAATCAAGAGATCAATTGATTGATGGAAAAAGTGACCTGGAAGAAGAATTGCTAAAAATTTGTGCAAAAGTGTCAGTTGGAAACTCGGGCATCCTACCAGCTGATGATCTTTTCAAACAAATCCAAGAATCTATTCAACATGAACCAACTCATGGATTTGGTATTGAAATCATCGATGTTTGTGAAGATTGAACATTCTTTGGAGGCCTTGAGAAAACTCAACAAAAGATTGAGAAAGCTTCCCAGGTAGTGCCAGTGACACTCATGAAACATGTGAAGTCTTGAGTGATCATTCCACTGCGCCTGATGAAAATGAGATGCAAGGTATAATCCGGAAGTTCCAAGAATTTTGGAACAAACAGGCTCAGTTAGAGGAAGAGAAAGATGAGGAAGAAAAAGATGACGATTCAGACTAAGTCTTGATGTAACATGTCATTTCAATCTTGAAATTGACATGTCTTTTTCATTTCTGTTTCATCACATAGGAATCATATTTTGACTTGGTCTCCTGCGTGAGAGTCAAGCAAAATAGGACTCTTGTTAACAAACTGTTTTATAGGGTTTGTCCTATTTTCTCTCAACTATTTTTATTATAAATAAGGGATGTGCATACATTCCAAAGGGTTGAGATTTTTGGAATATTGAGAACTATTGTGAAGAAGAAAAACTTTGTGTTTTCTTTTAATCATTTGAGGAATAGAAGTTGATACTATTTTTGCAAACTTTGTGTTGTGAGATGTGTTTTTCTTAAGATATTGTTCTTATGTTCGTAATCTTAAGCTATTCTTTGTTTAGCATCTTGATGATTCTAATCATTTCAAACATTATATTTATGATCTAAAGCTCGTATGATTATTTCGTGCTCTGTGTTTACTCGAAAGAAAATACGTTCCTCTCATTTCCTTTCCATTGTGCTTCTTCCATTGTAATAATTTCGACCCAGTCCATTTATAAAAACAACATCTTCACATAGTGTGGATATGGATTTTGGGATTCTATCCCAACCCCAATGGTTAGATTAGTGTGAATATTGTATGCATTATTTCTATTGTGTTTTAGATTAGTAATAAACAGGAAGCCTCACCTGTCTTTGAGGAGGGATTTAATCCCATGTACTATGGTTGAACCTCATATTTTGGCTTGACAAAATATCCAACCAAATAGTTTTTGGTGACTCACTGGGAATATAGATTAATAGTATAAAGCTTATCCTCTTGGTGTCTGGAGACTCCGTATTTGCCTTATTTTCAACAAGATCTCTTTCCCGGTTCAAGCTGGCTGGAAAGATCTTCACTCGGTCCCACCGAGCCCGGGTGAAATTGATCCACTCTTTGAGTTACTACAACAAAGCACAATTTCAGTCTTTCCCCCAACAACGTTATTTCTAACCGAACCAGAAGTTCTTCACCTGTTTGAGAAACCGGATCCCTGAAGAACGAGATGTGTCTACAACTTGTTGCGCATTATTCTTGTCGACACTCGGATCCCCATACACACTCTTGTCAGAAGGATGGCAGCACAACCTGTGCCCTGGGGCGCAGCTATTGGTCCTCTTTCTTTAACTCCACCATTGCACGAGTTACCACATGGATCACGTAAAAACATTCCCAAGTTCAATGGGGATGGGAAGCAACATCCTGATGAACACATTGCATCTTTTCAGTAGCGTGGTGTCCTGGAGTAGCTCACGAAGATGTCTCTATTCGACTCTTCGTTGAAACGTTGCATGGTGCAGCAGCCGAATGGTTTTATCACCTTCCAAATGCATGCATCACAAACTGGGCTACCATGAGGACCAGATTCGAAGCACGTTTCAAACCAGCCAAAGATTCTCATGCTTTGTTAGCACAACTTACCCATATGAAGAAGGAATCACATGAACCCATGCGGGACTTCGTGGAAAAGTTTAACAAGCTGATCCGAAAGATTCGGAAATAGCTGTACCAACTCCGAAAATAGAAATGCTTCTTCATTAATGCTCAGCCTCCCGATGTGAGCTTTCTATTAAGAAGGTTGGCTATCCTAGATTTGGCTATCACTCAGTCAACAACTATTGAAATAGAGGATGATCTCATTTTGGCTGAGGAGAATCAGGAAAGATGTACCCAAACCTAAAAATCAAGGTTCTTCTCAAGGTAATACTGACCCTATGATTCAAAAAATGGCTAATGATTTGATTGCTTTAAAAAAGCAAATGTCCCAACAGGTGAGTAATGTTCCGTATCGGGATATCCCTAGATGGAATTTCAATAACACCAATGGTGCACCTGCAAGAGATAGGCCGCGGTTAACTCCTGCTCAACCAAGACTGGCAATCAAAGCTCCTCCCATTAATGCGGCAGTAGAAATAGTTGATGAAGAGGAAGAACCAGAAGAACAAGATTCCCCGAAACTTTTGAAGCTTCAGGATACGCTGATGAGTCTTATGACGATTCAGCTGGTGACTCCAGCATTGGGTATTTGGAATACGAAGAAGATGAATGTGCACCGGATGGCTAGTCATTTTCCATCTTCACTCGATCCCAATCTCAGAATCCAAGAAAACCTCTTGGAAGCCCCAAGGAGAAGAACAAGGAACCTTCCATCGCCATAGTTAAGAGAGGTGCTCCTATTTCAGCACAAACTGAAAGAGAAGTCACAAAAAGGTAACAACTTCTCCTCATTCTCTTTCTCCTAAGGTCAGTGCCCCAGCTCAAGCTCATGAGATTAGAACCGAACTTACCATCACCCCTTCTTATACTACTTTTGACATTATCGATCATGCAAAAAGAACCAAGATCCAAATGTCAGAAGCAGAATACCTTCAGTCAAATCCTGAATAGTTTGAAAACTTGCCAAATTCATTAGAAGTAAAGCCACCATTCCCCCACCTTCAAAAGGTCTTTTTCCAAATCCTACTCAACCCCCACCTTAGAACAATCTGACCTCTGCTTCTTCTTCAGGAAAGATTGAACCATTTTATTTGTCTTTGCTAATAAATGGGTTTAAACTCAGCAATTGCATCATCGACTCAGGGGCCTCCGACAATGTTATGCCCGCAAAAGTAGCCCATGCCCTTGGGCTTACTTTGACTAAGTCATATGGATGGTGTTACTCCATGGAAACCAAACAAGTTCCCTTGATTGGTCAAATCAAAGATGCACAGTTTGCATTCGTTGCCTTCCCAGAGAAGAGAGTGAAAATGACCATTCTAGTTGCTGACATTCCTGCAGCTTATGGTATCCTCTTGGGTAGAGGTTTTTGTAAAGATGTTGAGGAGAGATTAATATGGATTGGACCAAGGCAGGATTCCAGTCAATGGGGTTTATCATGTTCTCCATCCCGAACCTCAGGCAAAGTATTTGGTAACTAAATCAGATGACCCTAAGGCTCAAATTCTTTTCGAAGATGCTAGTTTTGGAAATTATTTCATGACATCAGAAATACCAGCTGTAGATGTCAAGAAAGAAGATCCTAATGCTATTTGGACCCTTGAATTTGATGGTAGCTGTTCAACCACCGGATCGGGCGCTGGTGTAGTTCTTATATCTCCTAATTCCGAGATTTTCCCTCTGCTTTCAAATTGCAGTTTGATAATACTAATAACATGGCTGAATATGAAGCTCTATTACTAGGATTAGAAATGGCCAGATAGAAGGGAATTCAAAACCTCAAGGTTCAAGGGGATGTGGAGCTGATTGTCAACCAGGTCAAGGGAATCTATCAAGTAAAAAATGATCACTTGAGACATTACAGGAATAAAGTTTGGGATAATATAGAATGCTTTGATGCATTCTCCATTAAGGTAGTTTTGAGAGATTATAACGACAAGGCTGATTCTTTGGCCATGTTTGCATCCCTCCTTCTCCCTCATCCCTAGTTCAAACAAGATACATACACCATTGAGATTGTGTACCATCCCAGTATCCCAGATAATGTGGCTCACTGGCAAGTGTTCAATGATGATCAACAAGTGTTGACTTTTCTAGAAAAAGATGACAATTTTAGTGAGCTGTACTTTGAAGGTTCGGAATCAGCTTTCCATGAATCTATCTCAGATCCATATCAAGAGGTTGATGGTGAGTTTATTCAGCTTAAAGGCAACAAGATACCTAAAGGCCTAGTTTCACTGGAGGGTTTGTTTGACAAGCATGACCATTTTATTCAAAACAAGAGACAAGTTGAAGGAGCTTCTTCCTCGGAAGTAGATCAAGTCAATCTAGGTTCATCTGATCAACCTCGGATGGTGAATATTGGGAAATGTTGTTCCCCTGAGGAGAAAGAAAATTCACTTCACTCCTGAAGAGATACATGGATGTCTTAGCCTGGTCCTATGCAGATTTAAAATCCTTCAAGCCCAAAGACGTACAACACAAGTATTCCTTTGAAGCCTGATGTAAAACCTTACAGGAAGAAGCAAAGACATTACAATCCCAAGATCTCAGGGACTATCCTTGTGGAAATTTAGAAAATGTTAGATGCCAAAATTATTTTTCCAATCCATCACTCCACCTGGATTGCTAACATCGTCCCTGTCAGGAAGAAGAATGGTGAAATCTGAATTTGTGTTGATTTTCGAACCTAAATCAGTCTTCGTTAAAAGACAACTATCCCTTGCCTATCATGGATCAGGTGTTACAGACCATTACTAGATCAGAAATGCTATCCATGCTCGATGGATTTTCAGGATATAATCAAGTTGAGGTAGCTACGGAGGATCAACACAAGACGGCCTTCACAACCCCATGGGGGACCTTTGCTTACAAGAGGATGCCTTTCGGCTTGATCAACGCCGGAGCCACCTTTCAGAGAGCTATGGACTTGGCATTCAGAGACCTGATGGGAAAAGTCATAGTGGTATATTTGGATGACTTGACCATTTTCTCTAAAAAATGGAGTGATCATTATGATCATTTAGAGCAAGTACTCTTGAGATGCAGGCGTCACGGGATTTCATTAAATCCCAAGAAGTCCATGTTCGGAGTGACCGAAGGAAAGTTTTTGGGTCATATCGTGACTAGAGAAGGAACCAAAATTGACCCAGAGAGGGTAAAAGCCATTCAGAGCCTTACCCTACCCACAAGTAAAACTGGAGTTCATTCCTTCTTCGGAAAGGTCAATTTCCTAAGAAGGTTTGTACCTGATTTTGTTGATAAAACTAAGGATATCCTTGGGATGATGAAAGGAAAAATTCCATTTCGATGGAGTACTGAAGGGAAGCTTGCATTTGATGAAGTCAAAAGGGTAGTTGCTTGTGCTCCTATCCTAGTATGTCCAGATTTCAAAAAATATTTCATCATGTACAGCTACGCCTCTGCTCACACAGTGTCAGCCATCCTAATGCAGAGAGAAGGGGGAGATATCAAGCTCCCATCACTTTTATGAGCTATCCATTAAAGGAACATGAGCTAAAAATGTCACAAATTGAAAAGCATGCTTATGCAGTGGTACGAGTGGTGAAACATTTCAGGTACTATGTGCTGAACTCCCATACCCTCGTTCTCATTCCCGACACCGCCGTTAAATCCATTTTGACTCAACAAGAGCTGGGGAGTCAACGAGGTACCTGGATAGCTAAAGTTAGGAGTATGACTTGGACATTAGACCTACCAAGTTGGTACGAGGAAGGGGCCTGTGCCAATTGATCGTGGAAAACCATGCTGAAACAGAATGCAAAAAGACCAAAGATACCTCTTCAAAGTTGCCCATGGTGCTTTTTTCGTGAGTACAACTGATGAATGGTACATAGATATTGCTTTCTTTCTGACTTATGGTGAATGCCCCCGCATTTAAGCCAAAAGGAGAAGAGGACAGTCAAGTTAAGATCTGCAAGATACCTCCTGTGGGATAACGGAGATATATAAGAAAGGTATTGATGGTGTATTCCTGTGCTGTGTTGATAAATCACAACAGTTAAAGTTGTTAGAATCCTTCCATAGCCTAGCATGCGGAGGACATTTCTCATCCTCTGTAACAACTTATAAGATCCTATGGGCTAGGTACTATTGGCCTACTCTCTTTCGGGATTCAGCAGAGTGGGTGTCCAAGTGTGAAGCTTGTCAACATTTCGTTGGTCGTCCTAAGCTAGCAGCTCTTCCCCTGAAGCCCGTAGTGATTGAAGAACCTTTCCGCCAGTGGGGAATTGACTTCATTGGAACGTTGAATCCTACCTCCATAGTGTTGGACACAATTACGTACTGACGACTACTATGACTATTTTACCAAGTGGGTGGAAGCCGCGCCAATCAAGCAAGCAACCTCAGAAGCCGTGTGCAAGTTCCTTAAAGAAAATATAATTGTTGTCGATTCGGTGTGCCTCACAAGATTGTGGCTGACAATGCCTCCAATTTCTCATCGCATGAGTTGACAAAATTTTTCTATGGATTCGGCATCACCCTAGCTCACTCATCTGATTATTATCCCCAAGGCAATGGGCAAGCTGAGTCCAGCAACAAGAACCTGGTTACCATAATTAGAAAGCTAGTAGATGAAAACTAGAGGACATGGCACAAAGCATTGTATGATGCATTGTGGGCTGATCGGATTACCCCAAAGTGAGCTATAGGAATGTCTCCTTTCCAAGTACTGTATGGGATTGATGTTGAGATACCTATCTCAGTAGAGTTTCCAGCCTTACAGTTGGCCAAAGCAGTCGAAGATGTGACCTTTCAAAATTCTATTGAGAAAAGGGTTATGTACCTAGCTAGGCTAGAAGAGGAATGGAGCAAGGTGGTTGATCGCATTGCAGATCATCAAAGAAAAGTAAAGAAATTTTTGACAAGAAATCAAGGCAACGTCATTTCCAAATTGGAGACCTGGTGTTGCTTTGGGATAAGAGGAGGGAGCAGAAAGGAATGCACGGAAAGTTTGATTCTTTGTGGAAAGGACCTTTTAAGATCCATCAGCTGAGTGGTGAAAATAGTTTCCATCTATCATATCTTGATGGAGAGTTACTCCCTTTCCTTTCAGTGGCCAACATCTAAAGTTGTTCCATCATTAATGCAAGATGCTCTTTTGCATTGTACATACTTTACTTTCTGTCGTGTGTTTGCTTTTAGTCTTCTTTCTTTCCTTGTTTTGTTTTTTGGTTTTCTTCTTTTCTGACTCCGTAGCCCAATGGATAAAGCCAGAGATTCTGAGTTCTCTTCCTTTGATATCACAAAGAAAGTCCCCAACTAGAGCCAGTTGTTATCTCATTTTTGAGTTTACGCCAAAAATGAGATAACCCTAAGAAATTTTTGAGCTGGTTTTCTAAAAATTCACCTTTCAGAGAGATAATCGGGTTTTCGGGTTTCACAAGCAAGACAACATGTGTTTTGGATGCTTCATGTTGTGTGTTCCCAAAACCCAAAACCCGCATCAAGTAAAGTAGTTGGGTTTTGGGTCTTCCAAGCATCGGAACATGCCTTCATCAAAACATGCTTCATGTCGCGTGTCTTCCGATCCCCGAAGCCCGATTTACTCCTTTGTTTCGGGTTTGCGGGTCTATCAAGCATCGGAACATGCCTTCATCAAAACATGCTTCATGTCGCATGTCTTCCGATCCCCGAAGCCCGATTTACTCCTTTGTTTCGGGTTTCCGGGACCATCAAGCATGATGCTTCATGTCGCTTGCTTCCCACAACCCGAAACCCGAATTGCTCTACGAAACCCTTTGTGTCGGGTTTCCGGATATCCCAAGCATGCTGACATGGCATTAATGCCGAGTTGTCGGGTAGTTGGCACGTGTCAAATGAAGTGTATTAAATGTGAAATTTTCTTATAAATATTTGGATTTCCACGTCATTTTTACCAGACGTACTTTTTACCTCGTGGATTTTCGTGCATGCATCTTCGACCCAGAAACCCGACTCGCCTCTGTGCCTGATTGCATTGCTCATTTTTTTATCATTTCTTGTTCTAGTTGAAGGTATTTTTCTTCATTCTTTGTTTGTGGTTTTTGTGGAATAATTATGTAAAGAATTCTTCCAAGTTTCTATCTTTTTCTTTTCGGGTTGTTGGGGTTTTATCTTTTCCATTTTGGGGTTGTTTTCTAAATCAGGTTTGTGTTTTAGGGTTACCCCTTTGGAATGATCACTTTGTTTTATTCCCTAGAATGTCATTGTAATTAAAAATATATTTGGGATATCAACAGTGAAGAAAAACTTGCATGTTTCAACCTAACAATTACCCGATTCCCTCTTTTCGGGTTTCGCAGGGTGCTTTGTAGTGTTCAAAACCCGCAGTGTATCAGAAAGTTTAAAGTGTCGGACATTTCAAACTCTCGACATCTCCAGTGTGTTAGGTTTTCCAAACTCTCTGGCATCCTCCTAGTGTGTAGTCGAACTCGGCATCTCCCAAAGGTGTCGGGTTTTCGAACTCTCCGGCATCCTCCTGTCGGTTTTTCCATCTTTCCGACATCCCCAAAGTGTTTAAGGTTTTCCAAAATCTCTAGCATCCTCCCAAAGGTGTGTCATTTCCAAACTCTTCCGGCATCCTCCCAGTGTGTCGGGTTTTTCCATCTTTCCTCATCTCCAAAGCATCCTCCCAACGTGTCGGGGTTTTCTCAAGTGTCAAGTGTTCAACACCTTCTGATCTCGACACTCTCCTCCTTTGAAATTCCTCATGTCAGACCCTGGTTCATCACAAGATAAGACTGAAAAATCAGGGAGGATGAAGTACAAATTTAGGAAGGTGGAGTCTCCCTCCTACATTGATTGTAATTACGACATCCGGGATACAGAGCTCGGAAACATAGATATGGAGGATTTTTGGAATAGGGTCAAGAGCTCTTCCCAGACTCCATGGATGAAATCAATAGTTGGCAGTGGTCTACCTCTTGCAAGCAGGTTTCCCTATGTCCACTCAGTGCCCCGAGTTCATCTTAGCTTGTGCTTCGAACTATGACTCTGCTTCTCATTCTGTGAAAATCAGTGGGAGAAGTTGTAATCAAGTTGGATGAGGTTACTTTGATGACCTTCTCAAGCTGCCTAATTTTGAGGAATATGGAGATGTGGATCTCAAGTCAGCCCAAAAATCTTGGGACAATGATCAGGAGGATTGCATCAAGCACGTGAATAAGAAGTTCCTAATCAAAGCCAAACCGATGTTTCTAGGTTCCCAAGACTTGTTCCTAGAAGTGATTTCATTCAAGAAATCAATGATATCATTACTCTGTTGAGTCGGGTTTTTGGTTTCCCCGAATCAAATGTTTTCCAAGGATGGATGTACCAGTTCATGATCATTATTAAGAAGAATCAACAGGGAATTGATTGGGGTACTCTTATCAGTAATGAGATAGATTCTCAAATGACAACAAAGTCCTATCTACGGGGAAGTTTTATATGTCCTCGTATGTCACCTATGCAGTGGCCGGCATGAGGAACTATCCTGGATTGGACACCAAGGGGAACAAGCAAGAGAGCATGTTTATCGGTATTTTCCTCAGCTAACAAGAAAAGGGTCTGAAGACCAATTCAGAAGGGTAAACGATGCCTTCTTTTACGAGAACATTTGCAGGTTAAACCCCGAACTAAGGAAAATGAGAGTCTCTGATGAGGCATGGGCTGAAGTTTCAAAATGGGGTTGTGTCTTCTTGCAATTTAAGAAGTTCACATATCTTCGAGTAGTCATGTACCTAGGGGATCCTTTCCATTTGCCCAGATATCCAGGGGACAAACTAATCTTGATGGAGTTGGTCAGGCAATTGTTGGATTTTCACAAGTTCCAACAGAGTAAACACAAGGCCGTTGTATCTTTCCCAATTTCTATTGGAAGGTATACTTGTTCAATGGTGGTGAAAGCCAAGAATGTTGTCCATGAGCTTCAAGATAAGTTGAAGAAGCACATGAAGCCCCGAGATGGGTTTGATTTTTCGAGGAGTCCTTAAGGCATATGGAACTCTGCACCCACACGTGCCAAGCATAGAAGACATCTGGATTGATTTACGTGATGAGGTTTTTTGTCAAGAAAAGATCATAACAAGTTGACACTTGCTGAGATTCAGACACTTGAGCTCGCTGACATACCAGAAGGTACTGGCGATAATGAAAGTGTTCTGGATCCTTCCTATGATGGATTGAATGAAGATCAATATGTTTTCCCACCTATTGATTGGTCTATCGGTGAAAAATCCTCCATTACAGATAGATCGGCCCTGATTCTTGCACGCACCAAAGCATGGCTCACCTCTTGGGGAATGAGTTTCAAAGAAGATAATTTTTCAAAGTTGGTTGCTGCAGAGGCGGGGCCCTCCAAAAAGGGAAAGGACAAAAGCTCTTCTAAGGGACCTATAAAGGTCAAGTTTGTCAAGAAGAGAAGAGAACAAGAAACCTCTTCAATTGTTACTCTAGTTGAAATGGTGAATGTGCCAGAATCACCAACACCACCAGAAATAGGAGAAATTTCTTTGGAAGGAGAAGTAAGCCAGCCCCTAGTTTCACCATTTGTTGATTGCCCAACTGAAGTGACCTTATCTCTTGCATCCCAAGCTTTGGCGTCAGGATCTGTGCTTCCTCCTTCACAACCACTTCTACCTCCTCTTTCCCCATCTACTTCATCAGTCATGGCCAGCATTTTCTCTAGACTCTCACCCTCTCTCTGGGACCAAAGTAACTACCAACATGCCCCCTCCTGTGCCTCTTTTCACTGAATCTGCTACCACATTGGTAACTGTCCCCACTCCACCAGTGGATCCCTCTCCCCCTGAAAGTATGATCCCAACTTCTACAATAATGGCAACTCCCTCTGACATGCCTCAATGGTTACTCGAGCAAACCCGAGGAAAAGGAAGGTGGTTGTACCCATACCGGCCTTTGATTTTAGTTCACTCAAGGCTCCTACTGCTAAATCAGCCAAGAAACCCAAAATAGTTTCAAGGGTTTTAGTGGACGCTTCAGGGGCATAAGTTTGCAGAGATCGCCACTCCCACCATTGACAAAACCAAAGGGGACATAACGGCCTCTGACTATCAGATAACCAGGTGGCTCTAGGAGAAGTGACAACAAAAGGAGCACAACAGGATGCACGAGATGCTATGAACGTGCTATGCTAGAAATTGAAGGAAACAAAGGACAACAGAGATGAGCTTAAAGAAAAGGTGGAGCAGTTAACTGAAGTATTACTTAAGCTCTCAAAACCCCTTGAATCCATACCATCTTCCTCTGTCCCTATCGGATTTGATTTCTCATCAGTGCCTATAATTGAGAAGATTAATGAAAAAGGGAGGGTGGTCGATGAATGGACCCAAAGGCTGCTCCAACAGGGGAAAGAAGTGATTCAAGACACCGTAGAAGTCTATCAATCTTTGGGGAATATACAGAGTGATGGGGAAAAGATGGATGATGATTTCTCCCAAGAAATTGGACACCTTGATTTGACTTTCGAAGCTCTCCAGGTGTTGAAGAAAATTCCATCACGCATCTTGGTAGAAGAAGGTGTCATCCCACATGTGGATAAGCATTTCCAGCTGACCAAAGCCATCAAAGTTCAGGGTAAAGATTCTCAACGAAGCTTCATGGAAAATTGAGAGAATCAAGAGATCAATTGATTGATGGAAAAAGTGACCTGGAAGAAGAACTGCTAAAAATTTGTGCAAAAGTGTCAGTTGGAAACTCGGGCATCCTACCAGCTGATGATCTTTTCAAACAAATCCAAGAATCTATTCAACATGAACCAACTCATGGATTTGGTATTGAAATCATCGACATGTTTGTGAAGATTGAACATTCTTTGGAGGCCTTGAGAAAACTCAACAAAAGATTGAGAAAGCTTCCCGGTAGTGCCAGTGACACTCACGAAACATGTGAAGTCTTGAGTGATCATTCCACTGTGCCTGATGAAAATGAGATGCAAGGTATAATCCGGAAGTTCCAAGAATTTTGGAACAAACAAGCTCAGTTAGAGGAAGAGAAAGATGAGGAAGAAAAAGATGATGATTCAGACTAAGTCTTGATGTAACATGTCATTTCAATCTTGAAATTGACATGTCTTTTTCATTTCTGTTTCATCACATAGGAATCATATTTTGACTTGGTCTCCTACGTGAGAGTCAAGCAAAATAGGACTCTTGTTAACAAACTATTTTATAGGGTTTGTCCTATTTTCTCTCAACTATTTTTATTATAAATAAGGGATGTGCATACATTCCAAAGGGTTGAGATTTTTGGAATATTGAGAACTATTGTGAAGAAGAAAAACTTTGTGTTTTCTTTTAATCATTTGAGGAATAGAAGTTGATACTATTTTTACAAACTTTGTGTTGTGAGATGTGTTTTTCTTAAGATATTGTTCTTATGTTCGTAATCTTAAGCTATTCTTTGTTTAGCGTCTTGATGATTCTAATCATTTCAAACATTACATTTGTTATCTAAAGCTCGTATGATTATTTCGTGCTTTGTGTTTACTCGAAAGAAAATACGTTCCTCTCATTTCCTTTCCATTGTGTGCTTCTTCCATTGTAATAATTTCTGGATTCTATCCCTGACCATGGTCCATTTATAAAAACAACATCTTCACATAGTGTGGATATGGATTTTGGGATTCTATCCCAACCCCAATGGTTAGATTAGTGTGAATATTGAGAGTGTGAGGCACAAAAATAGGTTAGGAGTAGCGGCACATGGAGGAGGTGGGCACGATTGGGGTCCGATGCTATTGGCATGCGATCGCGGTGAGTCTAATGGTCACTCCCATCGATTGATGGGATTTAGTGACCAACACCTTCCACCTCTTGACATGTGAGATGACACTCACCCCGGAGGACGTGTTTAGGATCCACGTGGTTAATGATACTAGGGACACGGGTGTACTCAATCTCCCGAGGCCTTAGAGGAGTTGATGCGATAGTGTTTGGGGAGGGAGTGGTAGACATGACACTTCACGGTGCTAGCTTGAGTTACGGGGGATGTACCTAGCCTATCCGAGAAGAGATGTAGTCAATTTTACTCACACTATAAAAGAAAGGAATCCCATGCGTGTTGGCCTATAATCTAGCAAAAGTTAAGTCCTCACCCGAGGCATGCGTGAGTCTTGAGTCTCTCTTTTTGTGAGTTATAGCGGGAAGCATTTATCTATGATTAGTGTAAGAGTATTGAGGAAAGAAGTTTAGACATATAAGAATCATAGGGCTCAGAATGGCCTCCGAGATCCTTTTAGCTTCTTTAGATTGGATGTTTTAAAAGACTCCATAACATATATTATAACAAAAAGAAAGATAAAATCATTCATTCATAGCATGCAAGGAAAGAGAACTCCTATGAATGAAATATACATTAAAGCTACTGATATCCATGTATATTTTCAATAGGTAACCTCATTGTATTCATTGTTTCATTACAAGAGCCATAGAGGGCAGACCACGGTCATGCACATCCCTAGGCTTGTATAACTATGCAAAAAGAAAAAGAAATTATAATATCTTGGGCCTAGTACATTCCTATCTCGAATCAAAGTTCCACTAGTATCAATCCTATAGAGCTTCACCCATGTTATCTCTCTCTCTATGTATATCTCTTTCTCTATCTCTATATCCCCACTGTATGTTATCTCGGTCTCTTTTACATTCCGTAAGCACTTGTATTTATCATCTTCTTGTGCTACCAACTCGCCTTGTCATGCCCTCAAATCCATCGCCAAGTGTCAAATTTGGTCCTCCAAGTGAGCATGTTCCTTCAAGCTTAAGCTCTCCACTCCATCTCATGATGATCTTCTAGAAGATTCCATCACTAGCATGCTCTTTCTTGGGCCACCTATTTCTAGGTGACATCTTATGTGCACAACTGATTATGGTTTTCATGTGTTACGCCTTGGACACTTAAATCGGCTAAGTCCCAAACCTCCTTTCACGTACCTCACAAACCATGTGCCTTCTTAACTCTTCCTCCTGCGCAATTTTTCCTTGCATGCCCTTTTATAACTAGGATCTCGCGTGCCCATGCACCTTCATACTTGGCCAATATTCCAGGGGCCCAATATCAGCCCACATTACACCTATTCTCCATCTTCAGAAACATTCTACTCAACCAAGGTGCAAGTTGGTTCAATGGAACTAAGATGTAGACATATATTTTAAGGAATGAAAGAATAGGGGAAAGAATGAAGAATGGGGGACATTAATTTAGAAGGTCAGGAAAGTCCCAACGGAGACACGCCTTCGAGGTTGTTCCACACTTTGACCTCACCCTTCGCCTTCTGGCATAGGTCACCCACTAGGGTGCTCACTTCATCAAAGATTAGGCCAGCTCCCTTGGGACCCAAAGTGTCCACAATCTGTTCCATTTCTTTACCCAAGTCTGTGAGCATGTCCATTCTTCTAGTAATCAGGGGTAAAGTTCCTTAATTGAGCTTCTTAAAGCCTCGGTGCCTCACGATTTATTTTCTACCTCGACCAAAACCTTGTCCCTCTCTGCTCTGTTCCCCTTGTTCATTTTTGGAACTCTTTCAGCTCTACTTCAAGTGTGGCAACCAAGGAGCTTGCCACCTTATCTTGATCCACGCATGTGTCGTATGTGGCTTTTGCAGACTAGGTAATGACCTATATCTCTACGAGTACTTGGCTATACTCAAAGCAACAAGTGCGTATCACCTATAACCGGTCCTCCTCCTTTAGGTGCACGGCCACTTCCTCTGTAGATTCTAATGCCAAAGGTCATCTCTTCATGGTGAGGATGTGCATTAAGTATTCTAGGCATTCCAACATCGATACATACCTCTTGGGGATTGGCGTTAGATCTGGGTGTTTTAAATCGATGGCACTTTTAATTGATTCTACCTTTTTGTAGACCTCCCTGCACCTTTTCATTTTCCTCCTTGAGCTCGTGCTTCGATTGCATCTTTGATTAATTTGTCTTGCTTTAATTTTTGTCCACCTTAGCCAACTTTTCTTCCTTCTTAGCTAGCTTTCCCTCTAGGGCCCTTATGCTTTCATTCTGTGTGAATAGCCTTGCCTTTATTTCAACCATGACCTTGTTTAGAGCATTGCATACTTGCTCGTCTGAGAGATCCTTAGCATTTACAAAGGGGTTGTCTCCCTTAGAATCTGACAACATGATAAGCACCTTTTGGCAAACCTCAAAGTCTGGCTCGTCAACGTGGGACTCAAATGCCCAAGAAAGCATCTTCTTGGTCCTGGGGTATGCGCCCTCCTTCTCGAACGATCCCATGGCTATAAGTCTTTCAGTGGGTATCATGCTCTAGAACCTTGCGCGTAGCACCTTCCTTAAATCATCCACATAGCCCATTATCTTCCTCTATTCTACATCCAGAGTTCTTCTACGAGCGTGCACCTTTGGGGAAGCTAACTATCAGAGCGGGGCCTCCTAGGTTGTCATGTCCCTTTTCAATGCTCTCCTCCTTCCTTTCCTTAAGCACTATGTCTGCGCTATGCTCTAACTCCTGGTCTACAAGGGCCTCAAGCATCTTCTTCACTTCTCACTTTGCCACTTCGGTTATCTACTCCTTGGTAAAACTTATGTCTCCCTACTTCTCCATGGCATCCTTCTCATCCATCTTTGTATCTTCAGTGCCTTCATCACCTTGTGCACCTTTTCGTCGTGTGAATATGAACTCTTGCTTTTCATCCCCACTCTCTTCCTCTGAGTCATAGACACTAAATACATGAGGTTCCAAAGGTTCCTTGTCTTTCTCTAGCTCTTCCTCCTCATCGCCACCTCCTTCACTCTCATCCTCTCCTTCTCCCTAGATATCTCTCCAAGCTGTTAGTCACCTCCGAGTTAGCTTCTTCATCCACCCTCTACTTCTTCCTGAGAGGTGTCTTCTGGTCAGGAGATTCTACCTTCTCTTCTTCCTCTTGTGACTCCTCCATGGTGGTGGGTTGTTTGGGTGCCTCTACTTCTGGTGTCTTCTCCTTTACTGGAGACTTCTTCCTCGAACATAGGTGCTTGGCTTGGCACTTGTAGAAGGCATGCTCACTATCTAAGAAGTCAAAACACTTGGTGCTAATTCCTCTTCTCTGCATCTCTTCTTATATGATGGCTTCTTCTTTCCCAAGGGGTCCTCGTTATTGAGATCTCATCCACCAAACATGTTCCCTTTTCAAATTTAGGCCTTATGCGTATGTATATGCACGCTACGGATCCTCTGCGATGGGAACCGTTATTGACCTAGTCATATGGATTTCCTACGACACGTACTTCTCCACGTATGTGCACTTATCTACGAGGTAGTTTAGTTTCTTCCTCATATCCATGTGCTCCCAGTCTAACTTTCCTAGCTCTATCCTTAGCTTCTTTGATTCTTTAAATCTATTCACTCCCGCTTGGAAGTATTGGGCAGTGAACGCAAAAGGAAATTTGCACCAAGGGCTCCATGATTCGTCAATAAGTTTGAACCTTGCCCAAGTAGTAGTGTTGGTACACCGCGAACTCGGCTTCTCTTTGTGTGGCTACGGGAGTTGTTTAGGGATCCTCCACTCCACCCGAATGCATTTATCA
The DNA here is from genome assembly GCA_018340775.1 of Taxus wallichiana var. yunnanensis. Lineage (NCBI taxonomy): Eukaryota > Viridiplantae > Streptophyta > Pinopsida > Cupressales > Taxaceae > Taxus > Taxus wallichiana. The sequence continues at coordinate 931,512,769 of CM031237.1, forward strand.
AGCGTGTATACTATTATTCAAGCCATGATTTGTGGGGATCCATCATTATATCACATACATATTTTTCAAACCTCTTCACGGGTGAAGGGTCTTGACTAGGTACTCAGACACAAACTTGTCTTGTGCATATGACACTCAAATTTCTCTAAACACTATGGTGAGTAGGAAATTGCCAAAGAGGATCTTGTCCCCTTCCTTTGCGCACTTTATAATTTCCTTGGCAACGTATGCAAATAAGTTATATATAGTCCCCTTTGTAATCTTCCTGTGACATGTAGCCAAGACATGTTGACTTACGTCCATCTTTCTGGCCATTCGGCTTACTGCAGTGCGTGGCCATCTTCATAATGGGGTCCTTGATGCCGAGATTTCATAGTCTGCGTGACCCTTTCTTGTAGGCATACTCTATGATGGTCTCTTGAATATCCTCCTTGTCACCAAGGTCATCTTCCAGCTATGTCCCTCGCATATGAGGCACTGTGTGAAATCAATTGAGGAGTCACACGCATCTTGCACCCAACAAAGTGGAAGTAGTCCTCATGCACCGAGACATCAACCAATGGTACAAGTGATATGGCTTCCCAAAATAAGGCAACTCATAGAGTTGCAGTAACCCTACCTTTGCCAACTTGACCTTTATGCCATCATTGTAGAGTCAAAACTTCAAGTGTTCATTTGTTGGTTGGGCGTACCAATTCTAATGACATTTCTTTATCTATAGTGTTAGTGCGGTGGTTATAGTCACTAACCGGTATGATTCTCAAATGGGATTCCCATTCCTTCCACATCATCACTCTGTCTGGTCTTTGCATCTCTGTAAACCGTTCTTCGTTTGTATGTACCTCAAGTTCTAGTTGTTTAGCCTTAGCTTTACCCTTTCCTTTCTTGGGTGCCATGGTCAAGGTAATTTTATCACTCCAATCATCTCCTTGTTACTATACTTTCCTTCTCCCAACCTTTGATCTCAAATCCACGATACAATTCTTCTTAACCTATGCCCTAGTTTACTAAACCCTAACTTTGATAAATTCTTCACAAGACAATGTCTTTTTACTTCTTTCCACACTGTGTAATTCCTTCCTTCTAGTTCACAATCTCAAACTGGCTCTTCACATTTTTAATCGCATAGATCTTCCACTTGATCAAATCTAAAAATCCTAGTTGATAACACTCACTTATATCTCCAACTCTTCATTTTCACAAAGTAAAATTAGAGTGCCCACGACCCTCTATTTATAGGTTTTCCTTTTTTGGTCATTAAAGGATACTTTAACTACCCCCATACTTTGTTCATTTAATGTGGTTTCTAAAAAAAAATCCCGTCTTCAACGCCTTCACTCACGTGCCCTTCCTACGTGAAAACTCCTCGAACCTTCCACAGTGCGTAAACCAACTTGATAGGAGACTCTTACGTGTGCTCAACACGCGCCGAAGCCACTTCTTGTCTAGATTATTACTTTCACCTACCTCATGTTTCTTTAACTCGCACTTCCTTTTCCTTTGTACATGGGATCTACAAGTAGCTTTATTTCGGCACTAACCATTCTATATTTTCTCTTCATGTGTCTTTCAATTGGGCTACTCAACAAGGCTCTTCAACACAACTTCCTTGGTACTTTTAATCGGGCGCTTGTTCACTTTTCTCCTTCACTTTTCTCCACCTCACACTTAAACGATGCACAGTCCTCGTGCACTCATAAATTCTCCAATAATAGCAATAAGGTTACGATGCCCAAGGAACAAAACAAAATAACAACGTGAAAGGGAAACACAAGAGGAAGGAAAATGCATAAAGGAAAATTACTAAACTAACTAGAAAAACTTCCTTATTTACAAATACCAAGAAGACTTATTTATAGTAAGGCTTCAGCCTACTACCATTGAAGTTTCTAGGCAACTTTGTTCCATCAAGTACTTGTAACTAGCACGTGCCTGAATCAAGGATGTATGAGATTGTGTAGGGACCTAACCAATGGAATTTCAACTTTCTAGGATGGCACAAAAATTTAGAATCATACAGTAACACCATCTGCCCAACCTCAAACTTCTTGTTTCTAATATGGAAATCATGCCAAGCCTTTTGCTTTGCCTTTTCCACTGTTTGGCTCCAATAGGCAAGTGATCATCTCTCATCCAGTTTCATTAGTTCATCAATTATTTCTTCCAGCGCTTTCTCATTGACTAATACTCCTATGCGCACTATTAGCAGAGAAGGTAACATAAATTCAACTGGCAAAACAACTTCCATGCCAAACACCAATTGAAAAGGTGTGGCTTTATTTAGTCTTTTATATGTAGTCCTGTAAGCCCATAAAACTACCGATACCTTCTCATCCCAATCTGTCTTCCAACATCACATATTTTGGTCAAGGTATGACTCAGTATTTTGTTGAATGCTTCCGTGGTTCCATTTACTTGTGGGTGATAGGGCATAGTCTTATGATGAGCCACCATGAAATCAGATAGTAGGATCCTCATGGTCTCATTTAGAAAATACGTACCCCTATCATTGGTCAAACTCAAAGGGCATCCATACCTTGTGATAATGTTCTCGCATAGGAACCTTGCTGATTTTTGCTGCTATGCAATCTTTACTTGGGGCTGCCTCTTCCCACCTTGTGAGATAATCCATGTAAGTAATGACATAACGTGACCCAGTCCTATGCACTACCGAGTGTAATAGGTCCTACAAAGTCTATCGCCCACTTTTCAAAAGGCTCCGCACTAGGAATAGGACACAAAAGCATTTCATCCATCCTTCCTGGTTTTCCAATGCATTAACAGTGGTCACATGCTTTACAATAATTCCTACAATCTCTGTACAAGGTTTTCCACCATAAACCTGCCATTAATATTTTGTGTGTGGTGACATCACCTACATAATGCCCATCCGCAAATGCCGTGTGCTTCCTCCGTGATGGCCAAGAGCTCATGCTCTAACACACATCTGTGTAAAACTTCATCACATCCCAATTTGTATAATTCTCCACTAATCAACATGTAGGGTGCAACGTGTATGGCCAACTGCTTCTTTTCTAATGCCTTCATCCCATCCGGCACCACACCTTCTTTTAAAAATACAACAATCTCTTCCAAATCCGAGGGTGCATGCTGCAATCTAAAGATTCGCGTCGACATTACTTCCTCAATACTTTGTGTGTCTTCTCTGAATCAATTCTTGACGGATGATCGGAGTCCACCATTTCTTTTTCTGGGATTCACTACAACGTTGAATTCAAACTCTTTAATTAACAACACCCATCGACATATGTGCCCTTTAAGAATGGGCTTGTTCACTAAATAATTTAATGCCATGTGGTCGGTGTAGAATACAAAGGGTGTCACTAGTAGATACTATCTAAATTTGAAAAGCACATAGATCATTGACAATGCCTCATGCTCGGTTGTGGTATAATTCTGCTTTGGTGTTAACTTCCTACTCGTAAAATAGAGAGGATGATCAACAATCCCCTCACCTGGTTGTGCAAGTACTACTCCAATGGTAGTTCCTAAGGCATCTACATGGACATGGAAGGGCTTGTCCCAAGAGGGAAATCATAAAATAGGTGCGGTAATAAGCCTATCTTTTAATATATAAAATTCCCTTCTTTGCACGTTTCCCCAATGGAAGGTACTATTTTGTCTAAGTAGCTCCTCTAAGGGTGCGGTGATCTTGGCATACCCCTTAATGAATTTTTTTAATACCCCATATGCCTAAGGAATCCGTGCACTGCACTCTAGCTAGTAGGCTCCCTTAACCCCACAATAACTGCAACTTTAGCAAGATCTACCTGCAATCCTTCCTTACATATGATATGCCCCAATAAAGTCCCAAATGGTTTAAAAAACACACACTTCTTAATGTTGAGGGATATCCTCAACTACCTACACCTTTCAAACATTAATCTCAAGTTGTCACAATGGTCCTTAACCAGACCATATATTGTCCAATCATCCAAATAAACTTGGAGAAACTTATGAATGAAGTCCTAGAATGCTTGCACCACTATGCGCAAAAATACATTAGGTACATTCTTCAACCCAAAGGGCATGACCGTATATGCAAAAATTCCCCACTCGGTGGTGAAAGTTGTCTTCTCTTGGTCCTCCTTTGCAATCTGGACTAGGTGGTATCCTGAAAATCCATCCGTGAAGGAATAGATTTCGCACCCAACGACTCCTTCCAAAATTTCTTCGATGAAGAGGTTCGAAAATGGATCAATGACACAAACTACACTCAATTCCCTATAATCCACATAAATTCTAATCTTCCCATCCTTCTTGATGTTGATTACCATCGAACTTATTCGTTTTTATTCTTCCATTGCCTCAATGATCCTAGAATCTATTGTCTTGTCTATTTCCTCCTTAACCTTCACGCATAAGTTGGGATTCATCCGATAGGGAATTTTTCTAACTGGGCTCGCACCTTCCATTAGTTTTATCCTCATCTCCCCAAGGAATGGTGAATGCCTTTTAGCTTATGGTACTGTGTGGGAATAAATCCTCGAATTCACGGAACAGATCAATGATCTTTGATACTTCCTTCTCCATCCAATAATCTCCAATAATAGCTTCCTTAGGTTCTTCTCCTAAACCGATGATAACTTTCTTTGTTTTTAACAGCTCATGGTAAGCACGCGTGTGGGCATCTGCACTATCCACAAAATCACATGTCCCTACAGAATGGTTAACATCTAAACTTTTGATTCATCTCCATCGATCACATATACTAACTTTCCCTTCTCCTTTTCCAAACACGTGCGCTCAAGCTATTACTCTTTTGTTTCTTCAATCTCTTTGAGACACACCTCCAATCCAGGTTCACCTAATAATTCCAATAGCTTTGTCTTCCATTCGGAACTATCCCCCATGGTTAGGCACTTGATACCTTGCAAGGCCTTATCAACTGATGGTTTGGTACTCCGATACTCAAAGTCTTGAATAAGATCAGCCATGAGCTCTTGCCAATTCCTTGTCTAGCGACGTGTCTCTGAATGAATGCAACATGCACACACACAACCCTGCAATGTAGAATACAAATTTTTCACCCATAGGGATGGTGGCAAGGCTTACACACCTTCTCTCCAGATCTATTCACATTCCTGGATATGGAAAGAGGTGGGCTACTTCCCATGGTACTCCCTGATTATGGTGGGTATATTACTTCTAGAAAATATGACAGAGAGAGCAATTCTTACCTCGTGCCACTCTAAAAGGCTCTCCTAATGTGTGGCCCACCATCAAGCTATTGTGCCGAGCAAGACATAACTCAGCATCTCCTTCCATTCCTTCTCTTTCTTCCACTGAGTCTCTATCTCCTGCAGAAAGATCTCAGGGAAGGATCCTCCGAGTACTTGGGCATTACTTTTCCTCCAAGGTGCTTTGAACCATGCATGCCTTTGTTAGCTTGGTCACCGATCCTCTCAAATACCATCCCATTAATTCGTAAGTCCCATGCGCCCAATTGTCCCATGTCGGTGGTGGTATCACTCACTTGACTAAGCATCTTCAATTTGGATAGCCCTATTAATAGGGTGTACCATCTCGGTGGTCTTTGATTGAGCACACATAAATCTTGTCTAGAACTTCTTCTCCCAATGGTTGAATGTAGGGCACTGACTTCCCATCAACAAGGGGTATAATGACCCACTCCTCTTTGTTCTCAAAACTGATGTACCCTTTGTTGAACCGAAGGTCTGCATTGTTCTTGTAACACTAAGGGTGCCCAAGTAATGTTGGTAAATTGTTCACCTTAATGACTGCCAAGACTTTGAAGTCCCCAGTAAACTTGGCTCCCTGAATAGTAATAGTTGCATCCTTCAAGACACCGATGGGCATTGTCTTAGTCTTGTTTTCCATATACAACACATTTGAAGATGGCTATAATGTAGGTCTCCCCATCTAATGCCATTCATCCAAAGTCAAAACATTTACCTTCACGCTAGTGTCAATGAGTATATTGTTGAGGAGCCATCAATCTACAATTGCATTCAATGTAATATCCTTGTCATAGTCAAGGTGTGAGGGTGAACATTCACATGCAAGACCTGTCTCTCGCGCTCTTCTCTAGTGCGTGGTACCTTCTATTTAAACTAGGATCCTAGCAAAGGAATGATATTCTCCTACCTTAGCAATTTGCACACCTCCTTGACCTCATCCAAGTCATCTTTTTGTGCCTTGATTATCCTTCCTTGTTCCTCCCTCCTAGATTGCTCCTTTAGACACTTTGGATCTCCCCGCAAGATTTTAATAACATCCATGGTGTCTGATATATCTCCTTCGACGTGCGAGTTCTAGATACTTCCCATGAATGACCTCATCCCTTGTAACCAAGGTCTTCTGTCTTGGTACCTCTTTTGTACATGCGGTTTCTACCCTTGTTGCTTCCAAGACATGCTCCAAACCTTCATCTTGTGTTACCCGAGGCATCCAATTTATGTCTTCCTTCTTAATGCTAACCATCATAGAAACTTTGTCCTTCCGGTGCTACCGATTCATATGCTCAAATAATGCAGGCACTCCTCATACTTATGCTTCTTACCACACCATGAGCATTGCAATAAGTTTGGGAACTCACACTTGTATAATTCTGTAGATCCATAGTTAAAACATGTTCCTCATGGGAACTCACTCCTTCCTCCGTGGTTACCTCGTCCCACGAATCCTCCTTGAAAACCTTTTCCAGGCGTGCCTCCATTTGCGCGCTCTTCATAATGGTGATCATCATTTTTAGAACCACTGGCAATGTTGGTTTGGCACACCCCATGATCAATGACCTCATGTATCTAATCGATGAGCCTACAGTCTTTAGCATCATGGGTCGTGGAGGTACAAATATTGCAATAAGAAGATACATTCTTACCGATTTCGCACTACAACAAGGGACATCTACTTGTATCATGGTCCCCATGACAGATTTCATAGTCTAATGTCACAAGACGTACCATCCTCTAGGGGAAATTATCCTTAACATGCCCCTCTGATTCATAATCTATGCACCACAAACCAATGTGAGTCTCATGGACGGAGTTTTTAGATAGATTTTCCAACTGCTTTGAGCCATAACAACAATATGAGCCTCCAAGAATGGGATAATGCTAGTATCAATACTACTAATAACTTCGGCGTAAGGCGGCCTCTAATGTTTCACATGGATCTATAAAAGTCTTATAAAAAAAGGCCCTTCTAAAAGGGGTGATCAATCCTCCAACAAACCACTTTGTGCATCCTAAGAAGGATGTATATCATACTATAATTAAGACAAGAGAGTCTTAAAGTGCACATTATACTCCCACACACTCTTTGTCATTCCTTGTTGTATCTCCTTCAAAGCACTAATGCTTTTTTGCTGGAACTTAGGAATGTGGAACTCTGTCAGGAATGAATTCTTTAAGGTAGTGTAATCCACCACTGTTTGATGAGGGTCATACTTTCTATACCAACTATGTGTGCGCCCTTGCAATGTGGTTGTAGATTGACTAGTATTTCATTATGGGTTGTGATACATCATGCGCCATAGCGAGTTCACACTTGTGAACATGTTCTACAAACATCCTCAATGCCCCTATAATATGGTAAATGTAGAGAAATCTCAAAGAAAACCTGAGGTGGTGGCTAGGTTCCTTATCCGAACTGAGCCTTGGTTCCCTCGAGTGTTTCCTCCATCACCCGATCCACTAGGTCCACCTAGGTCCTGTAACTCTAGAACCACCGGGTCTAATAGGGCTGTAGGAGCTATGCCAAGCACCCCTATGGTCCCATTTGGCGTGTGTCAATGGTTTGTGATAGTGCCCCACTCATCGCTACTTTATCCCGCACTCCCTCCCTAATGTGAGACCAAAAGCTTGTACACTTGCCCGTTGTCCAAAAACTCCTCCAAATCTTTTGGAATATGTGCAGCCATAGAAGAAAGAACTGAAAAATTATACCTCCTAGGCACGGATCTATCTCTTCCACTAGTTTGATTGGGTCAATACTTCCTCTGGATCGGAAAACCAAGCACCGGGGTTTGGTCACCTTTGGGTGGGTTCGAGATATGTGTCGATGACTCTCCTTTCTCCATACGACGAAATCTCACTAGAAGGTGAAGGGTCTCCCTCACGCACTTGCCCAAGATGGGGTAGCATAGACTTCTCAGGTTCCATGTCTTCTACATGAACCTCAAATCCTTCCCGTAACGTCTGTCTCTATAGATCCATCACACTAGCAGCCTCATGTAGCCTAGTAATCTCCCTTTCATGTGCTTCGCCATGCTTGAGCCGTCTTTCTTCCCTCTCCCTTTCGTCATATCATATGCCATCTTCCTCCACCCAAGCTTACTTACCCAAGACTCGAGAATGGTTTAGCCACCATTGGGAGCGCCTCTAAACTCATGGTAACCATCAATATCTTCATAGCTAGAGGAATAACACATAGAAATGTTCCTCTAGGTTCTTGTAGAAACTCAAACTTAACAATCTCTCGGGTAAGAATACATGGAAATGGTGTATTCAGAGTGTATCTAGCTAATACTCCTCCCCACCGGTGATCTACAAAGCATGGGTCAGGTCAGATTTGCATCCTGTAACCTCTGGTAGTCTTCTTGATCCATACCTATGATACATAATGCCAACTTGATCTAGATGCATAGGTGAAAGCCATCCATATAACTCTACTCGTAAGCGTAGCGAGGAAAAAAGTCTCATATAGATCATGGTAGAGATTATCTTCTACCCATCTATGTGTATTGAACTTAGGTCCAGTGCCGAATCTGCGGGAAAATTCATCTTCCGTGCTCTTGAACCACGACTCAAAATTTTCCAATGTTAACCGATCTGTCATTACTCTTTACAGATCATGATGTATGCTATATATCCCATTACAACTTTGAAAAGAGGTTTCGACAACGGAACCAAGATGTAGTCAATTTTACTCCTACTTTAAAAGGAAGGAATCCCATGCGCACCGGCCTATCACTCAGTAGAAGCTGAGTGCTCACCCAAGGAACACGCGGGTTCCGAGTCTCTCTTTTATGTGAGTGTTAGTGGGAAGCATTTATCTATGATTAGTGTAAGAGTATTCAGGAAAGAAGTTTAGACATACAAGAATCATAGGGCTCAGAACGACCTCCAGATCCTTGTAGCTTCTTCAAACCAGATGTTTTAATAGACTCCATAACATATATTATAACAGAAAGAAAGATACAATCATTCATTCATAGCATGCAAGGAAAGAGAACTCCTATGAATGAAATATACATTAAAGCTACTAATATCCATGTCTATTTGCAATAGGTAACCTCATTGTATTCATTGTTTCATTACAAGAGCCATAGAGGGTAGACCACAGTCATGCACATCACTAGGCTTGTATAACTATGCCAAAAGAAAAAGAAATTACAATATTGGGCCTAGTACATTCCTATCTGAATCAAATTTCCACTCACAGAAATCCTGTAGAGCTTCACCCATGTTATCTCTCTCTCTCTATGTATATCTCTTCCTCTATCTCTATATCCCCATCTAAATTTTATCTCAAGTATCTTTTTATATTCCGCATGGGAACTTATATTTATCATATTCCCATGCTACTAACTCATCTTGCCGTGACCTCGGATCCATCACCAATTTTCAAATGTGGTCCTCCAAGTGAGCATGTTCCTTCGATTCCGAGCTCTCCACTCCATTTCATGATGATCTTGTAGAATATTCCATCGTTGGCATGCTCTTTCCTGGGCCACCTATTACTAGGCTAACATCTTATTTATGCGCAACCGATCACGCTTTTCACATGTTTTGCCTTGGACTCTTAAATCGGCTAAGTCCCAAACCTCTTTCACGCACCGTGTGAACCATGTGCCTTATTAACTCTTCCTCCTACATGATTTTTCCTTGTGTTCCCTTTTATAACTGGGATCCCGCATGCCCACATGCCTTCATACTTGGCCAATATTCTAGGGGCCCAACGGGAGATGAGGCTAGTTGTTCTATTGATGGAGGCAGTGTGCTATTTCACACTGCCAGATGCGAGAGGGTGGGAGATTTCCCACTCCCTAGTGGGGTTTTTACATGACATGGTGTTGGATTGGACTGCTTTCTGGGCACCGAGCATTCTGGTGTAGTTATATAGAGAATCGTGGGCATATGGGTGGCTCCATAGGTTTAGCCTATGTTGCATGTTTATTCTACACTCTTGGGTGTATGAGAATAGAGTTTGTGTGTGGGAAGTGGGTATGTCTCGAGAAAATGCCTTTCTACCGAGATTGGTTCGGGTGGGCTACGGGTGATGGGTGCCTATGATTGGAGAGCATCGATCAGACAGGGATACACATGATGTAGCATATTACAAGTGTCTACATTGGAGGGGTTTTCCGAGGTGGACATCATATAGAGGCGTATGCGGGTTATCCCTCATATATATGGATACATGATGAGCTAGATGGCCTCCGGCCTTCCGAGATGGATAGAGGGCATCATGCCAGGGAGCACGAGATGATCCCGGTCGACGAGGGTTAGATGTTAGTTTGGGCTACTACGGGACATAACTCCACCCTTCTGCAATATAGGACATACGACGTGGAGAGGCCATTACCTCTACCGTAGGCGACAAAGTGCTTACAAGGCATGAGGAGTAGGTGATAGGCGGTGGATCGATGATGCTAGAGTGACAAACAAATATAAATAGTGGTGGGTAGCTCATTTACGAGCAGTACCACCCAGGCTGGAGCAGCCGGATTTAGCCACTATCACGGTGTAGAGAGACACCCTACGGGCGGTGGCGACTACGATTACCAGTTGGAGATTATACGGGCGATTAGCTTGATTACGAGGTAGAGGTCACCGAGTTACATGTATAGGTGGCTAGTCTTTAGGCCCAAATGGCCAAGGGTGGAGATGGGGATGGTGATGATGGTCATGTGAGGCGCCCTACAAGCACATGTTACGGGGTTACGAGATCCGGTTAGCCACAAGCAGAGACACATATTTGGGCCTTACGAGGCCTAAATATAGGCACAAGGGTAGGGTATGAGTTCACAGCGGGGTGGGACGGGGTCCCACGGGGTGAGGGTATGGGATCAAAGGCCAATGGGGCCACCACGAGAAAGTACCGTTCCCAAGTTGTGAGAGGTAAGAGATGAGGCTGGTATTATCGGGACCGGTGGACGGCAACGAGGATAGATTTTCTATCATATGCCAAGTACAGGGCACAACATGCCTCTAGTGAGAGGACCCGGTCATGCACCCATAGCGTGGAGAGCACAGGGGGCCATCAAGCCCGAGACATGGTCAAGGTGAGGCCACCAGTTCACGGAGGCCAGCTCTAGTTGATGTACCAGCTAGGGACCTAGCCACCACCTATGATGGGTGGGGAGATGTTAGTAGGTCATCAAACAGGAGCCGAGGAGGTAGAGGGGATAGGAAAGATAGATATGGAGGATGTCCACCAAGATGATGCCTGATATATGGCTCTCGATTTTGATGTAGTTTTTATTTTTGATATATACCTGCGTGCCAGAGATTTTTTATACTTTTGATCATATACTGGCTTGCGTGCCGAAGAGAGTGAGGATGTATGAGAGTTTTATATTTTTGATCATATATCGACTACATTCCAAAGATGGTGAGATTTGTATATGACAGTTTTTGAGAGATACATTTTATTTTATATTTGTGTATATTGTATGGACATCCAGATTTATATAATGAGATGAATGATTTGATGATGATGCTTTGATGTTGATAGACTGTGATTGTTTATGCATAGATGGATGAGTGATATGTGTGTTAGGCATGGTTGAGTCAGGTTGGTGTTAGGCATGATGGAGTTAGGTCATAGGCATGGTTGAGTTAGGTTGGTGTTAGGCATGATGGAGTCAGGTCATAGGCATGGTTGAGTCAGGTTGGTGTTAGGCATGATGGAGTCAGATCATAGGCGTGGTTGAGTTAATTTCTCAGGTTTTTGATATGATGGGAAAGAAATGATGATGAATGCATATGTTTGGGTTTAATTTGTGCTATGTATGGTAACATGGATCATGTTGGTATGATCACATGTAATGTAGGATTGTGGTAAATGTGATGTATTAGTTTCTGCTTATTTGATGATAAATTGGAAACTAACTAGAGTAGAATGTGACTGGAACAGGTAGCAAATGGTGCGAGAGGTGAATGGGTGCAAATGGGAAAAGGTAAGGAAGGTGGTGATGATGATGGTCAAGCTAACCTCCAGGACCCCATACCCTTAGATTGTTGCCTACATAGCCCCAGCGAAAAGGGGCCTCGGACAATGTAATTCTCCCATAAGCTAGGGAAGAATATGAGGAGTTATGAGAATGAGTTGGTAGGTTTTAGGCATGATTTGGATATAGGTATGTTAGGTGTGGGTGAGTTGTGGGAAACTTGGTATAGGTGATTTTGATTATGGTAGAAGAAGAAGATTACCCAAAGGTAGCGTCGAGGACCAAGTCCTATATAAGGAAATCAATACGTAATAAAGAAGGTTAAAATATAAGAGGGGGCAAGAAAGCTGCCCAATTGGTGAGGATCATAAGCGGTGGACCATCGTAGGTAGGCTAGGGAATATAAGACCCTAAATACTTTACATGAGTGATTATCGTAAAGGTGAATAATAGTCATATGATCACCAAATGTCATGGTTCCAAGAGGTCCCTTTGAGGTGGTAGGAAATGAAGATGTGAATGGTGAGAGGGTGAAACTAGTAGTGGACATAGTAGTAGGTATCATGTCTTTTGGCAAGAGATCAAAGGTCTGATGGGCCGATCCATGACTAAAATGTTTTCTATTTTGAGTGATATTTGAGATATATTGATCGATGTAGGAATTCTATATGGGATGAGGAAATTAACTCCTTGAGGTCTTCGTGAAGGTGATCGATGCGGGAAGCAGATTCTTTTCAATCAAAGCATACAAGTGTGTCCCACTTTGTGGCCATAAATATTTTAAAATATGACTAGTAAATAAATAATTAAAAATACTATAAAAATTAAAAAAATCAGGTAAATTATGGATGCCCTGCACCTTGGTATTTATAGCCTCTTAAAAATGCATGGTTGGTCATTTTATATGTGTTTGTTCATGTTTTGGTTGTCAGACATAGTTTGCTGAAAGTACAAAAACTACAAAAAAGTGGGACACAGTTGTATGCTTTGACCCTTTTATTTTTGAAATAGCTTTATATAGTTGTCCTTCAAGGGAGCAGTCTATTTATAGCAATGATTGTAGAGAGAAAGATGTCCTTCAAGGAGTCTTCTTTTTATTAGAAGTTTAAATCAAGGATTTGGATCCCATGTGAGGGCTTTTAAATCATGGATAGGACCAAGGTGAAGAATAGGATTCTTATTCAGGAAGTAGGGTGAAACGATCATGGGATCTCATCTAAAAATAGATCAAAAGTATCCATGAGAATTATGTTATGTGAAGTGCCATGGTACACATATTTAAGAGAAGATAAAAAGTGACAGTACGCACATAATTCTCATTTAATCATTGGTGATGGCGTAGGAAGTGGATAGTGCTCAAGGGACAAGCATGGAAAGAGGCAAAAATTGAGTTAGGACTAAAAATCAATAGTAGAGTGGTTGAAGATGCTAGGCATTAAGGGGCTCAGGTTTGGGTTTACCATCGAGTGAAGATAAATGATAAGCACTTGATACGTAAGTATGGGTCACGATGTATGGTCCAAGCCAATTAGGAGAAAATTTTCCCCATTTACTTTTTTTCTACTTTAGTTACATGTTGATTTTCTTTCAGACAAGGTCACCAACTCAGAAGGTTCGTTCATGGACACGTTTATCATAGGCACGTTTGATACATTTTTGGTAAACTTGAAGGTGGTCAAGAGTGTTAAGACGATGTTCATCTAATAACTCAAGTTGTGATAAATGGTCATGATTAAAGTCATCATCATTGAGCGTGTCATGGAGAGAAATGCGGAGTGAGGGATTCTGAAATTCTAGAGGTAGAATAGCCTCTATACCGTAGACCGAGAGAAAGGGTGTGGTAGAAGTGGAACTATGGATACTAGTGCGGTATGCCCACAGGGAAAAAGGAATGTGCGTATGCCAGTCCTTCCCAGTATCGTTAACCACTTTCATGAGAATTTTTTTCGGGGTTTTTTGGTGGATTTGACTTGGCCATTGGTCTACGTGGGTAATAAGGTGATGAGAAACTTAGTTGAATTCGAAGGCATCACAAAGTTTTCGCAAATTTTTTAAAACTATTTTCCATTATCGGTGATGAGGTGATGAGGGACACCAAAGTGAAAAATGATGTGATGATTGATGAACTCACATATTTTCTCATCTTTCGTGGAGATGCGTGGTATGACTTCAACCCATTTTGTGTAGTATTCGGTAGTGGTGATGATCCATTGATGGCATTGGGAAGAATGGGGATTGATCTCTCTAACAAGATCCATACCCCATTGAGAGAAGGGCCAAAGGTCACGGGTGACCTGTAAGGCATGACTAGGTGTATGATGAAGGTTGGCATGTTGTTTTCATTTGACACAACACTTGATGTAGTCCTAACAATCATGGTTAAGGGTCAGCCAGTAATAGCCAATGTGAAGAATACACTTAGTAATAGTAAGGCCACTGAAGTGACCTCCACATATGCCATCGTGAACTTCTTTGATGGTAGAAGGAATTTTAGAACTCGTGAGGCATCATAAGAGAATACCATCAAAGACACGGTTATAAAGGAGGCCCCCCATGATGACATAATGAGAGACCTTTTTAATAAAAGTACATTGTCCATTACGAGTGAGGTCGGGAGGTAAGACAAAGAGAGAAAGATAATCTGAGTATTGTTTATACTAAAGGTCACTTGGGTCAAGGGAAATGGTTCCAATAAAGTAAACATCGTGAGGTAAATAAAAGGGTGATTGGATTCATTATCAGGTGACAAATATTTTAGAATCGGTGGGCGAAGTAGGTATTTGAGAAGCCAAGCAAGCCATGGTATCAGAAAATTTGTTGGTTGAACAAGGGATGGTTTGAAGGGCATAGCGATCGAAGGTGGTCAAGAGTATGTCTACATGACGTTTATACTTTTGAAGTGTCTCATTACGAAATTGGTATACACCATTGACTTGGTTTATGACCAATTGGGAATAACCAAATATGTCGATGGATTTGACATCAGCACGAGCAGCTTGGAGACCTAATATGAGTGCTTCGTATTCGAAATTTTATTTGTACAATCAAAATATAGTTTGAAAGACAAAGGCATAGGTTCGTCATCCTAAAACCATCTTTAACCGTCTCATTAAATATTACGTTCGCTTCAGCCCAAGAAATGTGTCTTCACGGTTCTCTTAGGAAAGCTCCCGGGATTTATTGTTTTCCTACATGGTATAGAAGTAGACCCTGCTAAAGTTAAGGCCATTCTTGAGATGCCTCCACCCACTAATCTTAGGTAATTCATAGCTTGCAAGGTAAGTTGCAGTATATTCACACGATTCTAGATGATTTCTTGAATTTTGATGAAATAGATAAGGGTAAAGGGCTAGGAGGAATACTGTTGAGATGTTGGTTGTAGGTTGTTACACGCGTATGACTTTCGAATCCACGGTGATCATGAGAGCTTCCTTTTTCTTGGAGGAACTACCTAAAATGGAACACAAGACCACCAAATAAAAGTTAAATAATATATGTAGTGGACTTCCTAGCATGTGCTAGATCTAGTAAGTGTGGTACTTCCTAGGCGGTTATCAATCCTTTGTTTAAAACAACTTAATACCGATAACAATGGAAATCCTATTGTAGTTAAAATGATTTAGGTATCTCATTCATCTACAATAAGCAAATTCATTCACAACAAGCTAAGCTATGATTGAATCTAAAGGTCAAGGTCACTGTCAAGGTGTTGGTATTGGTCAAGGTAAGGTTCTAGGTGGTTTTGGGTATTTGGTGGAGGTTTAGAAACTATGGTCTTGATTCACGGTAAAGACACGAGACCAACGTCGAGTCTAGTTTGGTGTTGTCGGTTTAGGTTAACCAGTGACGGTTGTGGGTAACCAGCGTCGGTATGGTTGGGGTATAGGAAACTCAATAAAAACTTGGTTGGGTGATAGATCTAAGGCTAGATGAAAAGGAAGGGCAAAGGTAAGGTTTATGTGGATCCTAGATATGCACAGGAATGATTAAGATCTAGGTATGGGTAGTGCAAGGGTATGGATAAAAAGATGGTCAATTTTGCATGGAGGTAGATGATGGGGGAATGGAAATGAGAGAAAAATCTAAATAACATATGTAAAAGGATCTACCAAATGATGAATGGATAAGTGTTGGTTAACAAAACTTACTATTTATACGAGCTTGATGCCTGGTTGGTAATGGTGGGTGATCAAATGGAATGAACTTGGTGTAGTGTTGGTGTTTCCTGGATGCTCCCATGAAGGAAAATGGATGTGTGATTGCTTACGGTTGTTCTTTATGGATGTTACGATGTGTGTACTAATGCCGGTTCTGCTTGCATGCAGCTCTGGTTTTCTCACTTTTTCTTAAAAGATGTGATTATCTCTCAGAAATGTGCCAACCTCAAAATAAGGTTATTTTGGGGTTAAATGGTAGCGATGGTGGTTCGACTTACTCGGTGGCGGTTTAGTCTAAGAAACATCGGTTAGGGTGGGATTTCCTAGGTTTACTAAACTAGGTAGATCCCCTTGATTTTTGGGATCTTGTTTCGTTTACTCTGCATATTAGCATGGAAGCTTCCTTCTAACGGGTGGGAATGTGGTTAGAGGGAATGTAGGCATAGATTTTTATGGTTTGGGTAGGTCTTATTTATTTATGGCAACTTACTAAGAATAGGTCTTAGGGTGAGGTGCTTAGATGAGGTGGATATGTGAGCATTATCCCAATTAGGATATTTAAATAATAAATATTGTGAGGATAATGAATTAAATTAATTAAATTAATATTAGAGTGGGATGAAAGGGGCCATGGTTAGGTGAATTTGTTCAAGGTGTTCATTAGATGGGGGACCAAGGGGAGTATGACCTAATTTTAGTGTCTACACCTACACCCAAATCTCTAGCACCTCAAACTTTTACATCTCGGTTATAATTTTTGGTGCGCCACCACTTATCTGTCATAGATCTCCTCTCTTGTGCTTCCTTACACCCAAGTATTTTATCCAATGTGACCAAATCATACATAGTCTCCAATTTTTCAGCCTCTTTGATTTATACTAAGCACCCAATGCCTTACACGTGGTCTTAAATTTTGTGTAATTCTATGGAAGTTGTCATTTATTTTGAAAGCATGTTCCTTTTATTGTCACCCGTGCATTTATTTCTTTCTCATACCTTCTTTATCCACCTTAAACTATTTGGAAGTGTAATCCCTCTGCGCATAGAAATTTTTTATATTAAAATCAGCTTCTAGCGTGCAAGCACACTTATTACACAAAACAATAAACTAAATTGATAATGAATTACGAAGAAGGAAACACATTAAAGGAAATACAAGTAATGGAAATCTATTCTAAATGGCAATACTACCTTAGTAAAATCACCAAGAGGCTTATTTATTGTAGGGCTTCACCTACTCCCATTGAAGTAACTAGGTAACCCTATTCCATCGGACACCTCTAAGCGGCAAGTGTTCAATTCAAGTATATGAGTGATAACATACGGTCCCAACCAATGCACATTAAGCATTATTGGGTGGCACAAAACTTTTAATCATAAAGAAGTACCATATGCTCTACCTAAAGCTTCTTCTCTTGATGTGCCTATCGTGCCATGCCTTTTGCCTAGCATTTTCTTTCTTGAATCCATTGTGCTATGGCATTCCTCTTATCAAGTTGTATCAAATTTTTAATTCTTTCTTCCAATTCTTTCTCATCATCTAGACCTCCCACATGCGCAATACACAAAGAAGGTAACATGAATTCCATTGGTAGAATTAATTCTACACCAAACACCAACTGAAATGGTGTGGCCTTATTCAACCTTTTTAGGTTGTTCTATATGACCAAATTACATTAGAGACTTTATCATCCCAATATTTCCTTCTAACATCACAAATTTTTGTCAAGGTCTAGCTCAATATCTTGTTGAAGGCTTCAACATTCTTATTTTCTTGAGGGTGTTGTCTTATGGTGTGTGACCATAAATTCATCCAATAATATCCTATTTTTGTATTTAGAAATGAGTTCCCCTATCACTTGTCAAACTCAAAGGACATCCATTCTTGGTAAGAATATTTTCCCACAAGAACCTTGCTATTGTAGCCATTGTACAATCCTTGAAGGTGTCGCTTCTTCCCACCTTGTAAGATAATCTATACAAGTGATGATGTAGCGTGATCCAGTTCTTCGTCTTTGTAGGGGAAATAGGGCCTACAAAGTCTATTTCCCACTTTTCAAAAGTTTTCGCACTAGTAATAGTCCTTAATGACATTTCATCTCTCTCGCCCGGAGTTTTCCAAGGACCGACGGTGATCACATGATTTACAATATTCTTTGTAATCTTTATATAGGGTCTCTCACCACAAACCAGCTAGAATATTATTGCACACAATGGCTTCCCCTGCATAGTGTCCACCTGTAATTCTAATAAGATCCTCCTCCATTATTGTTGTGTGCTCATGCTCTAGTACACACCAACGCAATACTTCATCTCGGCCTAGTTTGTATAAGTCACCACTGATCAACATGAAAGGTGCATGTGTGTAAAAAGACAATAATATCCTATATAACCTATATAATGTGCATTTGGTATAGTATCTTCAATACTCTACGTGTCCTCTCTATGTTGAATCCTTGATAAATGATTTGGTCCAGAATTACTTTTACCTAGCTTTACTACAACTATGAAGTCAAACTTCTAGAATAATAGAACCAAAGTGACATATGTGCCCCTATAAAATGGGCTTGTTCACCAAGTATTTTAATGCCATGTGATACGTATAGAACATAAAAGGTTTTGATAGCAAGTAATCTTGTCTATAATTATGCAACGTGTAATTCATTGATAAAGCCTCATGCTTTATAGTTGTATAATTATCTTCTGCGTGAGTCAACTTTTTGTTAGTAAAGAAAATAAAATGATCTACAATACCTTGTCTAGACTAAACTATAAATTCACCAATGGCCATGCTAGAGGTGTTCACATGTATATGAAAAGGTATATACCATGAAGGAAAGCACAAAATAGGCATCGTAGTAATCCTCTCCTTTAGTGTTTTGAATGCGAGCTGCTACTGATTATCCCTAATAGAACTTACCTTTAACTTTTAATAACTCCTCCAAGGGCACGAAAATCTTAGCATATCCTTTGATCATTTTTCTATAATATCCTATGTGGCCCAAGAATCCACACACCTCAATCGACTAGTAGGCTCCTCCAAGCCTAAGGTGACTGCAACCTTAGTTGGATCTACTAGTAAACCCTCCTTGCGAATGACATGCCCTAGCATAGTTACAAAAGGTGTAGAAAATACACACTTATTAATATTTAAAGAGATGCTTAACTAACTATGCCTCTCAAACATTAACCTCAAATTATCACAATTATCCTTGATAAGCCCATATATAGTCCAATCATCCAAGTAAACCTACAAGAATTTGTGAATAAAATCCTAGAATGCTTGAACAACAATGCGCGAGAATACTGCAGGCACGTTATTTAGTCCAAAGGGAATCACCATGTATGAAAAAATTCCCCATTTAGTGGTGAAATTTATATTCTCTTGATCTTCTTTAGCAATTCTTACTTGATGATACCTAGAAAACTCATATGTAAAAGAGTAAATTTCATGCCCTGTAATGTCTTCTAATATTTCCTCAGTAAATGGTATAGGAAAAGGATCAATCACACATGCATCATTCAACTCCATGTAGTCCACACAAATCCTAATTCTTCCATCCTTCTTTATGTTGGCTACCATAGGGCTAACCCAATCTAATTCTTACGTGCACTCAATGATGTCGATTTCAACATCTTGTCAATTTCTTCTTTAAATTTTATTTGCAAGTTAGGGTTTAGCACTGTAAGGTCTCTTCCTAACTAGGCACGCACCTTCCTTTAACATAATTTTCATCTCTCCTAAGGATTTATACACTCCTTTCAAATCATGGTAGCCCCTAGGAAACAAGTCACGAAAATCACGTAATAACTCAATTATCTTAGCCACTTCAGATTCAGAGCAATAATCTCCAATGATGGCCTCCTTAGGTTCAACATCCATTCCAATGTTCACCTTCCTTGTCCTCATAGGTTCATGGTAGGTGCATGACTTCTCATCCACATTGTATAATACCTCGTGCATACCCACTTTATGACCAATGACCAAATTGTCAACTTCTTCATCATCCATCATGTAGACCATCATTCCTTTTTCCTTCTCTAAGCAGGTGCACTCAAGTAGTTCCACATCTGTCTCTTCCATTTATTCAAAGTGAGCTTCTAGGTTTGACTCACCAAGTAACTCTTGAATGATTTCTTTATCTTTTCGCTATCTCCCATAGTGAAGTGTTGCATACCATACAATGCCTAATCCACCGGAGGTTTAGTGGAGAAGTAGTTGAAATTCTAGATCATACCTACATTCAAGTCTTGCTAATTTCAGGTCTCTCTATTCAACTCTGCATAAATATACCATGAACACGCAAAGCCTCATAAGGTGAAATATAGCTTATGCACGAAAAATAAGGTGGTAGAGCCTCCTACCCCTCTCGTCAAGAGTCTATCACACCTTTGTTGAAAACGGTGCTAAACAAGATTATTACCATGATATTCACATATTTGTGTTGGTGCATTACTTCTGAGAAACTAGGATGATAAATCAATTCTCACTTCTCTGCATTCTATGATTTTATCCCTATTGTTTTCGTGCAAATATGCAACAGGGGAATTGACAATTCCCAAGCATGACAACTATACCCTAGTGTTAATTTTTTCAAGTCATATCATTCCAAGACACCCCGGGTCTATCCAGTTAGTTCAAGTGACCTCTCGATTAATGTTATCTCATCCCCCTAGGTGATTTAGGAAAGTTCATTCATTCCCCCTAGGTGATTTTAGGAGTTCATTTGCAAGCTACAGGAAGTTGTGGGAAGGGCTATCACTGGCCTTCCTAGAGCTGGAGAAACCTCACGGAGTGGAGCAAAAGAGCCTAAGTGGATGTGGAGGTGATCAAAAGGTCTACGGACATAATGGAGATGATTTAGGAAGATTTTTAAGGTATCAGAGAAGATGGGGTAGTTTCTATAGAATTAGGGTTCACAAGCCTAAGCAATACACATGCCTAAAATAACTACTTGGGCTTCATAAGATGATTCTAGGAGCTCCGGATGGAGTTATGAGTAAAACAAAACATCTACAAAAATATAATTACAAGCCCTACAATAAAGTGTAATCATATTTCTCACAAAACTTTGGCGCATTAGGTCTGAAGGCATATTTTCTCAGGCATAGGTCGAGTACCAAATCACAATTCTTATTTTTCAAGGATCAAATGGATGAATCAAGACATTAGAACCCCACCATTAGATTCAAAATTCCATTTCTAGTTAGAATCATATAAGATTGTTCCAATAAATTCCATCAAGAGTTCAAGTTATCATAGTTCCATGTCACCCTCTTGGAGATAGTCTAGGAGTTAATTTTCGGAGGACACGTGTCAACACCGGAAGCATGGTGGGATTTTAAGTGCCCAATGTCCCTAAGGATAGGTAAATCAGCCCTTGAAAAATGTACCAAGACCCTATGGGAGTCTTTTGGTCACCCATGTGACCGACTTTCAGCCCCCAAGTGTATTTTTGGAGCTCAAACTCCCTGCCATCGGATCGAGGACACGTGTCAACTCTAGGACCACCGTGGAATTTGATGTCCCTCACATCCCCTTGAGGTGAGGGACACCAAACATGGAAAAAAATCCCAGCCCCTATGGGGAGTCTTTTGGTCACCCACATGACCATTTCAGCCCCCAGGTGCATTTTTCAAGCAAATCCCCTGTCGTTGGATTGAGGACACATGTCATCCTCTTGACCACTATGGAAATTGATGTCCCTCACATCCCTGAGGTGAGGGATGTCAGGGACAAAAAAATGCACCCAGCCCCTCCATGTGCATTTTTGAAAATTTAAATCTAGCACTTAGTCGTTTTCTTCCTCTCATTTCTCCTCCATAACTCCTCACCATGCCATGGCTTTGCTCAAGCTTATTCAGACACCCGGTCCACCATTGCTGATCCAAACCAGATCCATCATAATCACCAAAATCTCCACACCATGAATGCACAACAATATGCAGGCCTCAGAGAAAAATGGAGTGAAATGATGAAGAATGAAGAGAAAATGGAGATTTTTCGCTAGATAACTATGAAGCCACCCGATCAAAAAATCCTCATATCTTGCAAAGTAAAATTCAGACCAAGATGTTGTCTTTTACAAAATTTCAAAATTTTCAAGACAATCAAGATGCAACAAAAAGAGGTCAAATGGTGCCCAGAATCATTTGCTCCAACAAAATCCTCACTTCGTGCACCGGCTCACATTCGTCAGATTTCCCATCACTTGAAATGGAAACGAACTAAAAACTTGCACATGGGCTCCAAATAAAAAACCTATCACAATGGAGTTGTTTTCATCACAAATGGAGACAAAAACCAGACCTGCAAATTTCAAGCTCCATTAATGGCTGCCATGGTAGCTCCATGCCCGAAGCCACTACTAGGTCAAAATTTCAAAATTTATTTCCAATCATTCTAGAGGGAAAAACTATGTGAAATTTAGAGGTGTGATCATAACAAAAAGACAAATCCAAAAAAGTATGTTTTGTCGCAAATCAAGTACTAGAAAAAACTTTCTAAAAATAGTAAGTTTTCCTATATAGACTTGTTATGTTTGGAAAGTCATCATTACATGTAGGTGAGACGAAGGCAACCAAAATTGAAGATCACGAGGAAGCCAGAATGAGTGTTAAAATCATAAAATAGTGAAAATGACCACTTACTAAAAATAGTAAGTCCCTTATATGGGTGCTTACTAAAAATAATAAATCACCCCAAAGAAGTGGTTGAGGCAAGAGCGGTGTGCATGGGATTTAATGAGGGATTTCATCACATCATGATGGTCGAGAGAGAGAAAAAAAGAACATCTCACTAAAAATATTATATGATACGCAGTGGGAGGTGCGGTCATCAACTGGAATAATTCACTCAACTTGGCAAGCATTCAAAAGCTCATTTGAAGGAGTTTCATAGTGTGCAAGGAATTTGAAGATTTAGATTTTCACTTTATTTGGAGTTTTCCATCAACAAGGATCGATGGAATTCAAAAAGCAACATCTTGTCCTCTCCTCTCCCTTCAAGTGTTCTAATTCTTTGTTGGGGTTTGCACTTTTTGATATGCATTTAAGTCACTTAAAAGTGACTTTAGAAACATAATGTAAATTCAGTCGCCTTGATTTTATAAAAGGAATTAAATATTTTGTAGGAATATGAATAGTCTAAAGTTAGAAATAAGGCATATGGAGGGTCATGAGGAAGACGATAAGTCACCTCTCATTCTATAAATTATAACGCCATTCCCATTTCAAAGGGTTGGTGATTGATCTTGTAAACTCAAGATTATATTGTACTTTGAGAGAACAAAGGAGATATCCATTTTCTTCCATTTCTCCACTATGTACAATTTTTTTTAAGAAATTAATACATGAAGGAGTTTCAATCTTTTTTTGACTAAGATATTTCTTGATACTTTGTGTTCATCAAATTTCATTTGGTCTTAATGATGCTTACAAAGTTGTTTCTTCTCATAAATGCATGTGATGATACTTATAACTAGTGTGCATAGGAATCTATTTTCCTACCTGTAACATTAGCTCTCCTATGTCTTTTCTCACTCCCCTTTCCCGCTCTTTAGACAAAGTTCTCTCTTACATGTATCTATAAGCTTTGTTGTAGGGTCAGTGGAGTGTCCCTTTTGGATCCCTGGTCAAAAGGCCACCACAGAAATACACCTTTTTATGTGCATGCATATACGAAAAATGCCCGGTTAAGTAAAAGGACTTAGATTCCCAGAGCGTTGGCGAGAAATCCACAAGTTTGTCCACCCGAATTTTTTTCTTGCCAACACCGCTAAAGCATTCACCAACATGTTGTTGTACACATAAAGTATAAATGAGCATGTTCCTTCTATCCACTGGTCCTTCCATTACACTTCTATGGCTCACGTGAATACCTTAGGGTTTCCTTCACAAGTGTAATGAGGTACAATGTTATTACCTAACTGCCTAACACAACATGAATTGCTTACACACACACGGTTGTGCTTCTTACCTCACTCCTAACCATCTCATAGGTGACATGAGCCCAATTGTCACAAGAAATACTTGTAGTATCACCGATGGAATGTGTATCATCCCACCGGAGGACTCTTTCCTTAGATGGATCAATCACTTCCAGGATCTTGAATGGTGTGCACATAAATTTTGTTCAGGTATTCCTCACTTAAGGGCTCAACATAAGGTGTAGAATTACCATCTATCAAAGGGATAATAACTCACTCCTCCTTGTTCTCAAAAACTAATATATCCCTTGTTGAACCATAGATCAACATTATTTTCATAGCACTAAGGGCGCCCAAGTAAAGCTAGGAAGTTGTCCACTTCTACAAGCATCAAGACCTCAAAGTCCCCAGTGAACTTAGCCCCCTGTATAGTAATGGATGCATCCTTCAAGACTCCTATCAATGTGGCTTTAGTCTGATTTTCCATAAACAATACATTAGAAGATGATTGTAATGGAGGTCTACCCATCTGCACCCATGCATCTAAAGTAAGCACATTCACTTCTACACATGTGTCAATCAAGATGTTGCTTAAAAGCCACCCATTGACAATGGAATTCAAAGTGATCTCCCCTGTAATAATCCAAGATATGAGGAGGGAGATTATCATGCAAGATCTACCATCCATTCTCACTACCAAGCACATAGAGTGTTTCCCTTTAACCAACTCCCTAGTAATGGAATAATATTCTCCTTACGCAACACCTTGCATACCTCTTTTAAATTATCAAAATCTAATAGAGAAGTCTCAACTAAATTATTTTGTTCAGACTTTTGTGATTGCACCTTCTAACACCATATTTCACCTTGTAGATTTCTAAGCACCTCCATGGTTTCTTGATCAACCTCCATCTGATTTGTAGGGTCTAGATATATTGAATGTAAAACCTCCTTTTACTAATGGTAGGCTTCGTTATAATCTATCTCTAGCGCACTTAACCTCAATGCATGTAGTAATATTCATAGGTACCATCTCAGAATCTGGTGCTAACTTTGGCATCCATTAGTTTTCCATGGTGTGTTGTATTCTAACTATCAATGCGAATAAGATCGCATTGATAGTTAGAATACAATGCACCATGAAAACAACGCATATATAACATGTTCCATGGAAAACAATGCACCATGGAAAACAACGCATATATAACTGTAATGGTCGGGTGATCCACATGTATAACATGTTCCATGAGGGAACTCACTTTGTCCACTTTGCCATAACCTCGGACTCTAAATCCACCATGGTATCCTTGACCTTTACCATGGCCTCCCTTCAAGTGCCCTTGAGTGTGATCATGATCATGTTGCTCATTTTTATCATTAAATTTATTTGAAACTCTTGTAAATCGTACACAAATAATGGATCTAATCAATTAAACTATAATCTTTAGTATTGTGTGTTGTGGACTAGAAAATTTTATAGTGGAAAGAAACATTCTTCCTTATCACAAGTTGCAAAAATGTGCAACGAATCACATAATGATCTAATAGACATATCTCACAATCCATGCTTCTCTAAATCCCTCTCACATTCCTCATTAAACTTAATCAACCTTTCTTTTCTTTTCCTCTCTGCTGGTAGGTCCATCATCCTTCACCAAACCTGATCCTTCCTCAGTGTGTGGTGGGGTTTAGCTAGCCATCAACTTATCTTCCAAATTCAAGGTTACCATCAAAATCTTGATCACTAGTGGAATTCCTTATAGATATGTTCCCCTAGGATAACATAAAAACTAAAACTCAAC
Source organism: Taxus wallichiana var. yunnanensis (assembly GCA_018340775.1). NCBI lineage: Eukaryota > Viridiplantae > Streptophyta > Pinopsida > Cupressales > Taxaceae > Taxus > Taxus wallichiana. The sequence goes on from CM031237.1 coordinate 931,538,816, forward strand.
TACCTTTGGGAAATAATAAGTGGAAATTGAGTACTCCAAAATATAGCTATTTAGAACACCATGAAACCAAGTATCCACAACACACGTTCAAATCTTATCAACATCATAGAGGGCCTAAAATTCTTCTTACATCTAGAAAAGTGTGAAAAACCTCCAATTCCTCTTATATGTGTAAGAAAACAACCACTCGTATAGATCTACCAGAAAGATAACAAAGAAGATCTCATATAAGCGAGTCATACGGAGTTACGATCCACCCACGCATATGCATCAAACTTAGATCTAGTGATGAATCTCTGAGCGTATTCTTCTTCCAGATCCACTATCCACTCCTCAACACTTGCTAAGGTCAACGAGTATGTCTTCATCACGTAATATCCTAAAGAAAACTAAAAAAGAGGTCCCAGAAATGCAACCAATGATGCAGTCTAGAATTTGTAGTAAATGGCCCAGGTGCCTTTGGCACATCACTTAGCTAGAGTTAAGCGCTCACCGAAGCATGTAAAGGCGCTAAGTACCTCTTTAGAGTTTCTTATATAAAATATTAGCATGATGATGTATAAACATATTCAAATTTATGATAAATCGCAAACAACCCACATTCCATAAACTAGATCTAGATCATAGATTATATGTGAGATGAACTAGCAATGACTATAACAAGATTTACCATATAATAACTAGATTTAGTCATGTTCAATACCATTATCCAGCCAATATTATCCATTTCATTAATATTGTAAAAACACAGAGGCTTCATACACTGTAAAATATCTCCATAAGTCATGCGCTCAACAAAACCAAATTAGCATAACTCTACAATAGTTTCACACACTAACCCCTACAAATCAATACATATATATGGCGGTGGGGACTTTCCCTTCACTACGCATACACTTCTCAAAATAGGACACATGATAATAATATCCATGAGCCTTTAAAAAGGATACACAAAATGCAAGTTCTCTAACAATTGACTCCTATAGGTAACTATGAGTATAAATCCTATTATTATCCTAAACTATGCATGGTGCTCATCTATCACTTGTTCCCAAAATACCATTATGTGGAGTGCAAGTCTTCATCTCTTTTTTTCTCATCTAGTGCCCTACATTCACGTGCCCAATACTTAGGCCATTTTTTCTGTTCAAAATTTGCATAGCACCAAGCGCACCCAAGTAGAGATGGGAAGTTGTCGGCTTCCACAAGCGCTAAGACCTCAAAGTCCCCAATAAACTTGGCCCTCTATATAGTAATGGATGCATTCTTCAAGACTCCAATTGGAGTGGCCTTAGTTTGATTTTCCATATACATGACATTGGAAGATGGTTGTAATGGAGGTATTCTCATCTAAACCCATGCATATAAGTTAAGCACATTCACTTATGCTCCTATGTCATTCAAAATATTGCTCAAAATACATCCATCCACAATAGCATTTAGAGTGATCTCCATGTCATAATCTAAGCTATGAGGAGGGATATTAGCATGCAAAATCTACTCTTGTCCATTCTCAATACCAATGTGCAGAGTGTTTCATTTTAACCAACTCCCTAATAACGGAATAATGTTCTCTTGATGTAGTAGTTTTCATTGTTCTTTTAGATCATCAACATATTACTAGAGAATTTCAGTTGCCTTCTTTTGTTCCAACTTCTGCGATTGTTCCTTTAGAAACTATATCTCACCTTGCAGATCTTTGAGTACCTCCATGGTTTCTTGGTAAACCTCCTTCTGATGTGTAGGGTCCAGATAATTTGAATGAAAATCCTCCTCCTTAGTAATGGTAGGATTTTGTTGCAATGTTTCTCTGGTGTGTGCAACCTCAATGTGTGTAGTAATCTTCATAGGTACCATCTCGGGGTTTGGCATCAACTTAAGCATCCATTGGTTTTCCATGGCGCCTTTGTATTCTAACCATCCCTTCCTCCTTTTTATCTTATTTGTGCTTCTTTCTTAGATTTTCATACAAGTCCAAGAACTCTTCATAGTTTCAATTTTTTCATAAAAATAACAAGTAATGTTATGAGGGCACTCACGCCTTTAATGCTTAGGGGATCTCGCACATATAACATGTTCCACGAGGGAACTCACTTCATCCACTTCTCGAAACCTAGGCCTTTGAATCCACCATAGTATCCTCGACCTCTACCACGACCTCCCTCAAAGCGTCCTTCATTATGATCATAATGCCCTTGAGTGTGATCATGATCATGTTGCCCACTTTTATCCTTAGAGTTATTCACAACTCTAGTCTATCAAACACCAATATCAATGACATCATGGATCTGATCAATCAAACTATAATCTTCAATATTGTAAATTATGGACCAGAAAATCTTACGATGAACAGGACACGTTCTTCTTTATCACACATTGCAACAATGGTAAATGGATCACATCATGTTCTAAATGACATATATCACAATCCAATAACAAGAAGTGCACTGATATGTGAGGAAAACTATCCTTAGTATGCCCTTCTACTTCATAATTTATACACCAAATTCCAATGCGTGTCTCATGTGTTGTATTGGCTGATAGTTTCTCCAACTATTTTTTTGTTGCCACAATCTAAGCTTCCAAGAATGGACTCACTCTATTTTTATGCTTTGATTACCTCAACACACACAAAGCTACTTCAAGCACCTCACACAGATCTATATAAGTATTATGTGAGAGCACCCTCCTAAAAGGTGTGATTAGGCCTCGATGAACCACTGTGCATGCTGAATTGCATGGATATCATAAGATAGTTTAGACAAAAGTGTTTTGAAATGAGAATCATATTCTTACACTCTCAATAGTTCCTTGCTTGATATCCTTGAGTGTGCTTATAATTTTCTTCTTGAAATCAGGGATATAAAATTCTTTAAGGAAAGCATCTTGTAATGTTGTATAATCCACACAAGTTTGATTAGGGTCAAACTTCCTATACCATGTGTGTGCATGTCCATGTAATGCGTTATAAACCGGTGGCCATACACTTTGAAGTTGTAAGTCCTTTCGCGTACCACGTATCTCACACAAATACACGAGTTCGTAGCTTCTTCTATTCCCATATACTTTGGGAGATGAAGTGACATCTCCATGTAAATATTCTGGGGCTGGTGAGGACCATTCCTACCATATCCAAAACCTCATGTGTTACCTCCGCATCTAGATTTACGGATCCACTAAATCCCAAGCCACCTATAACAAAAATTGAACCAGAGGATGCACTACCTTGTGTCCCAACAATGGTGCTAAAATGAACTCCCACAGTCTGCGAAGTTGCACTACTCCCAGATGTGAGTCCAAAATTTTATGCGCCTATGTTGTGTGCTGACGATATGCCTAAAAAGGTGCCTCTAAATAGACCTCCAAATAATAAGGAATACATCCTCCTAGCCATAAATGCTTTTTCTATTTGATTTACTCATGAACCTACCAATAAGTCAACTTTACCTCTTGTTACTCTACTTCCCAAACTATATTGTTGACTATTGGTTATACTAGAAACAAGAAAACCAAGCATAAGAGCTAGGTGAAAAGGTAGGTTCAGATGTGCACCCATGGCCCATGTTGTCTCTACTAGTGGGCCCTCATAAGAGGCCAATGAGTGTCCCCTGTCATCCTTTCCCAAATGGGGGAGTTCCCAATGCTTTGGCTTCATGTCCTCTATGTGAGCTCCAAATCCTTCACGAGCCATCTCTCTCCACAAATCCATCCATTCTGCAACCTCACGTTACTTTGCTAAATCCCTCTCACACACTTCATTAAACTTACGCCACCTTTCTTCTCTTTTCCTTTCTTTCACTAGGACCACCATTTTTCACCAAACTTGTTCCTACACACCCGCGCGTGGTGGGGCTTTGCTAGCCATAGAATTCTCTTCCAAATTTATAGTTACCATCAATATCTCTATCGCCAATGGAATTTCATATAGATATGATCCCATGGGATAACATAAAAATTGAAACTAAACTACGTCCAGAAAAGAGTAAGTGGAAATTGAGTATTCTAAAATATAGCTATTTAGAACACCACAAAACCAAGTATCCACACCACACATCCAAATCAGGTCTACATCATAGACATCCTAAAATTATTCTTGTGTCTAGATAAGTGTGTGAAACCTCTAATTCCTTTTAAATGCGTAAGTGACCAGCCACTTGTATATTTCTATGGGAAAGATATTGAAGAAGCTTTCATATAAGTAGTCATACTGATTTATCTCAACCCACATGCGTAAGCGTCAATCACGAGATCAAATGTTGAATCTCACGAGTGTATTCTTCTTACAAATCTACTATCCACTCCTTAACACTTGCTTAGGTCAACCAGTATGTCTTTATTATGCAACATCCTAAAAATAGCTGAGAAAGAGGTCATGACAACGAAACCAATGATGTAGCTTAGCATTCACTATAAATGACCGGGCACTTGACACATCACTTAGCCCGAGTTGAGTGCTCACTCGAAGCATGTAAAGGCACCGACACCTCTTTAGAGTTTCTTGTACATAATGTTAACATGATAGTGCATATGTATATTTAGATTCATAACCAACAATAAATAGTCCATAGTGCATAAACCAGATCTAGATCTTAGAATATATAAAGGATGAACTAAACAATGAATATAACAAGATTTACCACACAAGAACCAGTTTCAGTCATGTCCAACACCATTATCCAACCAATATGATCCATTGTATTAAATATTGTAAAACATAGAAGCTTCATACATTATAAAGGTATCTTCATGAGTCATGCGCATGATAAGACTAACAATGAAAGTTTACAATAGTTGACTCTCCTATAGCCATTCAAATCAATATATATATATATAGGGGTGGGGACTTTCCCTTCACCGCCCATGCACTTTCTCAAAATAGGCCACATGCTAAATAATATCCATGCACCTTTACAAAAGGATGTAAAACCATGCAAGTGTTCTAACAATAGACTTCCTATAGTTAACTCTGAGTAGAAATCCTATTATTAGCCTAAACTATGCATGGCACTTAGTTGATGCTTGTTCCCAAAATACCATTGCGTGGACCACAAGTCTTCATGTCTTTGTGTGCCTAGCACACTAACTCCAAAAATAGCATGGACCCAAAAATAGCTAAGTTCGAATTCAAAGTGCTTTCGCACATGCTTGTTTTGCTATTCTTCTACACATTTAAATGTGCAATGCTAACGCGCATGCATCCTTTATGTGTCTTCACTTTAGAGAAATATTCCATCTTCTCAATGACCAAGTTCCCTAGTAAATCTAGGATTCGGTCTTCAACCATAACACAATCTCCCGAGTAAGGTGCTTGACTACCTGCAATGCCTCATTCACCGATAACTTAGGAATTGATAATCAAAAGGTTGAATAATTTTCACCTTCAACTCTTTCTAATTTCTCATCTAATGATGTAGCTCTCGAATGAATATACCATGTGAACATACAACCTGCGCAAGGTGGAATAGAACTTATGCAGCCATAGTGAGGAGGTAAGGCTTTCGGGCCTACCATCCACGCTCTCTCACATTCATAAATGTGAAATGAGGAAGATTCCTTCTCATCATAGTCACATATTTTAGAGGGTGCATTACTCCAGAGAAATATAAAATAGAAAATGATTCTCACTTCATGCCATTCTAAAACATTATATTCATGAGTTGCCACACCGTGTTGTTGTTGCATGTAGGGTATAAGTTGGCATATTCCTCCTTTCTCTTGGACATGTCCACTAGATCTCCATCACGTGCCAAAATACATCGGGTTACCTTGCCTTAAAGTGTAACTTGGTAGCCGTCTTCCTCCTAAGTGCCTAACTAAGCTCACTCGGCCACTCGGGTTACAATGCCCCTTAATTATCTTCCAACTAACTCATAGGTCCCATGCGCCCAATTGTCACATGCAATGCTATTTGTATCACTTATAGACTGAGCATCTTCCCACTGAGTGACTCCTTCTCTTTATGGATTAATAGCCTTGGGGTCTCTAATGGTGTGCACATAGATCTTATCTAGGTCCTCTCCCCCTAAAGGATTTACATAAGGCATGAGACCTCCCATTTGTTAGTGGTATAATGACAAACTCCTCTTTGCTCTAAAAATTGATGTATCCCTTGTTAAAGCACAAGTCAACATTATTCGCATAACACGGGGACATCCCAAGTAATGCTAGGAATTTATCTACCTCGAAAGGGCTAAGACATTAAAGTCCCCAATAAAATTATCCCCTTGAATGGTTATGGAAGCATCCTTAAAGACTCGATGGGCATAGCCATTGTCCAATTTTCCATATACAACACATTTGAAGAGGTCTGCAATGGAGGTCTCCCCATTCAATTCCATACATCCAAAGTAAGGACATTAACCTTTGCACCCGTGTTAATTAGTATGTTTCTCAAAAGTCATCCATCAACAACCAAATTGAGCATAATATCCTTTTCATAATCAAGACTGTAAGGGGGAAAATTAGAATGTAAGACCTACCTCTCGCCCTCATCTTCTACGCATGATAAATTTTCTCTTAACCATTCTCCTAATAGAGGGATAATGTTTTTTCTATAGAAAAATCTTACACACCTCTCTGACCTCATCCACGTATTTTTGAGGGACCTCAACATTCTTCACATGTTCTAATTTCCATGATTGTTCCTTCAAGCATTGAATCTCTCCTTTCAGGCTCCTAATCACTTACATGGTCTCTTTGAAAACCTCTTTTTGATGGATCAAATCAAGATATTTCCCTTGTAACACTTCTCCTCTTATAATGAGTGCCATCGGCTTTTGGTACTTCTCTCACACATGCAACCTCGGACGTGTAGTTACCAAAACAGTTATAGGTCGAGTTTAAGCACTACCCTAGGCATCCATAGTGGGTTAGTTCTCTTCATACTTATGCTTCTTTCCGCACCATGAGCACTTTGTATAAAATATAGACATTTATGCTTGTAGTGTTCAAAGTAGATCCAAAATTGTAACCTTGATCCCATGGCGAAGGTCACCCCTTCCTCTCGAAAAAACCTCTTCCTCAACCTCTCTCATCTATATGCCCTTCTTACTAAAAATCTTCACCCTTAGAATTACTCCCAATGTTGGTCTGGCACACACCAATATCAATGGCATCATGAATTTGGTCTATCAATCGGTAGTCCTTTGTATCGTCAGTAGTGGATGTACAAATCTTACAATAAGAAGATACATTATTATAGAGCACACACTATAACAAATGGCATCTACTTGGATCATGATCCCCATGAAAAATTTCACAATCTAATGACATGGTGCACACTGACCTTCGAGGGAAACTATCCTTTATGTTTCCTTCCACTTCACAATTTGTGCACCAAAGTCCACTACATGCTTCATGAGCTGAATTTGTAGATAATGGTTCACGTTGCTTTACTATGGCCACAATATGTTCTTCTAAAAATGTTCTTACCCTAGTGTCAATGCTTCGATGAACTCATCATGTAAAGAATCCTCCAAGGCCTCGCGTGGATCAGTTAAAGTATTATGGGAGAGTGCTCATGTTAAAGGCATTATCAATCTGTAACAAACCATTGAGAATGTTGAGAGGGATGGATATCATAAGATAGCTTTGACAATAGTATCTTAAAGCATGCATCATACTCCCAAACACTCTCTACCATAATTTGTTGAATCTCTTTGAGTGCACTGACTTTCTTCTTCTTAAATTCAAGAATATCGAATATTGCCATAAAGGCATCAAACAACGCGGTATGATCCACCACCGTCGATGTGGGTTATACTTCCATTACCAGCTATGTGCATGCCCTTGCAATGTCATTAAATAATGAATTTCCTTCCACTCTAGGGTAGTGATACCCTTAGCATGCTATAGGAAACTAGCGGTTGTGTACATGCTCTACAAACATCCTCAACACCTTTGTAACAGTAAAATTTAAAAACATCTCATAAAATACCCACTAAGGTGGTTAAGGTCCTTTTCCACTAGATCTAGAACCTCGGTTCCCTCCTGTGTTTCCTCTACCACTAGCTCAAGTAGATCCACTAGCTCCTATCCCTCCATATCCATTAGATCCTCCTCCCGTAGAAAGAAAAGGGCTTAAATCAGTTCCAATCTATACTCCAAAAATTTCACTAAAATAAGCGCCAACAGTCAATGACATTGAACCACTTTCAATCATTATACCCAAACTCTATATACCCACACCTAGTCCAAATGACGTGCCTTACAAGATTCTCCCAAACACTGGAAATTTTTGAATGACCAAAGATGGATGTAATGTAAAGTGATATCTTCTTGATGTTGCTTGCTTACCAATGTCAACTCGAATTAGAAATACTTGGTCTCGAAATTGTGAAACTAAGTGCAAGCATTTGGTTGCATGGTGAGTTTATATGTGTGCCTAAAATTCTTCTCCTTCCTTCATATGATGAGGTATCATCACAATCCGAGGGTTTCTTCTCCCACACTTTCCAAGATGGGGTAGCATAGACTGGTTAGGCTCCACATCCTCCACGTGAACCTCAAATCCTTCCCACAACGTCTACCTCCATAATTCCATCAATCCTGCAACTTCATGTTGTCTTTCCAATTCTCTCTCCTGTGCTTCATTATACTTGAGCCATCTCTCCTCTCTCTCCACTTCTATCGTAGGATCCACCATCTCGCACCACACCAACTTTCATGCCCTACACCTAGTGGGAATTTAGCTAGCCATAGGAAATGATTCCAAACTTAGAGTGATGATCAGGATCTTGATGGATAATGGTATAGCACATAAGAAAGATCCTCTTGGTTCTCACAATAACTCAAACTCAACAACCTTTGGGAAAGAATACATAGAAACCATGTACTCCAATATATAGCTAGTCAACACACCACTCCACCAATGATCAACAACATGAGTCCAAGTCATATCAACATCATGAAGCCACTGATAATCTTCTTGGGTCTAAACACAAGGTTGATAATACCAACTCTTCCTTAATGCATATGCCAACAACCATTCATACAGTTCTATTCCAAAAAAAAAGATAAAGTCTCATATATCTCATGATACATATGCTCCTATACCCATTTACATGCATTAAACTCAGTCCGGGTTTTGAATCACTATGTAAACTCATCCTCCGCCATGTTCTTAAGCCAAGTCTCAACAATCTCCAAGGTCAAGCGTTCTATCATCACACAAAATTATTACAACAACTTCAAAAGAGGTCCCGACAACGGAACCAAAATGTAGTCACCTTTACCTACTCCCTTTAAACCCTAAACGTGTTGACAGATCACCAATCCTTGAATAGGTGCTCAACCGAGGTGTGTCAGGGTGTCGAGCCCCTCCTATATGCGACCCTTGTAAGAATGCTTCACCATTAATGGAGGAATGTTCATAGAAACAAAAATGCATGTATTCATTCTAGTATAAGCGCAAAAAAACTAGATCTAAGCACAAATGCATGATAATGTAAAAGTAAATACTACAACATCACAAAGACATCAGATTTGACAATGAGAAATATGAAGAACACTAGGGTTTGGACCCATGAATAGAGATATTCATAACAACCCATCATATTCATTGATTCACAATTGTTTACAATAGCTAGATTACATAAAAAGGGTCATAGTAGAATGAATACATTATAGAGTAGCACCCTAGCTCTAAAAAATGACTCTGCTCAAAGGGATTTGATCCATGCTCTCTTCTATGCACCCATAATATCTCATTCCATGCATTACACATCTTCTTCCTCCTACACCAACTCTCATTTTCTTCATCATACATCTCTCATACACACATATGCCTCTACTTACACACCTCTTTTAGACCCATTCACATTATTAAATAAAGTGGGATCTCTACCCCACCGCCTCAAGATTATTCATGAGTAGGCCACATGCAAGAGGGATCATGCTCCACCATACTTGAGCGTCTATGCTAGCTAGCTAAAGCTATGATTAATTTTAACTTTACAACTCCTTAAGCGCAATGATTAACCCTTGATTATTCCTTGGAATATTCTTTCCTTATGTTACAAGTCTTGATGTACTAACATGATCCACTTATCATGCCTTCCTTCATCTTATGGTGTTTTCCATGTAACACCATATTCAATAATATGGCTAAGTCCCATAATCCTCTTCTACTTCGCATGCTAACCTCTCTGCATGCTCCATATTTACTCAATTCCTTCACTTAAACTCGAACTCATTCGGACTCTTCACATGCAATTAGTTCTTCTTTCATGTTATTCTTCACGAACATTGTTCGAACTTACCTTCCATGTGCACTTATCCTCTGCTCCGGACTTAGTTATTTTGGGGCTCAACACAACATTTCTAATAGAGAGAGATGAAGGCCTCATTTTCATCATGTGTGTAGGATATAGTGAGTAACAACTCCTTTCCATGTGTAATAGTGACTGGGGAGTTGTATTTTTGTGCCGCGTTCATATTATTCTCTTCACCCTTGAACTCATCATCAGGGATAAATATTTTCTCTAAGGTGACCAGCCATTTAGGTAACTTGCTTTTTTTCAGTTGGATCACTTGGTCACCATAGCTATTATGAAAATCATCTTGCATGCTTGAAGATAACTCAACTTCATTTTGAATGAATTGGATGATCTATGCATTCTTTGTCAAATTCTTTCCAATGGTATTGTTGTCGGGAATGGACAAACATATTACCATCTTGACATACTGCATATTTCCTTTGGCAAAGTCCTCCATGGGTGAAAAATATGAACTAAGCATGGCCATTTGATCATCTTATTTGTTCATCTTCTTTGGCACCACTTGCAAATTCAAAGCATCAAAGCTCCAAAGGATGTCCCAAACTTTATGTATCCTAGTGGATAACCAGTGGATAACCAGTTTTGTGTCCCCAAAGATCTACAATGGATTAATATATTTCTTCTCCGCAATGAGAAGATAATGCACCAACACCTCGTACTTTTCCATATTCTTGGAGCATGAAAACTATAACCTATGCATGAATAAGAACTTATCGTTCTTGAGAGAAATGAGAAAAACACTGTGTTGGCGCCATTTCTACTTCCGAATCTATCAAAGTAAAATGTCCACAGACTAGAGTTTTCTTTACTTTATTTAATCATGCACGGGAGCACAAATTCTTCTTCAAGGATGCAGTAAGTATCAAGCCTAGTTTCAAAATCTTTGATCTCTTCAACATATGGATCAAATTTGTGGTGCCTTTCCACCCACTCATCTAGCACTAAGTCAAGTAGAGGAGGAGGGACAAAGCTGCTCTTCATAAATTGAAACTTGTTCTTCTTGGATTAAGCAGTTAGATTGGATAGGACATGGGTCATATGACTCAAAATGATAGGAAATTATTAGCTCATCTAGTATGGTAAACCTGGGTACCATACCTTTTCTTGATTAATATATGGGACCAAATCGGAAGACAAGTAACCACCCATTTTAGCAATAAAATCCCTTGAAAAACATAGGGTAAATAAAGGAGATAAGTTAATGATTGACACATCTTGAGTTATGGTGAGGCTTGGACATATATGAAGGGTTAACTCAATATCGTTGATGAATCCAAAAGTGGCAATAGTTGAGCCATTAGCTGCAAGAATCCTTTGGATAAAGGGCTATAATTAAGGCCTAGGACATCAAAAAATTTCTTAGGCATGATAAAAGTACTAACACCTGAGTCAATCATAAAATTGTGTATGAGGTGTTTTCTGTGATAAAGAACATATAAAAGGTTGGGAATCTGAAAATATTACTTACTTTCTTCTCTTCTTCTTGATAGATATCGACAAAGGTACAATTTCAGATAGTTGGATCAACGTGTGGTAATTGTGCTAGAGTTTCATGTTACATGTGACATTGAGATAGAATGGTTAGGGTGTCCCTCATTGTGATATTTATATTCTTATTCTTCATCTAGTCCACAATGTTGAATGGAATGCCCACCGACTTGTGAATTTGGGGTACAATAGCCTCTCATTTTGATTGTTTAGGTGCAAAGATAGGGGACTTAGTTGGGGCAAGAGTTTGACCTACCAAAGGAGGGGCACATGCTTTGCTTCAAGGGGAGGATTACATGGAACCTCACACATAGGAACTTGCACACCTTTACTATTGTATGCCTTGGCTACATCGTTCTAATTTTAAGGATCAACCTATATTGCAGGGATTGAGACTTACGTGTAATACTTGAGCATTCTCTTCTTGGACCTTGTTTTTAAGGAACTCGGGCGTGCAAGTGTTTTTGTATCATCTGCATCTTGATTGATTACACAAAATTCCTTAGCACCAAAGAATATCAAGTTGTCTTGTAAGACGCTTATAATTTTTCTTAATTCTCATGCTCACTTACGCTTATGGAAGGTTCACAGTTAGAAGCGACATGAATCATGTAGGCCTGTGTCTGCACAATATTAGCACAATGGTACCGACTATAAGGCATGTTACAAGGGAAGCACCATTCTGACTCTTGCGCCATATTGTTTTGAACTGGAACAAGTTCTTGACTTGTGTTGGGTCTTTGGAAGAGGTTGTCTTTGGAGGAACAACTTACAAGGGTAGATGTGGGTTAGTATGAAATCTATCGCATTCTTGGTTCTACCCATATTTATGGTTTCCATATTGATCTGTTAGGCTGATTGTTTTTGTTTTACGCCCGATTATAATTATTTTGAAGGCTTGCTTTCGCTACTTTTACAAGGTTATAAATTTTTTTGACAAGTTTCTAATCAGGGATTTCATTTCTTCATCTTCCTTCTCACATTGCGTGGGAGAATAGTATGTGGATGCAACTAGTTTTGCACTCTACATAGTAATAAGAGCAATAGAAGTTTGCGATACTAGAGACATCTTTGGGAATAAGGGCATGAGAGGTCTAGGAGCTAACTTTCCCAAATGAATTGACTATTTTATGCCCTTATTGTAATGTTGTAAAAACTAGGCAAGGTTCTACCTCCCATGGATTGAATCATGACTAAAATTTCACTATTCAAATCCCTTATATAATACAAGAAAGCATGTTGGGCTATAAGCCTTACCACTTGAGGGATTTTGTCCCAAGTTTTCTAGAATCTGATATTGAAATACATCATTTTCTCATTGGGTTCTCTCTTTGTCATATTTAGTTACTCTACAAGAGACAAGTGATCTGATTTATCTTCAAAATATTTACATGGAGCTATTCAAAGCTCATCCCGGGTGACAATAGAGGCAGGTCTTAGCACTCGGCACCATTGGAGTGTTTTTCCTTTGAATGAGGTTGTGAGAAACTTGATTGTTATATCATCATGAGTGATCAAATAGATAGAGCACACATTTTCTACATCCTGGATGTGCTCAACAGGGGTGACTTGATTCTCACTAGTAAAGTATGGGATACTCTTGAGCACATGTACTGGCATATCATGTTGTGCATTGAGGTTGAGGAGGCTTCCACCAAAGTGAAGTTGGAAACATTTCTCAGAGGAGAAGGTGGTTACAACATTATAACAAGGAAAAAAGTTTATTATGAGGAGTAGAATGCACACAAGTGCGGTGGAGATTGAGATACACATGTAGGTGTTCTAATATGTACTCTCTCGAGATTTCTAGAGGTACTCAAAACATGCTTCAACTCATGTGCTTTGTCTCTTATACACTCTTCTCATGAAAGGCACCCGGGAATGCTGAAATACAATAGATTTGAATGTGTTGGGAGTTGCCAGATGTGTTAGAATGAGCCTCCAAAGGCTAGAAATCTCTAAGTCACACACCAAAAATTAGTAATAATGAAATTTAATCTTTCAATATTGTTCCTACCGGGTGTTCCGAAACTATTGGTCATTCAAAATTACCCCGTATCTCAAATCCAAAGGAACTCAATCATGTGAGTCAATAATGGGGTTTGTCTCTAAATTGTGGGAACTTGCGTGCTTGAGATAGACATCTACGAAGGTCGGTTCCTCTATTTATTTTTATTGCTACTACTACTCCTAATACTTAAAGTGAAACCTAAGCTAACACTACCAAGGGACCAAGGATAGAAGGATAAAAATGGAAAAATAAAACTAAGGGAGGTGATAACAGAGAAAAAATGGGATGAACACTATCTGTTTCAAGTGGAAGTGAGGGATAAAGCATAAAGGGAGGATAAGCACATGCAACATAGACTAAAATTCATTCACACGATTGATTCCATGAGACACAACAAGAAAAAGGAACTCAAGGGATTTAGAATGGCACAACAAGCACACAATATAAATGAAAGGAAATAAAGAAGGATACAAACATGTTAAGGCAAAGAATAGCCATAAAATAATGCTTCTATTACTTCTAGAAATGCACATTCGATTACAATGGCATCTGAAGGCTGATATCCGCATGCAAGAACTAGATCTAGAGGTCTGAAACTAAAATTTCCAACCCTTTACAATGAGTCATGCTCTTACATTTATAGATGAATTGGTGAGAGAAGAAGAGGAGAAAGAGGGAAAAGTTTGATTTTAATCGAACCATCAATAACAAGAATTCCATGCCAACAAATCTACCGCAAATCTACTAAATGCACTTCTCCAAGTCTATTTGGTGTGTAGGATAAAAAAAGGGGTGAGATAGGAATCAAATCGGGTGGCTGGAGAAATAAAATCCTGCATTAATGGCATGAAATATGTTTTCCATCTTCTTAGCTATCGAATCCCACCAAAATTTGAACTTGAATAGTCTAGATTTTATCCCACATCAACAGCTTTTAAATAAGACCGGTACGCATGTTTGAGAGCTCTATAGCAGGTTACAACACTCGAAGTTCACATTTCAAACTAAACTTGTAAGACATATGGAACTTGTTAATTGAATTAAAGATCGGTCAACTATATAACTTTTTTCATCTTTGCCACATGTCACACTTTGGTTCATTGCAAGGATTCAGCACCTAGTTGGCGCGCATTGATTGGTTGCATGTATCACACTAAATGCCTATCATATACCACATGACATACAAGGATGCATAAGAAGACACAAATGAATGCAAAAATAAAAGGAATGTGCAGAAGGAAAATAGAGGGAAGGGTGCATGCAAAAGTTCCATGTGTAGGACAAATGGAGTAATGCTTGAGGGAGAAATGTATGGAAGAGGCATAATCATTACAAAATGATGTGCGACAATAAGGAAGGGGGTGCACAAATAATTCCAAGGACTTAGCTTATTCAGAAGCAGGACCAAGGCATGCGTGAAGGATGCATGAACTAATGGGAAGAAGGAGAATGCGTGGGGAGTGTGCGTGAGGAAAAAATAAAACAAAGAGGAAAAGAAAAAACAAAGTTAAGGAAAGGAGGAACACAAAAGAGCATGCAAATAATCTACAACCATGGTAATGTGCCAAAGGAGAAAATGACGTGCATGCAAGCTGCGATGTAGATCCTTAGAGCTAGAATGGAATGTAAGTTGTTGAAATAAGTAAGGGATTTATTTGGTTAACAATGACAAAGATATGTAGTATGTTGTAGATGAGACAAAATGTAATGCAAGTTTAATGATAGGAGAAACCTTCCCCTTGAGTGAACGTGTATATATGGGATGAGGTTCATTTATTTATGCCCCCTCAGGTCAAGAATGAAGTTCAAATGAGAGTGCCTCATCAGGAAATGGTTTTAGTTTTGTGTATTAGAAATATATGATCGTCAAGCCATAATCGGGTAGAGTGTAAATGTGTGAATGAGTGTTTGAAAGAATAGGTGTGATGACGTCCATATTATTTATAGACCCTAAAAAATTGGGTAGGGACCATGAAATTAGAGTGCATCATATGGTAGTGTGTTGTATTAGTTATGTAAGAGATATGTTGATTGTAGAATATGTGTTATTGAATATCTGTGAAAGATATTGATATATCAAGTGCGTAATGTATATCATTAATTGTATAGTATGACATGTCAATTATGTACAAAAAGGATTGAATGTGATATTTGTATTGATTGCATGCAAAGAGAAGGATGTTTGGAATGTGTCAACTATAGAGTAGGTTACACAAGACAAATATTTCTTGAGAGCGTTGAATGTGTAGTGCATTGTAGACATATATATTGTATAAGATGTTTGTGTTGATTACGTGTGTGGGAGATATATGATGTACTATTAAGATAGGTATATTGTGAAATTGTAGTGCATGTTGCTTTGAATGTATGATGTAGTAGGAGGAATATATCACAAGTGTGTTGGTTGTGTTGTGTAGTGAAAGAGATGTGATGAGAATGAGTATCTTCTGTGTGTAGTGTGTGAAGCTCATGTGTATAAGATGCCCTCAACAGTCAAGTGTGAACTAAAGCATGAGAGTGTGTCATCAGGAAATTATGATACTAGTATGTGTTAAGATGGATAGGTGATAGAGGAAATGCAAAGTGAGGAGAAAATAAGATGCTTTTTTTTGCTAAGTGTAATGCCCCGAGTGTATGATGATAAAAATGGTCAAGATCCACCATCTAAAATATTGTAATTGTCCGATTAAATACAACTAGAGTTGCATTGGAGACTTGATAAGTAATGATATGAGGTGGATCATGTAGAGATCCATTATGATGCAAGGTTTAAACAAGCATTCGTGCATACTCTTCATCTGTGAAAGGTGTTGGTGGACACTGTGTGTATACCAATGAGTTAGATTTTGAATATTACTTGGGAGATGAATCACTATCGATAGAAACCCTGCCGAATGGCATAAGAAAAGTGATAGAAGTTTTATTCAAGTTTAAAGTACCACCAATATAGTTAATCCAAAATTTCTTAAGTGTTATTGGACAAGTACGAGGGGTACATGCGATGAAGATAGCTAAAGGAAACACATAAAGACCATAGATGGTTGTAATGTGAAAATATCCATGATAAAGATGAGGTGAGTGAGGTAGTGGTAAAATATCATTAAGTGTCAATCCAAAATTGGCTAAGCCATTGTAGGTGTAAATAGTATTAGTATCTAAACAAGTAAAATCCACTGAATATGATTCTAATAAGAGTTGTTGACAAAGAACATGTATGTGAAAGGAAGCAAGACATATGAAGGATACTCAAAAGAGAGTGAAATAATTTCCAAAGTATGGACAAACCCTTGATAAAGTACCTTAGCTTTAGTAGAGGGAGAGGTCTTGAATTTGTATTCACCAAGGTCACCAGCCACAAAAGTTTCATTAAAATAGGAGTCATCTACATCAATAGGAGTGAAATTAATTTTTCCTAATGTTTCATCAGTAATTTCAATAGTATTAACTTCATCGTTAGAGTCATCAAAATCATATGTGTTTACATTGTCATTCTTTATACATGTGTCGAGGAGATTAGTATGAGGTGCACTAGATGTAGGAGTGAGAGGAGCCTCAACAAGAAGAGAAGTAGTGCTTAGCGGAGAAGACATTGTGTGTGAGATGATTATGGTAGTATGAGTAGAGATAGTTGGAGCACTTGAAGTGGTGGAAGAATCTTTGTGAAGTGCTAGATTGACCAATGTCATATGTATCAATACTAGTATATGGAATTGTTGCACAACCCATTTTGACTAATTACATACCACACGAGGAGATGTTGGGAACCTATAAAGAAGGCACGAAGGGGTGTGTAAAATAAAAAATAGATAGAATGTGAAGGTTTATGCCTAAGCATGAACTATCCTGGACTTAGCCGATTTTGGAGCCACAAAGGCTAAAAATAGACAATGTCAAGTTTGAGATTCAATCAAACAATGTTCCAAATTTAGAGAAAAGTAAAGAGACTTGGTAGATAAGAAAGATATATTTTCGGATAAATCACATGGGAGATGAAGATCAAAGGTTCTACATACTTTGAACTAATAATATGATTAAAACAGATTTGATTTCTGATTTAATCTATTATTAGGTTTTTAAAGAAAGCATGTGTGCTTTGTGACATATTTTACATGTACATATGGCTGTTTTTGGAGCATGTAATATATTTTAAGATAAATGGGTGGTGAAGGAAATTCCCCACCCATATATATATATATATATATATATATATATATATATATATATATATGTATTATTTTGAATTATTTTAGACACCGTGTAAGAGACCATGTGATGTAATAGAGTTATGTTACCCTAATTTACTAGCGTGCATGGCTCGTGATGGTGAATATAATGTATTCAACTTCTATCAATTGATGGCTTATTGCAGAATGGATATTTGTGGTTGGATTTTGGTAATTGATGTATCGAATACGGTGATCACCTAATGCAATTGATCTTAGTTCTTATTTGATTTATTATGTTTCCTTATTACATGTGTTTACTAGTGTTATATGTAATGATCTACATCTGTTTGTAAGATTGATAATGGTAATCATGAACATGTATGCTAACATCTTTACAAGATAACACAAAAAGAGGGACCGGTAGGCTTTGAGTGCTTGGTGAGCATCTAGATCTATCCGAATGAAGTTCCAAAGGCAATTAGGAATTGGATATAGAAAACAAAGGCTACATTTTGGTTCCATTACCGAGACCTCTTTTAAAGCTATTTTTCAAGATGTTGCTAGCAGATGGCATATTAGTTAACTCTGGATAATATTGAAGTTTGGATAGATAATGGACAAGAAAATTTTATACAAGGATACAACACTAGATCATATTTCAATGCATGCAAATGGGAATACAATATGTATCATGTGTTGGGGTTTTACCATATAACAAAGTTGTTACACCTATCTATAATCGTGAGCAATCATACAAGAAATGAATGCAGAAATAACCAGAAGATAAAATAAACAAGAGAAAGATTACACTAGATTTAACATGGTTCACCCAGTGTGGGCTACGTCCACCAAGAAATAGCCAATATTATTATTCAGTTCTTTATAGAGGAAATACAATGAATATCTACTATCTTCCAACACCTCACAGGATGTTCAATGCTTTTCCCTCACTCAACTACTCTTTCTTTGCTCACCAAGAAAACTTACATGCAAAACAATTGCTATATATATTCTCTCCTTCTTACTTACCCTCATATAATGCATACATGCATATATATCTATTTTGGGTAACTTAACTTTTCTTTTACAATCAATAAATCATATTTAAAATAATAGATTTATTCTAATTTTTGTCAAAAACAAAAACTATGTCGCACAAGTAGCCATCGTCGATTCATCGCTAACCAACGCCTTGATTACTTCCTAAACTAGGTCGATCAATGCTAGTTACCCCTGATCGACACTAGTTACACCATGAGTGATGCCATTTACTATCAGAACCAATAACATGTAAAAGAAAGTTTCTTGTGAAGCAATTAAGCTCCATTCTCAACAATCTCCCACTTGGAGATCAATTGCTGCACTGTACTATGCATCACCATCCTTGGTTCCTTTTCCTTGGCCCATTTCTTCCTCTTCAAGTTTTAAACTCGAATACCAATAGAAGTGGAGTGAAGCTCCAAATTCTCCGTTACAAATGGATTCATTAGCATGTCCGCAGGGTTCTCATCCATATGGATTTTCTCTAACTTTAGTTGTCCATCCTCCAACACCTACCGTATGAAGTGATACCTTAACTGAATATGTTTTATTTTTTTCCGATGAATTACACTCGACTATCATTGTATAATCTACAATCCTCTGGATCTTTACCCAACTCTTCCATGAACCTGCCCATCCATATCATCTCCTTGCTAGCTTCTGTAGCTATAACATACTCTGCTATGTAGTAGACAAAGCCACAACCTTTTGCAATCTCAAATCCAGCTAATTGTCGTTCCACCTATTGTGAAAATATATCTAGTGGTGCTCCTCCTGCCATCCAAATCTCCAACCATATCTAAATCAACATAGCCATGTAAAGAAGTATCTGACCCTCCATAGCATAACTCCATGTTGGATGTCCCTCTCAAATACTTGAGAATCCATTGGACTACTTTCCAATGTTCTTTACCTAGATTAGCCATAAACTTGCTCACAACTCCCACTACTTGTGCAATGTTTGGTCTAGTACAAACCATGACATACATAAGACTTCTTAATACTGAAGCATACGGAACATGTGCCATGTACTCAACC
The DNA here is from genome assembly GCA_018340775.1 of Taxus wallichiana var. yunnanensis. Lineage (NCBI taxonomy): Eukaryota > Viridiplantae > Streptophyta > Pinopsida > Cupressales > Taxaceae > Taxus > Taxus wallichiana. Next base: position 931,558,837 of record CM031237.1, read on the forward strand.
TCCTCATGTGATGAAGGACACTAATCTTTGCTAAATTTTAAGTGTCCAACCATAGGTGTACCAACAGGTTTTGATCTTTACATATTAAACCTTTCCAACACCTTATTGATATAATCCTCCTAAGACAAATACAACTTGTTTTTCATGTCTCGGTGAATTTACATGCCAAGGATTTTATTTGCAGCTCCCAAATCCTTCATTACAAATGTGTGAGCTAACCTTTCTTTAAGTTTATCAATGTCCTACATACTAGATCCTGTAATCAAAATAGCATCCACATACAGTAACAAAATAACATAGATCCCATTTTCAAGCTTTTTAAAATAAACACAATGGTCAAATTCACATCTCATATAACCATGCTCATGCATAAAACTATCAAATCTCAAATACCATTGCCTTGGAGCTTGTTTGAGCCCATATAGGCTCTTTTTCAATTTGCACACAAGTTTCTCCTTACCCTTGACTTCATAACCAAATGGTTTCTACATATAAATCTCTTCACCCCAATCACCATGAAGGAAAGTCGTCTTCACATCTAGTTTCTCTAAATACAAATCTTCTACTGCAACTAAGCTCAATACAGTATGAATATAAGTCATCTTAACAACAAGAGAAAATATTTCACCAAAGTCAATACCTGCTTTCTGTGCAAATCCCTTTACTACAAGCCTTGCCTTGTATCTTTTCTGTCTACCCTCTTCTTCCTTGATCATGTAAACCCACTTGTTCTACAATGTTCTCTTACCTACTGCAACTTAACCAAATCTCAAGTCTGGTTCTGTTCCAAGGAGTCCATCTCCTCATCCATGTCATGCTCCCACTAGATGTGGGTCTTATCCTACATTGCTTCTTCAAATCTCTCTAGTTCACCATTATCAGTCAATAATAAATAAAATAGAGAAGGTGTAAATATTTTTGGAGGTTTACTTACCCTTTGTGACCTTCTCACAGGAGTTTGGGGTACCGGAGGCTCAATTTGGACCTCCTGGACATTCCTATCCAAATCTGATAGTGACCGACGCCAGTCACCTCTAACCGACGCTAGTTTTACTAACCAATGCCGGTTTGGATCTTCTGTAACTAATACCGGTTCTGCTAACCAATGTCGGTTAGGGATAAACCGACACCGGCAATTGTGTAACCCTATAGGTAATACTTTTAAATCTGAGAGTTCATTTTCATTCACAAACTTCTCAACCAGTTCATCCTTGGGTACCAAAATTTGATCCTGTACATTCTCTTTTCATTCCATTCAATATCACGACTCCTAATAATTTTAGAATTTTCTAAATCCCAAAAACAGAAACCAAAATCACACAATCCATAACCAATGAAAGTGCATCTCTTGGATTTTGAATCCAATTTTTTCTATTTTCCTTATCAACATGCACAAAATCTTGAACCAAAAACTTTAAGAAAAGAAAGATCTACCTCTTTTCCGGTCCAAGCTTCCTCTGGTATTCCTCCATCTAGTGAACTTGAAGGCCCACAGTTAATCAAATAAACCATTGTATCAACTACTTCCACCAAAAATTTAAAGGAAATCTAGAATGTATTCTCATACTTCTAGCACATTCCATGATTTTCATGTTCATTCTTTCTGCAACACCATTCTCATGTGGTGTTCTTGGAACCATTCTTTCTCTACGTATCCCATTCACTAAACAATAATAATTGAAAGCCTTGCTACAATATTCACCACCATTGTTAGATCTAAGGCACTTTAACTTAGAATTTGATTCATTCTCAATAAGGGATTTCCATATTTTAAAAGTCTCAAAAACATCAGATTTACATTTAATACAATAAACACATACCTTTCTTGTAGCATCATCAATGAAAGTAACATAATATTGGAATCCTCCATGAGAAGCTACGTGATATGGTCCCCACACATCTGAGTGTACAATCTGATTTTTTTCTCCTTCTTAGCTGCCCAAACTTTGAGAAATATCACTCTTTTTATTTTTTAAAGATATAATGCTCACAGAAATCAAGATCTAAATCTTTCAAATCTAATAACTTACCCTTAGCCTTTAAGATCTACATTCATGTTTGACTCATATGACCCAACCGATTATGCCACATGTATGCATTTGAATCTGAAGTAGATAATAGAAAAGGAATCGATAATATGTGTAGATAAATATAATGTTTCTACCTTCTTAACTCTTGCCACAACAAAATCACCCTTGTTGAATTTGCAATAGTCACCTATAAAAGTAACCATGTAACTGATTCACCTAGTTGCCCTCTTCGAAATATGATTCCTCCCGAGGCTTGGCACATGCCTCACATCTTTCAATACCCATGTATTTCCATTCTACAATTTTAGATGAATTTCCCTTTATCGAATAATACCGCAAGGTTCATCATCACCCAAATAAACATTCCCAAAATTTTCCTAGACATAATTTTCTGAAATAACCCTTATTAGGGGTTGCATGGAAAGAATCTCCGATTCTAAAATGATTCAATTCTATTATCTAAATAAATAATAAGAGCATCTTGCATTACCTCTGATGAAGCAAGATTTATTTTTTTACCTTTGTCTGGTTGTTGGTTCTCTTTATCCTTTGACCAACAATCTTTCTTTGCATGTCCTTTCTTTCCACATTTCCAACAAGTAATTCCCTTACTTCTAGATTTAGATCTACTATCCCTTGACTTTGATTTCCCATTACTCTTACTCTTTAACCTCTCCTTTTTCCTGCCCTTGCTTTCTACATTCAAAGCATTTCGGATTATGGTTCCTTTGTACTCTTCCTACGAATTTCTTTATTCAAGATTATACTAACCACATCATGAAACTTTAAAACATTGTTAACAAATGTTTGTATTAATAACAACCATTACACAGCTTATCCCAACTATCGGAAAAGACATAAGAATAAGAGTGTTTTTACTTCATCATCAAATGGTATTTTAAACGATTTTAATTGATTTACAATAGATTGGAAATAATTCAAATGTCAAGATGCAGATCCACCTTCATGCAGATTAGAACTAAATAGTTTCTTCATCAAATAAAATTTATTTGAAGCACTAGGTTTTTCATATAAATTAGAAAGAGATTTCATTAACTCTATCGTAGAAGTTGCTTCTGTAATATTGGAAGCCACTGATGCTTCCATGCTCAATCTTATAGATCCCAAGCCTTTCTGTCAAGAATCTTACATTCTTCATTAATCATCTTCATAGGTTTAGACTTCTCATCCAATGGTAAATACAAATCTCTTTGATACAAGATAATCCTCAATCTGCATCTTCCATAATTGATAATTACGACGTCAAATTTTTCTACCTTGTATTTGTTTTCTTCTACCATTGTTGTAGCTCTCATTCAATCGAAAACTCTCTATGAGTAAATCTTGTCAACACACAAAACCTCCAAATAAATCTCTCGATACCGGTTGTTGGGGTTTTACCATATAATAGTGTTGCACATGATCTATAATCGAGAGAAATCATACAAGCAATGAATGTAGAAATAAACAAGAGAACAATTACACCATATTTAACGTGGTTCACCCGGGTGGGCTACGCCCACCAAGAAATGGCCAATATTATTATTCAAAGTGCTTTACAGAGGAAATACAATGAAGATCTACTATCTTCCAACACCTCATAGGATGTTCAATGCTTTTCCCTCACTCAACTACTCTTTCTTTGCACTCCAAGAAAACTTACATGCAAAACAATTGCTAAATATATCCTCTCCTTCTTACTTACCCTCATATAATGCATACATACATACATACATACATACATACATACATACATACATATATATATATATATATATATATATATATATCTATTTTGGGTAACATAACTTGGATTTTAAAATAAATAAATCATATTTAAAATAATAGATTTATTCTAATTTTTGTTTAAAAACAAAAATACGTCACATAGGTAACTATCACCACCATCGCCTGATCGTTGCTGATTAATGCCTCGACCAACACCAATTACTTCTTGACATGGGTCGATCAACATCGGTTATCCCCGACCCGACACCGGTTATAGCATGACCGACACCTAAGTTCATTGTCATAACCAAGTAACATGTAAAAGCAAGTTTCTTGTGACGAAATTAAGCTCCATTCTCAACATGATGTACTTTATGAGACATTATTTAGTTTCATTTGAGTATAATTATCTCGAGTGGTTGTTAGAATATGCGTTAGGAAAGTGTTGGATTTATATGCCGAAGCTCTAAACAAAGAAATATTACCAAAATCTTGTTGATATGGATTTGTAATGGACAAGAGATGTAAATCTTTGGTGGGTTTGAGTATTACGTAGTGATATTTTAGAGTACTATTTCCATGTATTTTGTCTCGAAGAATCTAAGTTCAATTCCTACATGAACCTAAAGTATCTTACCTGTGCACTATACCTTTATCGATCAAGATCTTGATGATAGAACTAGATTTAGAGTGCCTCCCTATGGGTAGCTAAACTTCCACCGTGCGCAAGGGTAGGAGCGGGTGTTGTGAAGATGGCGGACCTAGAGGAAGCAATGGAAAGAGAGGAAAGATGACTCATATATAATTAAGTGTGAGATATAGAAATTGTGAAATAGAGGGAGATTTAGGATTCCTTGGGGTGTAGAAGAGAAATGGCTCGCGAAGGATTTAGAACTCTCTCGAAGACGAGGAGCCGCGCATCTGGTTCTCTTAACATTGGGCAAGCGTAATAGAAAATAACCTCAAAGTTTATATGAAAGTGTGTTAAGAGGAAAGAATAAGGGCCATAGGCATGCATATTATCCCACCTATCTACCCAACTATTTCTCTTGATGTTCCAAATCCAATAGTTATTGACAATTAGACTAGTGTAAGTAAGAAAACATAGATAAGTAGATATCGATTTGTGTTGAAATTAGGAGATAAATTTAATAGTGTACCCATGTTGACACAATCAACATCATTGTTTGGAGGTCTAATTAGAGGAATATTTTTGAGTGGATCATCATGACAGAGTGTGGACATGCAAAATATTGGGAATACATCTCGAAATACTATAAGTTAAAGAATGTGGGAGTCTAGTTTAGCACTACAATTGGGATGTAATGAAGTACATCAATTGGTCTTGTTCCTACTACAGGAGGGTCAAGAGGATTGGGATCAAATGGATTAGGTGGTTCTGGAGGTGGAATAAATATTGGTGGGGGCTCTAGTTCTAGATCTAGTGGGCAAGGTCCATACCCTCATTAGCCACATGAAGTTTACTACAAGATGTCCCTTCATTTACCTAAGTATAGGGAAATCAAATATATAGCATAAAGCATGTGCACACATGTGAGGTCGTATGGCACGCTAAAGGAATTATAACCTCAAATAGAAAATTAAGTTAGTTTGCTACTATTCTTCAAGGGACCACTTATAGGTGGTGAAAAAAGTATGATCCACATCAGACTACAGTGGATTATGATGCTTTACACTATATGTTTCTAGTTGAGTTCCATATTATATAGTTTGATCGAAAAGTATCAAAGCAAACTTAAGGACATTAAGAAAGGATTGGGTGAAAGTGTGAGGGAGTATGATGTGCATTTATAGACCTTGTTGTCTAAATTATCTTATGACATTCATCCAAGTCAACATGCACATTGGTTTGTTAGAGGATTGTTGAATGCTTTCCGTAGAGAAATATATCACATGACATATGTAGATTTGTACGAGGCTTTGGAAGTAGCTCTACACACTAAAGTGGTTGGGAGTGTTAATACTAGAGTGAGCCCCTTTTTGGAGGCAAAAATTTCCACCATGGAAAAGTAGCTGGAAAATCTTTCTACTAATTCAGCTCATGAGATAGGTAGTGGGATTTGGTGCATAGATTGTGAGGTTTAAGGACATACCAAATATAATTTCCCATGTATGTCAGTACGTGGACTATTATTAGATTATGAGGTTTTCCACCTAAACCATGATGTTCGGGATTGGCCTCTATTACAATGTGCACTTACAAAGAAAGTTTCCTGTATTGTAGGATTTGTAACTCCCACACTCATGACACCACCGACTACAAGTTGATAAATAACTTTCACACATCCATTGAGACAGGCATGCACCGAGAATAATATGGCTAGTATATCTAAGGTGCACAAAGGCTATAATCATGAAGGGCCTAACAATGGAAATAAAAGGATTGGTGGCCTTAGAGGAGGATATAAAGGTAGAGGTTGTAGTGGTGGTAGAGGCATATGTCCATGAGGAACTTGTTATACATTTAGATATCTTGATCATTTTCGGTGTGAATGCCTTTAGAACATTACATGCTCATGGTACAAGAAGCCACATAAGTTAGAAGAATGTCTAGATTTGTATGAGCACTCGAGTAACAATAAGAAGCATGAAAAGGGTGTGAGAATGATTAAGGTGCACCGTTATTTTGTTGATCAAGTACATGCCGAAGAATATCCTTGATCTGGAATTATAGATTGTAAATATTATCACACATGTTGAGGCTACGCATGCATGTGAGTCGCCAAATACTAAACAAATCATTTTGAGGGAAGAAGTAATATATACTAAGTATCTAAATGTTGCACACTAGAAGGAACTTTATCGGGATCTGTTGGTTGCTTAGACATGCACCCACATCTCGATTTTCAAAGGGATGAGATATCCGAGACCACAATGGAACCTTCCCCAAGTGTGGGACCTATCACACTTGGCATGGATCTCCGTGAGAAGGCTGATTCCTCTAGCTACCTCTAATGCTGATGCTACTTGTAATACTAAAAGAAAATCCTAGACTAAACATGCTAATGGACTAGGGATAGAAGGACATACGAAAAGGGAAATCCTAAGATAAGGAAGGCAATAGTGGCGGGAGGAAAGGGTCAATCTCTCTCCATGAGCGAAAAAGGAAACAGAGGGGTCACAAGAGAAGAGGGCGGATGATGTGCATCACAAATCAATACACGAGGTCATCCTTCTAAAGCACGTGTAACACATGAAAATGGTACTTGTAAGTACAAGAGTATACACAGTGTACCAAAAATTGCGAGAGAGAGGTGAGATGCAATGAAAAATGAGAAAGGGAAGATAGAATTTCCACAAAACATGATTTTATTGCTCAAGGGATGCATGGTTAGTTACATTCACGGCAGGAGGTGAGAATACATTGTAGAGACCGTGCCAAGTTTTGAGACTTGTGGGAAGTTAGCCACCATTTTGGCATAGGCCGTTATAACAGAGAGGGATCCTTTTTACAAAGAAGAACTTTGGTATTTATAGAAGAAGGAGAGAAGAGAAGGAGAAAGAGAGGGAAACTCGGATTCAAATCTTTAACCACCAATAAGCAGCGATAAATGCCTTAAAATCTACCCGTAATGCTATTAGAAGTGCTTCCCATGTCCTGTTTGGCATGTAGAAGAAGGAAGAATGCAAGATCTGATGAAATCTGGTGGTTGAGGTTGATTAGATGTGTGCATGGATGATCAAAAAGACATTTCCCTATATTCCACCTACCAAATCCTACCTATATTTAAATTTGAATATTCCAACATATAGTTTGTGTCAAGCATCTTCTAAAAATTCTAGGTGCATGACAATCGATATCGTAGTAGAAGAAACAGATTGTCAAAAGTTTGTAAGAGCCGTCGGCGCATGAAAGACACATGCCACATGTGGATTAGCTGAAATGATGGCCAACTATTCATTTGTTTTGTCTTTTCTGCCATGTGTCATGCATTGGTTGGTTGGGCAGATTTAGCACCTTGTTGGCACACTTTGATAGGTTTCATGCATCACACTAGAGTCCGATGAGATGATGTGGCATAATGATTGGTGCAAAAGAAGACGCAAGGTGTGGAAGCGAAGGAAGGTGAGCACGTAGGTGCATGCGTAAGAGGAAGGGGAGGAATACTTACGGGGAAAATTTTGGGGAAGGGCATGAGCATTCAATTGAGGAAGGGTGCACAACAAAGAAAGAGAAAATAGGGTGTGTGATAGAGCCGAGTCTATGCAAGTGCACAAGAGGAATGCCAACAAATTATCATTGTAAGTTAAGTCCAGATGTGCGTGCAAGGAGTGTGTGAGGGGACAAGAAAGAAAGTGGGCATGCAAGAGGAAGGAGCAAAGGAAAATGGAAAAGGAGAGTAGAATGTAAGGGAAGAAGAAAGGAGGCACACAAGGGTGCGTAGAGGAATCAGAATCGCTGTGCAAGAAGACAAAAGAACATTCTTGAGTGCATGTAACCTAAAATGTGAAACATCGAGTTAGAATCAAATATAATTATCCAAATAACAAGGAGAGTTATTTAGATAACACTTTTGGTAACTTTTAGGGGCCATGTTCCTACTAGATGAAGAGACCGGTAGTCTTACAAGTCCATTGGGGATGGATTCGAGCGCTGAATCTTGAAAATTTGATCGCAACCTTGAAGAACATTCCTAAATTCATTTGAAGCTCTGTCTGAAATTTGAACTAAACTACCACTCTCATATGAAGATATTTTGAATTGGATTAATGAAAGTGGGAGCTATGTACTCACGATTAGAACTACCTCTATGCAAATTAAACTACTATCCTAGGAAGCAACAAAAGGGGCATGCTAGTGCAACAAGAAAGGAAAGGCACCATAGGGAGTGCATCAAATGAAGCACACAAACAATATGTACATAAGTTGAAAATCACACATGTCCCAAATGGAACATGCAGAGTGCGGGTAAGAAATTTTATTCTGAAAGTAAACCTAAACTAACCAGAGGCAAGGGGCACTCAATAAAAACTTACAACCGATAGGGAGAAGTAGCTTCCCTTCCTCACAAATCATGACCATGTATTTGATTTGGTGTTGAACATGCTTGGAAACAAGAGTGAACAACTTCCTTGCAGATGGTGTTTCACCCTCCTCAAATTATCAAAAATAGAACGTACACCTCTTGGAGTTGTTCGCACTTAGATCTAGGAGGCTCTGTTATTGACCTTTGGCACATTAAAGCTCTACCTCATGCTCTAAAATGAGCATGACTCTTGAAAACTTTGTTTTTAGCTCTAGGTTAGCTAGATATCTGATTGGGTATGGTTTGATCCTTAGGGTTTTCCCATTACTTTGAAGCCCAATCCCATAGATGGGATTTTCTCACATAATTTCCCCTGAAGGGAGTGCTTGTCAGGACCGGGGCAAGCAAACTTGAGGCATGCATGGTTATGCCTTTATAGAAAACTTAGTATCCTTCAGGAGCGTGCCCATTGGGACTAATTTTTTTTCTTCTGAAACAGGCTCCTGTATGATCTCCTCTTCCTAGTAGGAGTCATATGAGTCACACCATTATTCAATTGTTTTTAGTCGTCAAACATGATGATGTTTATTGGGAGAGGTGTTTTGGGCAGGGGGATTGTTTGTTTATGGTATAACTAGATAGAGAGGATTTGGAAGGAGTTGGGAGGATGGGTGCGAAGGCATAGAAGGCGCACATGTTGAAGGAACAGAGGTTTCTACAGAAGGAGAGATGATGGAAAATTGAAGGTGAGATGGAGGGGGAATTCTCAATGGGGGCAAGCGAAAGAAGTTTGGGAACACATGCAAAGTGGAATGAGATGATGCAAGTTAGTGTGGAGGAGTGGGTGGGCTATAGGATGGTAGTGCAAGGTTACCCCATTGACAAGGTTTCCACACTTCTTCTATCCACTCAGTAACTTAGGGCAGCATCTTAGTGATGAAGTGCAGCTTCTGCAGGCACTAAACCAGCCTAGTATAGGGCCAACAAATGGACAAGGGAAATTGTAGCCAACTTAAGCTACCTTTATGGAGCACTTGAATCTAAGTCGCATCAGGTCCATCTCCATCTTTTGAACCTTCCTCTCAAAATCAGCTTTGATCATGGAGTTGCCTCCATCATCTCGCATAAAAATGTTCTTCATAAACACTACAGCTTAGAAAAGGTGGGTTGTATGCATTTTTAGGATAATGGGGCTTATAAAACTAATTTGGAGACATATTTTGAAATTGTGGTGATGGAAACAAAAATATACCTATTTTTGCAAATGATAATTCCATGAAGGGAAAGAAGTCATGATTACACGACTTCAAAGGGAGGAGGATGGAAAGATGGGAAAAGGAGAAATGAATGGAAGAAGGAATGGAGAAAAACCATCTGTACATAAGATACCGGGAGCGTCCGGATCGTTAAGGTTCCATATGTGTTGAAAAATTCCTCCAAAGGCTAGATCTCAGCAATAACACATTGAACTTGATGAGATGAAGATGTATAGCTCTTCAAGTTGCTCCCACCGGCATGCCAAAACTGTTGGTTTCTTAGACGTGCACCCGTGTCTTGGATCTTGGAAGGGTCGAGATGTCCGAGACCATAATGGAACTGTCACAAATTTTTGGGATCTTGTGCACTTGGGATGGATCTCTAGAGAAGGTCGGTTTCTCTACTTACCTCTAATGCTTTGTTACTCTTAATGCTGAAATAAAATCGTATACTAAACATGCCAAGGGACTAGGGATAGAAGGACATGTAGAAAGGGAAATCCTAAGCTAAGGTGATAACGCTAGAAGGAAAGGGTTGATCTCTCTCCATGAGTGGTGAAGGAAGTAGAGAGGGTGTAGGAGAAGAGGGCAGATGACACGTGTCACAAATCAACATACGGGATTGGCCTTCTAGTTTGCGCAACACATGAAAATGGGACTATAAGCATAAGAGTACACACAACATACCATAAAATGTAGAGAGAGGTGAGATGTAATAAAACCGAGAAAGGGAAGACAAAATTTCCAAAAACATGATTTTATTGCTCAAGGGATGCACAATGATCGGTTACATTCATGGAAGGAGGAGAGAATACATTATAGAGAATGTGTAAGGGTTTGAGACTCATGAGAATTCAGCCACCATTTTGGTATGGTGCCATTACAACAGAGAGGGATCCTTTTTACAAAGAAAAACTCTACTATTTATAGTCTATGGTTTAGTCAAGGATCATTGTGAAAATCTAAGAATCGTGTTTGAGAGGTGTAGGTAGTTGAGCATCTCTCTCAATATTAAGAAGTGTATCTTTACAACACCTTTTAGCACTTGACTTGGACATATAATTTGTAAAGAAGGGTTATTGGTAGATCCAGAAAGATAGCTATTAGTGTATAATCAAAGCACCCTTGAATGCCTGTAACTAGATGAATTGATACTTTCAGTGTGATTACACAATATGGATCATCTCTCAAAGTGTGGGACCTTGAGAGCTGAGAGATCTCTCTGAATTAAGGTCGGTTCCTACTCCTTTGTTTAGGTGCATAAAAATATATTGCAGAGGGTCTATTTTTAATCTACTCTATCTTACCAAGGAGACATGGTCAATGATATGCAAGAAAATAAACTAAGCTAACGAGTTGATGCACCAAAGGAATATTAGACCCTCATTTTGTAGTTTAACACAGACCATGAAATGTAATACAAACACTATGCATAGATGACCAAAATGTAATAAGAGATCAGAGAGACAACAATGAATACATGAGAGGGTTGAGAAACATCCACAGACATATATATTATTTCTCAGGAGTCGATATAGTATATTACGATTTCAAGAAGCAAAAATTGCATTACAACCTGAAGGAGAGGTTAGAAAAGCTCCACAAATCTTTCTGTGAAAAAAGAAGGGAGGGTGCAAAACAGAAACGTCCAACCTTTTATAATGAGCCCTGACCCTTCCTTTATAGATTCAGCACAAAGGGAAGAAGGAGAGAGAGAGGTGGGAAAAACTAGTTCGAAGCTCAACCACTATCATCAATGCCTCCGAAAATCTGCCCCAAATCTGTCATTTCGCATCAATTACTTGTTCAAACACCTCAAAGAAGGAAGAATGATGGATCGATCGAATCCGATCTGGTTATTGGGGAAAATGGATCTTGTATTAATGACACGAAGACATTTCTTCATTTTTCCCTACCTAACCTCATCAAAATTAAAGTTTCAGATCTTCATGGCATAGACGACATCGAGATATTTCCAACGGTGCCAAATTTGTCGGATTTCGAGCACTGAGTCAAAAGATATGCCCATTTGAAATTTGAATCGGGTTCGTACAGAAATGGTGGCAACCAGTTGTCAAAATGGGTCTTTGGAAATTGGACACGTGGAGGGATGGCGCATATTTGAGGACCACTTTTGGATTTCACTTTTGGAGTTGTGTCAACTGACACCTGGCATTTTCCACGGCTTTCTCAATTTCCTCATGTTTTGGTTAAGTCCTTTTACTTGGCGGGGCCATACATCTGACCAGGGACATGTGGAGGCTTGGCGCTTGTTTGGGAACCTTCCCCAACTCTTACTTTTGAAATAGCGTTGTGCTAACACTTGACACCCTCCGCTAGCTTGTCTCTTCTTTGACTATTCAACCCTAACCCTGTCCCTTTTTTGGACCTAGGACACGTGGAGGGTATGCGCTTATTTGGAAACCCACTCAATTTTACCTTTGAAGGAGTGTTGGGTTGACACATGGAAGCTTCCATAGGCTCTTGGACTTTTCAACGGCCGCTCTTACTTTCAGGCCCCGAATACGTGGTGAGCTACCGCTTGTTTGGGGACCGCCTTTTGATTTACCTTTGAAGTTATGTCGAGATGATGCGTGGTAGTTTCTGCTAGCACCTTTATACTTAGTATTTTTGAGGCTTCCCTATCCACCCTTTTGACTTTTAACTATTGACTCGCCCTCTCTCGGGCCTAGGATACGTGGGGGTCTCGGTGCTTGTTTGAGTTTTCTTTTTGGATTCAATATTTGGAGGTGCACCGTTTGGACACTTGGCAACATCCGCTATCTCCACCATTTGTAGAGCATGAAGAATTTGAACCTTCACTGTTCCTTCTCCTTTGAGCCTCTGGTTTCTTTGACATTGTCTTCTCCTTCCCGACCCTACTCTTCCTTTTCAAAGCCCATATACAATTTGTTTGTAGGATTTGAAGTATGATTTTATTCGATGGAGCCGTTTCTTGAATTTCTTCTTGCACGGGGTCATTTGATATTTCGCAGTCCCGCCACTCCATTGTAGAGTCCCTCTATTGCTTGATTGTAGGATTTGAACGTGATTTCTCTGGTTTCTTCTATGCGAGGTTGTGGCTGACCAATTTTATCCGGGGGAAAAATTGGGATAACAATAACTATGATCTTGGGTTTTGAAGAACCCAACAATCAAAGTGAGGTATGTGGATTCTTAGGTCACATAGCCTATTATAGGAAATTTATCAAGGGGTATGCAAATATTGTTGCACCCTTGGAAGAATTGTCGAAGATGAAAAAGAAGTTATATTTGGGTGATGCACAACAACAAGTATTTGAAACAATGAAGGAAAGCTTGACTACTACACATATTTTGTGATTTCTTTTTGGGGAAAAACCTTTTCATGTTCATGTTGATGCTTTTGGCATGGCAATAGGCACAATATTGGCACAACCTTAAAAGGAATTGTGGACCATCCTATTTACCTTACAAGCAGGAAGTTGACATCCCAGAGAAAAATTACACAACTATCGGCGTGAAGCTTTTGTTGGAACATAATAATTAAGTGGTCGACGACCAACCCTTAATGTATATGGGTCCATCACTAATATACATGTTAATATTTAATAATATGAGATATTTTTATTTTTATTATTAAATATACTAACCTAAGTATATACTTTAGGTTAAATATTTAATATCATGAAATGATTATATTTCTAATATTAAATATTATAAACCTAGGTGTATGTGTCAACCATTTTAGGTTGAAAAGGTGGGTCGAGAGACATACCCAATCACCTTATATAAAAGGGACATTAGGTCCTCATTGGATATATTCGAGAAAATATATTAAAGGTGTGCAAATCAAGTGATTTGGTGTTACCCTAGGTAAATAGGGTTTCAAATGAGGAGGTGATCTTACTAGATGTAAAATAAGTTCTCTCGAAGTAAAAGGTTATTTTCAAAGTGGTTTTTATCCTATTAGGTTTTCCATTATAAATCTTTGGGTCACATATGTTATTTATTTCTTGTAATTATTTCTTTATTTCATTATATTATGATGTAATCTTTATTTAAATATTTATTGTAACATTATGTAATATGTAAGTTGATTAAATCCGTATTTATTAGAATCCTCAAATTCTAACATGGTATCGAGTGAGGTAAATTAAATAAATTAAAATCATATGTTTTGTATTTTATTTATTTCATTTGTACGAGTTTTTTCAACCAACCCAAAAGGGTATTTAAAAGTATCTGGTCTCCGTTTTTTCCCAATTTATTTTGGCATTACATTTTTGCAATTAAACTCTCGGTGAAAATTTTAGGGTTTTTCAATTTTAAATCCATAATTTTTGGGGGATGTAATATGATATGATTCTTAATTTCATTTACATTTTGTAAATTATATAGAATTGATGTTTTTTTGGAGATTGATGTGTGTACAGGTGAAAGGGGCTTCAAATATTTACTTGCGTGAAAGTCACATACAAAAAAAGATATGATTTATTACTATTTGAAATAATTTTCATGTATTCTATAATTTCAAATGTTTTGCAGTTAAATATTTTAGAAGGTAAATTCATTCTCGTGTTCTTTGGTTCCTTATAAAAGGATTTGATTTGAAAAACTATAGTTTATAGTTAATCTATAACTATATCCTATATAATTTGAAAACTATATTATTATTTTTAAATAAAAATATATAGAATATAGAATATAGAATAAGGTTTATATAATAATTTATATAAATGTCATATTAAAATTTATATATTTTTAAAAAAGAAACAAACCTAAGTTTGAATCATATTTTATATATATGGTTATTTTAAACCGCTTAAAATATAAATTTTATTAGATTTGGTTTATATATGTTTAAAAAAAAACCAAAGTGCTTACTTTTTTTTAGTAAGGGGCTTGTGTTTATTTCTTGGCCATGAAGGGATTACTTTTTAAATCTTAATACTTATTAAATAAAACCTAACATGTGTCCCTAACCATTTATATTATCCATGTAAGGGGGCAGCCCCATTCATTTAGATCTTATAGTTTATAAAAACTATATAAATAAACTTATTTAAAGGTTTTCTTTTATATAAGAGTGGGAGTGGAGAATAAAATGAGATAATATCTTAGGTATAAATGTGGAACTCTCAAGTTTAAATGCATAATTAAAAAAAGGGGGCTAATTTATTGGTAAATATTTATTAAAATATTGATAGTTATAGCCACGTAAAAGTTTTAAAGTTTTTAGCTTGTAAGAATTATATAAAATATTTTATAATATTTCCATCCTTTTAAATGTGTAAAAGTGGGTAAAATTAAGAGTAAATGAAGGAGACAAGGTTCATGAAAATAGGGATTTGAATTTATTTTATTGGTTGGGTGAAATTACTAGTCCTCTATGTAAAATATGCAGGTTAATCTATACTCTCATAAATCTACTTACACCTGGTAAAATTCTTTTAACCCGGTCTATGTCATTTAAATCCCTTTAATAAGAGTTATGTGTTTTTTAATATAAAAACAATATACTATAGTTTATAATTTTTGTGAACTATATATGTTGTTTTTTATTTTCATTCTATAAATTATATACATTTTTATAAAACAAAGTGTATATATTTTTACATTATAAATTATAATAGGTTATTATAATATGTTAAAATATAACCTCCCTAATATTATACAGAAGAAGAAATTCTAGAATTTCACATTCTGGAAATACACAACAAGTTTTAGCTTCATTAAATTTGATGGTCAAATGACCGTCATGGTAGACCAAACATAAGACAATATGATGGTCATTTAGACGTCAAATTTAATCTCGTAAGTTCTAGGAAACTTTAACTGTGTTAAAATTGATGGTCAAATGATCGGGATAAACAAAAAAAGTCATTATGATGGTCATTTAGATGTCAAATTTAAGCTGGCCATATTTTTGTCTACATTAATTTTTTTAGAAATTTGAAGTTGTTATGCATTCTTAGGGGTCTCTTCTTCACTTTTATATGGTCGGAAATATTTTTTATATAAATTTGAGGTATAATGCAAAGCCCTTTATAATGCGGGTTATTATTTTGATCATGGGAGGTTAATTAGTATGCATTGTAATGACAGAATTAGTTATGATCAAATAGTTTCTTTAGATCTGATTCTATTAAAAATGTTGTTTTATCGATAAATATGTATCTAACTCTGTGGTGCATTGTATATTATATGGGTGTGTTTTACAAGTTTAGGAAAATAATGACGTCCAACTATTTCTGTCTTGACAAAACCCAGATCCTGAATGAAACCAACTACAACATTTGGGTCAAAATAGAATTTATGGCGAGGAAACTCTAGATGATTGTTTCTGGATATGAGGTTGCTCCCACCAATCGTCAAACAATTATAGATAACATGAATGTATTATTCTAATGAATGTAAGATGCTCTTTCTATGCAATGTGAACAATGAGTACCTTCTACACATTGGTAATATCGAATATCCGAAAGAGGTATGGACACAACTAGAATCCATGCATGAAGGATACTTGGTATATCAAGGATAGTAATGAGAGTATAATAGCTGAAGGAATTCAAAGAAATGATCTATATATTTTTGATGATTTCTCTTCTACATCTTGTTTTATATCTCAGAGTTTGAATAATTCAAAACTATGGCATGAAAGGTTAGGACATGTTAATTATTGAAGCTTATATGAAATGTATAGATATAGTCTAGTGAAAGGTTTACATGTGTTTTCTTCTTCTCTTGAAGTTACTTCATTAAATGCTTCTAAATGATAGTTTTGATTCTGATTTAGTAAATGGTCATGATGATGTTTTGATGTTATAGATGTTTCTAAAACTCTTATCTTCCTAGATAAGAAATTAAATTAGGATCAATCTATGTTAGAAAACTCAAATCCTATTAACCTTAGGAAAATAACTAGAAGCCATCATATGTACCATGCATTAATTACCTTGTATGAACCTGAGCCGTGAAGTATTATAAGGTCTAAGTGGATATACAAAGTAAAATATAATGGTGATGGTAGTATTAACAAATATAAAGCTAGACTTATTGCCAAAGGTTTCACTCAGAAACTTGGTATTGATTATGTTAAGACATTTCCTGTAGCTAAAATGGGTACTATTAGGGCCTTATTTGCAATTTCAACTTAATTTGTGTGGGAAATCCACCAGATGGATAAGAAAAATATTTTTTAAATTGCAATTTAAAATAACTTTACATGTTTCAACCTAAAAGATTTTAAGAAATTTGTAAAGAAAACTATGTTTATAAGTTGAGAAATCCTTATATGGTTTAAAACAAGCTCTTAGAGCTTGGTATGCAAAAATTATTTCCTTCAGTAAATCTGTTAGGCTTTGTTAGTTGTTCTTCTAACAATGATATATTCTTTAAGTAATAAGGCTTGCATATTATCATTAGATGTATATATGTTGATGATTTACTTATGTCTGGTGACAATTCTGATTTAATTCATAGAATTAAAGAGAAATTGAAGTAGTACTTTGAAATGAATGAGTTAGGTCTCTCACATCATGTTATTTGTATTATTGTATTTCATTCTATTGTTATATTTCAAAACACTATATGCAACCATAGTATTAAAAAAGTTTTTATGATTGATTGTAAACCATTTTTACTTCAATGGAAGTTGGAATAAATATTGATCATAAATCTGCATATGAAAAAGGTTGATCCTATTTTATATACGTTGTTAGTTGATAGTTTTATTTATCTAACTATAACTAGATCATATATTTCATATACAAAAAGAATTACTTCAAGGTTTATGCGGGAACCTTTTTAGAGATCATTGGAATCTTGTAAAAAAAAAAATAGATATTTGAAAGGAATAATCAATTATGGGTTGCATTACAATAAGAATGAAAATGCTATATTATATAGATTTTGTGATTCTAACCATACGATGTTGTGTTATAGAATATACTAGATATGTGTTCAAGTTGTTTAGTGTAGGAACCATTACTTGGAACAACAAATACAATCAACATCTCCATTTTTTCTACCTGAGGTAAAGAAGTACAATGGAAGAAATAAAGAATCCATGTGGCTACAATGGCTATTGTTAGAGATATACATGGAAGTTAAAGGAAGTATTCATCTTCTATATGGTGCTCGAGTTGTATTACTCTTGATTAAGAATCTAGTTCAACATTAGAGGACAAAGAAAATTGAGGTACATATACGCTTCACCCGTAAGAAGGTGCAAAGTGATGAGATAAATCTCAAGTTCATGTTGACTGAAGAGTATGTTGCTAACATCTTCACAAAGTCCCTGAGTGCTACAAATTTTTTTCACTTTCGTGAAAAAATTGGATTGTAAAATTTTCCATTGAGGCGGAGTTTGCATGATAATGTCACCTCCTAATGGAACTTGGTTTTTGTAAAAAGACCTTTGGGAATTTGTAAAAGACCTTCGGGAAAGTGTAAAAATACCTTCGGGCATGTATACCTCCTCGAATTCTTTTTAAAAAGAAGTGTAGAAATATCTTAAAGGCGGTCTTCAGTAAACTATTTAGTGCTATTGAGTTTACTGGTAAACATCTAGTACAAACATATTGTTAAGGAGTTCCTTAGTTGTAAAAGGCTCCAATATGCTTGGGTTCAATAACCTTTTATGAGAACCTGTGAGAACGTGTAAAACTCACAAATCATACTTAGCCACTGATCATGGGATGATCTTTGCGATTCCAAATCCTTTTGTACCAAAAGGTAAATTGAATATGATGAATATGTTATAATTCCTTCAACTGATATGCTAGCCTAAAACCTTTATGGTTTAAGGATTGTAAATTCTAAAGTGTACCACGGGTAGGTAATCTATTAGCATATGTTATATTATCCCACTTAACATCGAGGGGAGTGTTGGAACATAATGATTAAGTGGTCTTTCCAACCATTAATGTATATGGGTTCATCACTAATATATAGGTTAATATTTAATAATATGAAATGTTTATATTTCTATTATTAAATATACTAACCTAGGTATATACTTTAGGTTAAATATTTAATATCATGAAATGATTATATTTCTAATATAAATATTATAAACCTAGGTGTATGTGTCAACCATTTTAAGTTGAAAAGGCGGGTCGGAGACATACCCGATTACCTTATATAAAAGGAATTTAGTTCCTCATTTAATATATTTAGGAAATATATCAAAGGTGTAAAAATCAAGTGATTTGGTTTTACCCTTGGTAAATAGGGTTTCAAAGGAGGAGGTGATCTTCTTTGGATGTAAAATAAGTTCTCTCAAGTAAAAATTTATTTTCAAAGTGGTTTTAACTCTATTGGGGTTTTCCACTATAAATATTATGTCCCCTGTGTTATTTATTTCAGGTAATTATTTATTATTTACTTATGTTATGATGTAATCTTTATTTAAATATTTATTGTAATATTATGTAATATGTAAGTTGATTAAATTTGTATTTATTAGAATCATCAAATTATAACGGCTATGTCTATGATCCATGCACTCGCATAAGTTCAAATAGTAATTTTTAGCAACACCATTCATTTTATATACATATCATATGATGCTCAAGTATTTTGTCAACAATCTTGTTTTGTAAGGGTGCATATGCATATGGATCCTTTTTTTTCAAGAATTTTATTTCACATAGTCATAAAAAGAGAAAAAAATTAATGCATGGTCATATATCAAGGATAAATTTTCTTGAGGATGCTCGTGAGTATCGACGACACAATGTTAGATCCATAACTATTTAGATTAAATGGTGCACTCACAGAACTAGAGGACATTGCATTGTTTTTGTGCATATGACATGTGACTAATGGGAGAAAAAGTAACTTGCAATATGCATGGTGCCTTATCAGTTGATTGGTGGAGATTTATACAAGATAGGTCGTGATGAAGTTTTGCACCATTGTGTTCTAATGCATGAGTGCGAGGGTATTTTAGAAGAAGCTCATGGTGGAATTACAGGGAGGATACT
This sequence comes from Taxus wallichiana var. yunnanensis, assembly GCA_018340775.1. Taxonomy (NCBI): domain Eukaryota; kingdom Viridiplantae; phylum Streptophyta; class Pinopsida; order Cupressales; family Taxaceae; genus Taxus; species Taxus wallichiana. Next base: position 931,578,810 of record CM031237.1, read on the forward strand.
ATACGGGTGATGATACCACGTGCAAGATTCTCGATGGTGAACTTTGCTAAGAGACTTTGACAAGGATACCAAGGAGTATGTGAAGCTATGTGACCATTCTCAACACCTTGGGAAGCCTAAACACAAAAATGAGATTTCACTGTAGCCAATTATGAGTGCGAGAGAATTTTGAGAAATTGGCGATTGACTTTATGCGCCCTATTTCCACACCTACACGTAGGACTGGTATGCATTACATCATAACTTGTATAAATTATCTAACTCCGTGGGTGAAGAAACACCTACAAAGGATTGTATTGTGACAACAACAACTAGGATTTTGTGGGAGAACATTATTAGTAGATATGGTTGTGCTTTAAGATTAATAAGTGATAGGGGGATTCATTTCTTGAATGAGATAATAATAATTGCATTGAAGAGTTTATGGTGGCACACCATAATACTACTCCTTATAACCCATAGGCTAATGGTACTGTGAAAGCTTTGAACAAAATTGCAGGACAAAAATAGATGAAAAATATGTGATTTTGGAAGAAAATATTGGGATGATAAAGTTTGATTGTACTTTGGGCATACATGACCACTTATAAGAGGTTGAACAAGGCCACACCTTTTCAGTTGGTGTTTGGCACAAAATTTTTATTTCCCATTGAATCCATGTTACTTTCCCGCATATTGCATGCACAAGAGGACTAGCTTAGGAGATATTTGTGGAAGAGCACATTTTTAAACTGATGCAGTTAGATGAGAGGCATGCCATTACATGTTAGAGTTAGAAGACTAAGAAGGCATGACAGAAGGCTTGGCATGGTAGGCACAAAGGATAAGACATTTTAGGATGTAAATATGGTTTTTTTGTATGACTCCAAGTTTGTGCACCACCTAGGCAAGTTAAAGGTACATTGGTTGGGACATTTTGTAGTAACTCGGATGCTTTAATACAAAGACTTGTTAATTATAGGTGCTAGATGACACCATGTTTCCTAGTTGCTTCAATGGGATTAGGTGAATCCCTACTATAAATAACTATTCTTGGTGCTTGTAATAAAAAAGTATTTCTACTTAGATTATTTTCCTTTTAAGTGTTTTTTCATTTTTCTATGCTTTGTCAATTTAGTTATGTGTTTTGTTGTAATAAGTGCACTTGCATATAGGAAGTTGATTACAATTTCATGAGTTCATGCACGAGAGGAATAAACATAGTTTTAGTGTGGGGTTGATCACGTACGAGAGAACATTTGTTGGCATCAGATTTGATACATGTTGACATAATTGAGGTACTCTTTGAAAGGTTGGCTTAAGAGAGGAAGGTGTTACAAGTATTATGGACGAAGGTGATCTTAATTAAATTTATCAGATTGAGGACCATGTGAGATGAAGGATTACAAGTGTAACGTGAAGCAAGAAACATCATGGTGGAAAAATTATTTTAAGGTGTGTAAGGAGGTCAAATTCTGTGAAGTGGTAGAGTTCAATAAAAGGTTATGACTACAACGTACGAAATGAATTCACAAAATAAATGAAAAATCAAAAAGGGACTTTATCAAGAAAGTAACTTAAAATTTTTAAAGTGAGAAAAACCATGTGTTTTGTGGAGAAAGTAAGTCGGTGAGGTATGAAAAATTATAAAAGGGGGCAAGGCGGAGTTGAACTTAGTTTCTACCTTACATTCAAATATAATTTAGAGCAATCAATCTCTTGAGTGACTATGTGAGGGAGATAGAAAAGAAAAGAAAAACATAACGGCGTGCGTACGAGATTGTGTGCAACTCCTCGTGAAGAAGGAAGTTTGATCAAGCGGTTGGAAGAAGTTAAGGCACAAATAGAAGGGTTTGCAAGTTAGTTTGGACAACTAGGGTTTGCACTGCTCAGATAGTAAAGTAAGTACAGTGAGATAGAGTACTAGGAAAAAAATTTACAGAGGCAATGACACCTAAAGGAAGGAAGAATCATACAAAGAGGGTTGAAGTTGAAGTGGAAGATCCTTGGAATATATATACTCGAAATGTAATAACCGCTGGAATACTTAGGGTCCAAACTTGGAAGTATCAACTTCCTAAGTGTAAAATCAGTGAATACAACCACAAAGCTCTAGAGAACAAACAACGTTTGAAGGAATATTTGTAGAGGGAACTACCGAGGACTAACGAGAAAGGGAAAGTGATGATCGATGACTTAATGTGTAGGAAAATGGAGAAATTTGTCATCCTGTAATCATACGAACTTCCCTTCTTCGCAAAAGCTATGCATTTATCTTTGGTGGATTATGTCTAGGGTGCACGAATATTTCTTCTATTTCATGGGTCAGAGGATGTAAATTATAGCTCAACTCATTAGACGAGTCACAGGATTGAGAAGTATAGGGGAGGATCTAGACTTGGACTTAAAGGAAAATACCAAAACTGATGAATTGGTCGTAGTATCTTTGAAGTTCTGAAGGGAGGAAAGGCCATGTTTATTGACAACCTCTTAAATCCTATAACTAGGGTTGCAACCAAATTGTTTAGTTACAATTTGGGCACCTCGGAATGATGGGCATAAGTGAATAAAAAAATTTATACATCACACATAGAATGATGAACAAGGAACACTATAAAATTGCACAATACATTGCAAAAGGAATCATTTAGGAGGAACAAGAACATAATGAAGAAGGAGCTAAGATAACTTGGGGATCGATCCTACTTATCATCATCTTCTCGGGAGATTGGAGTTCTAAATGGTGTAGATGATGCTATGTGGGTTTACTCATCTATAAATAAGTCCCATATGGTAAAATTTGATGGATATACCTATGATGACATGATCTCAAATGCGTACAAGGAAAGAATTGATAAGTGGTACAATAAATTGTGAGAGGACTTTGAAAACGAGTAACATATTCCATGTGAATTACCTACGAGAGGTTGGAGAGGAGGTGTGGTTTGTAATGATGTAGAATTATAGCCTTGCACATTTCAAGATGAAGGATGGGGAGATGAGCCCTTGGTGTAAGCTGTCATTTGCATTCACTGCATGATATTTCAAGAGTGTTGTGAATAGGATTAAAGATGCACATAAGTTTACTTTTGATGCTGATAAGATTGATTCAAATTTGCATATTCTACATGCAACCTATAGGTATGTTGCAAGACCTACATACTTGAGATGCTAGAACACTGAAACTTTGGATTTGAGTCCCAAGATGAATGTTACCATTAGGGGTGTTGGTGCCATTTTTGAGCTTGCACCTTGTTGCCCTAAATTTTCAAATCTATATCTGCTCAAAAAATGTTTTATCTTTTGATTTTATGGTTTGTAATTCTTCCCCTCTAGTTGAAATGCTTTAAAAATGCTCACAAACTTGTTGTTTTGCCCTAATTTGAAAGAATAATCCAAGTTTGCCCTTTTTGTGTCCTAGTTTTTCCAATTTTGTAGGCTATGTCATTTTTCCCTTTGCAAGATCATGGAAAAATTGAAATTGATAAAATCATACTTGTTTGTAATTGAAAATCCTATCCCAAGGTAAAAATGTTAGAAATCATGCTTCAGTTGATTCAGAATCGAAAAATTTGCCATCCTTGGTGAAAAAATTGAATTCTAGGGCATCCTGGAATTTTTATGTTTTAACGGTCATATGGAATCATTTTCCCGTCAAATTCATCCTCATAAGGTATTGGAAACATGGCGGTTTCTAATTGGCTGAGGAAAAGCGGGGAAGTGTTGTAACTTTTCATTTTTCACCTTTTTGACAAATGGGGCATTTTCGGGCCCAGGGACCCGTTTTTTCTAAATTCGCCTACATGGCATGTTCTGATTGGTAGGGGATGGTAGGTGGTCGATTCCCTTAAGGTTTTTTTACCTTATTTTGAAAAATTGTTAAAGTCACAAAATGGTCTAAATCCCGCAGCCAATCGGGATTAGACACGTGTCCTAAAAGACCAAAAAGGGAGGAGCGGGCCGAGGGGGGACTTAGAGTTTTTTAGCTCTAATTCTCTAAAGTTTCAAAAAAATTCAGCCCCACTCCAATCAAAGGAGGAAACGTGGTAGCATGGCCGAGGACAAGGTGATTGACAGTAGGTGGAGGCAGGAGGGAATTTTTTCCCTTTTGCAAAAAGACTCAAAATCAAAATTTGAAGCATCTGGCTGCTAGTGAATCATCGATCAACTTGTGGCGAGATGATAAGGTGGGTTGGCGGGCCAATGGAGGTAGGAGGGAATTTTTCCCTTTTTCAAAAAAGACTCAGAATCAAAATTTGGAGCATTGGCCCGTGACGAATCACAAGGAGACACGTGGTGAGGGAGAAATCGAAGGTGCGGGCTGCATGGGGCAAAAGGTGAAAATTTTCCAATTTTTCAAAAAAAGGTCAAAATGCACAGAATTGAAGTGTGATCCCAATGGGACCCACCATGTGCCACGTGTTAGCTCCAAAATTCAAAGGTGGAGGGGCGGGGACAAAATGAATTTTTTTCCAAATTTTCAAAAGGTCATAAAGTAAATGTTTTAAAACTGGGCCCGATCCAATCATTTTTTGCCACGTGTCCGGCCTTATCCAAAAAATTAAAAAAGGTAACTCAAGCTTATTTCTAAGTCCACATCTTCCACATGGAGGTCCAAGATTAAAAGATGGATAAGATCGCTTGATTCTTTATGCATCCATTTGTTTTGACCACCATGGGAGCTCTAGGAAGCTTGGAATCACAATTTTTACATCAAAATTCATCAAATTTATAGCGATTTTGTGTCGTCTTGGCCTTCCAAGATCATTGGCATCACCTTCATGGCTTAATTCTTTGATCTGAGGTGGTTTTGAAATAAATTTTTCCCTAATCCGTCTAAAAATGTGAAATGACAAAATCAAAAGTTGCAGCAGAGGTAATATGAAAAGATAAAAAGGTGAAAATGATGAGTAAAAGGTGTTTGCATGCCTCAATGATGAAAAGCATGCCTCAAGATGGATAATGATCCAAATATTTGTAATGATTTAATTTTTTGAGAACACCGCAACCTACCAATGTTTTTTTCGTTTGATGTCATTTTCATTGAATCATGAGGATTGTTTGTAACAAACTTGATCCCATGGCATATTATTTGCTTGGGAAATAAGGCTCCAATGTGTCATAAGGTATATAATGAATTTTAGAGAAATTGTAAAGGGTTGGGGACGTTGAAAATCACGAGAAAATTCGAGAGAAATCTCATTTTTGAAACATGCACCGTAGAACCAAAATAATTTCTTCTGTGTTGGATCTTCATGTATGTGAGTTGGTTACAGTGTATAGCCATCACACAGTTATGAGATTGTTCATGAAACTCTCCCCTACTAATGAATCTAACAATATTTTGAGTTAATCTGTGTTTTTCTGGGCAATATGATGTCTGTTATCATTTTTAAATGCATGCAAATAGTTTTCATTGTTCTTGTTGCAATCTTGCATTGAAAGTCTTTAGAAATCACACAGAATCTCCATTTCTTGTTGATAGTTTAGTGGCATTTGCAATCTCATGTTCAAAAGAGCCTTCATCTGATAAAGAGATGAACAAATTTACCTTCCTTGACTACAGAGATTGCTTGTAAGTCTTTGGAGGTACCTTAGGCATGGTTTGATCAAGGATTTTCATGTTTAATTGAGTTCTTTACTTCAAGATTTTGTGGTGAATTCTCAAAGAATGTGTGAACAGGTTAATTTGAAATTCTCAAGTCCCGGCAAATGGATTGATTCGCAAATGGGCAAAAATCATGTTTAGGGTCCCCTCAGATTTTCTAACTCCCTGGCCGAAGAAGGAAAGAGCAAGCTACGAGGAAAGGTGAAAAAAGCGGCAAAAACAAGCTTGGGACAGGAAAAATCGTGAAAATTGGCTAAGTCCTAGTCCTCGCAAAAGTTGGAACAGTTGGGACATCGAGGCATGGATCGGCCGAAAAGCCTCCAGGCGGCCCGCGAAGCAAAGGGACATCTGGGACATCGGGACGCGTGGGACGCGGAAAGCCGGTTGGTGAAAAGAGAAGAAAATTGACTAAGCGAACTGGGACATTTGGGACATGAAGACGCGAAGGGCGAGGCGCGAACCACCGGTTTGGCGAAAAGGAGAACTTTCGCACTAAGCATTTGGGACATCTGGGCCGTGAGGACGCGAAGGATGCGAAAAGGTGAAGTGGCCAAGAGCAAAGGAAGCCCATTTCGGGCGGTTCGGAAGAATTTGTCCCAGACAGTCTGGGACAGTTGGAACAAATGGATGCGAAGGGCTTGAACCGGCGGTTCGGCGGCGAAATGGGGAACTTTCAGCCTTTGGGGCAGTTGGGACAAAGGGACGCGTGGGATGCGGATAGCTAGAAGGAGCGAAAGCCAATCAAGCAACGCCACGTGTCATCGGCCGAATGAGGGACAAGGAAGCCCATTTCGGGCGGATCGGAGAGTTTTTGTCCCAAGCTTGAGTTTGGGACATCGGGACAAAAGGCGCGAAGGGGTGTGAAAAGCGGCAGACCGCGGACCAATCAAATCACGACACGTGTCACGAGGAGAAAGTCCAAAAGTCAAAAGGCGAGGTTTCAAGCTTGCGGCCGAACCAATGAAATAGTGCCACGTGTCCAAGTTTAAGGGCCTGAGGAAATTTCAAAGGAAATCCCGCGGAAAGGTGGAGGAGAGAGAATTCACTCGGTGAATCGAGCTGCCACGTGTCATCCAAGTGGCGAGAGCGGGGAAAGTTCAAATATTTTCCCGACCTATTTTTGCTGTTTTTGCCCTAAATCTTGAGATCGTCATAACTTTCGATCAGAGCTCGGATTTTCACGTTTTTATATCAATGGAAAATTTGGTGAAATTCTCTACACATGATTTAGGGTCAATCTTGCATTTTGGTGTAGTTTGGAGAGAGAAAATTGAGAAATGTCCTCTGGCGTGGTAATGCGAAGTAATGCTTCAACAACCAACTTTAATCGGCGAGACGATTCGCTTACATTTAGACAGACTGCCCGTTTTGCGAGGATCCGCCCGCTTACTGCCATAATGAGATGATTTTAAATGTGACCTAGAAGTGGTTGGGGTAGATTCTAGATTTCCTCTCTTTTCCCTCTCTCATTCTTTCTATATATTGTAAAGAGGAGCTTCTTTAAAAAGGTCGAACATTTTCTATTTTGCTCCTCCCTTCTTCTCCTATCAGGTGAATTTGTGGAGTTCGAACCTCTCATTTGAACTGTAATATGACTCTGCCTCTTGGCATTCTGTAGTGTATTGTATCAATCTTTGGAGCAAGTAATACATGTCTGTGGATGATTCTCAACCCTCTCTGTGTTCATTTTGCATCCTCCTGGTCTTTCACTGCAAGTTTTGTTATCTATGCATGATCTTATATCACATTTGAATGGTCTGTGTTTATTGGCAAGATAGGTGTTCTTCATTCCTCGGTGCATCACCTCTATTAGCTTAGATTTATTTTTATGCATCTTCTTACCCTGTCTCCTTGGTAGATTAGATTAGGTTTCGAGCAAACCCTCTGCATATTTCGTGTGCATCGAGCAGAGGAATAGGAACCAGACCTTCTCTGGAGAATCCTTTCTCACTTTTCAAGTCCCACACTTGGAGAAAGGATTGATGTTATGCAATCACTTTGGATGATAGTATGGTCAACCTAGAAACGACCGGCATCCGGGAAGTCTTTGTGATTTTGCACTAACAGTTTTGGCACGCCGGTGGGACCTAGAGTCTCATTTTTATTGTAGAGGGTTGATGTGCATCTGCTGCATTTTCTTGCTTAAAAAGAGCTATTATTTGCATATCTGGTGACTCGAGGAAAAAATCAAGCTGGTTTCAGCGAGTGCGAGGCACGAAAACTTATGAGAAGAATCACAAGGTCAAGAGTGGAGAAGAAGAAGTGTTGTTTGAATATACTAAATTATCTCTCAGAAGAAGGCAAAGAGGAAGAAGGATTGAAAGGTCTCCATCTCCACCAAGCAGAACTCTCTCAACTCCTCCACTGGTAGGCCTTTCATTCGGTCAACAAGGGTTTTAAGACCAATTAGAATGGCTCGAGAACAACCCCTACGTCAACTTCACGAGGCAGCAGCCCACTTGCTCTCAATGCTGACATCCAGTTCCTATTGCAGCCTTGAAGAACATTCCCTACTTCTTTGGAGAAAATCGAGACTACTCAGGTGATCATGTTAAAGATATTGCTAACCTTTGTGCAATTCATGAAATCAATGAAATGCAAGTGGTTGTCAAATTCTTGGCATCTTCCTTGAGGGTAAAGCATTCTGATGGTTTAGGAGCCTTGGAGTGGTTCTATCACAAATTGGAATCATTTGTGTATTGCACTTCATGAGCAATTTGGAGAGAAGGAGACAACTTGTCTCTTTTGGAGCGGTGACAACCATCGAGAGAGCTCCCGATGAGCGGTGACCGATTTCAACTTCAGATTTCAAAAAACTTGGGAGAGGATTCCAGTGGCAGTCAGGCCAACAGCAGAAGGTGCTTTTCTCTACTATCTCAAAGCTTTAAATTCTGATATTTCTATGTTAATTCAGTCCATGGGAGGCACAACAATCCCTATGGCTTATAGCATTGCCATTAGGGCTGAAAATTGTTTGATTCAAGCTGGCAAACTTGCCCCTAGACCTCCCATGCCATTGTTTCCAAGTTTAGAGAGTCCAAACACTAGTCAAGCACCTAATTTGGCTCCTTCTCCCACTCCTAGAAATCAGAGTTCAAATGAAGCTTCCACTTCATCTCCAAGTGCCCCAAATGAGCTTCAAGAGGTCATGAAGCAATTGCAAAACCTAGGCAATGAGCTAGTTACTCTCAAGAGGCAACAAGCCCAAGGTTTCAGACCTTCTTATCAACCCCAAGCTCAACCTAATAGGCAGCCATACCAACCACAAAGACCACCTAATCCAGCTGCAAATATGAATCAAACAAGGCCTCCTGCCAATAGACCATTCCAGCCCTATAATCCAAATGCCATATCTGCCTCTAAGGCATTAGTGCCAACACAGAACAACATTGCTCAGGAATATGATTGGTGCTTTCCATGCAACGAGCCTCATAACCAATCCATGTGTTTCAATGGTGCTCTCAATCAAGCATTGATGGTGACAACTACTGGTGTGGAGGGTGAGGGCAGTCAAGGAAACAGTCAACAACAAGAAACATTCCAACAGCAATCAGCCCCAAATGACACCACATTGGTGAACTGGCAAGCAGAGGATTTCTGTGGCATGAATCAGGTAGTTTCTCAAGGTGTTGCAGCCAACACAAGGTCAAAAAGGAGAAATTTGGGTGAAGAACAGCCATTAGCCCCAACCAATCCACAACCTTCCATGACTCCAGAAATGATTGGCAAGCAAAGTCCCATTTCAAATGCACAAGGGCAGCCAAGAACAGCCCCTAGGCCAACTCAAATGCCAGTTGTTGCTGCCCACGTACAAGGAGTAAATGTGCAAACCAAGGGACAGCAGAGAGATCCTTCATCACCATTCAGTATCATTGATCAGATGAAGAAGACAAACGTCAATATATCTATGTGGGAATCCCTATCCATCCCAGGCCAAAGAGATCTGCTGCAAGCTGCCATGAAGGATTGGCCAACTTCGAATCAGCAGGTTCAGATGCAAGACAAAGTGCTTACAAATGCTTGCCCAGCCTGAAGGAAGTCATGGAGCACAACAAGGTAAAATGTTGAAGCCCCCCCTTTCTATGTTTCGTTAATCATTGGAAATCAGCTAGTACATAATTGCATGATAGACTCGGGGCAAGTAGCTCAGTAATGCCTAAACAGATAGCTGATCAGCTAGGGCTCAGTATGAAATAACATCTAAAGGGGTAGTGCAGCTAGATGGGACAGCAATAGCAATAGTTGGAGTGATTAGAAATTTGAGTCTTACCTTGCATGCATGTCAAATGTTGTTGTTTTACAAGATGTATCAGTCATAGACCTTCCACCACTCTTTGCATTGTGCTTGTCAAGAGACTTCACTGCTAAAATTGGAGGCTATCTTTCGGTGGATTGGTCTCACATGCTGTTTAGAACAAGGTATGGAACTAAGGCTACAATTAGGTCTGAACCTATTGCAAACTTCCATATTGAGCCTTACACTCCAAGTCAGATTAATGCCAATTGCTCAGCATTTGATCAAGAAGATCACCCTAGCACTGACGAGGCTGACACCAAGGTTGGAAGTATCCCAGATTTGACTCTTGATGAATGGGCAAGCAAGGTGCATGCTTTTGATCCTTATCAAGAAGTAGAAGAATCTGAGCTAGGGGTTTATTGTTTACATGAAGAGGATCAACCTCTCCCCAGCATCACCAAGCCAGATCATAAGGACAAGAATGAAGTATGGCAGTTGTTCTTTGATGGATCAAGGAGTAGACAAGGTGTAGGAGGAGGAGCTATGCTCGTTTCACCACAAGGTATAAGGTATTACTCGGCCTTCCGTTTCAGTTTTCTGTTCAAATAACAACTTGCTGAATATGAAGCCTTGGTGCGAGGATACATTGGGCAATCAAGAAGAAAATAAAGAACTTGCAAGTCTTTGGTGACAGTGAACTAATCGTCAATCAAGTCGAGGGGACAACATGCTACAAAGAATGAGCTGCTAAAGAACTACAAGAAGAATAGGGTATGGGACCTCGTTGAGGATTTGAAGCTTTGATATCGCGTCCATACCTAGGAAGAAAAATGAAGCCGCGGATAGGCTCGCAGCTGTTGGAGCAATGTTTGATGTGGTTGACAACATCAAAAGGGAAAAAACACAGCCACATGTCCATGTGATTGTGAGGCCAGCAGTTCCAGATAATAACACCAGCTGGCAGGTGTTTGAGAACGATCAACAGATCGTCAATTTCTTACAAGAAGAGGCTGAATTCTCAGCTAGGAATCAGGACAGATTAGAGCAGCAGTATGGGGATCAAGTAGTGCAGCTGCGGACAAACAAGCTTCCTAGGGGTTTAGTAACATTGGAGTCTATCTTCGACCCTAATGACCAGTTCCGTAAGGAAAAGGCTAACATACTGAGTCAAAAGAGAAGATTCAGAGCCAATTCTGATTGGGGAAAACAAAACACTTCAAATTGGCAAGGTAGCCACTGAACAGGAGAAATCAGATTTCATACAACTTTGCCAAGAATTTCCAGATGTCTTCACTTGGAGCTATGAAGACTTGAAAGGTTTCAATCCCAACCTGGCTCAGCATACCATAGAATTGGATCCAGATGCTAAGCCCATCAGGTAGAAGCAGAGACCAGTCAACCCTCACATTGAGCCTCTAATGAAGAAAGAGCTAAATAAGCTAATAGAGGCAAGCATTATATTCCCGATCAAGCACTCAAGCTGGGTCGCAAACTTGGTTCCGGTCAGGAAGAAGAGTGGAGAAATCAGGTTGTGTGTAGATTTCTGAGACCTAAACAGGGCATCTCTCAAAGACCATTACCCACTTCCTTCAATGGAACAAATATTGCAAGTAGTATCCGGTTCGGAGAGATTCTCTCTCCTAGATGGCTACTCAGGGTATAATCCAGGTAATGGTGAAGGAAGATGACCGATTCAAGGCGGCTTTCACCACGAATGGGGGACCTATGCCTCTGAAGATGCCATTTGGGCTATCAAATCTTTGGAGCCACTTTCAAAGGGCAATGGATATGGCATTGAGGGTTGATCAATAAAATAGTTTTGATATACCTTGATGACATCATTGTATTCTCCAAAAATGCAGTGGATCACCTCTTTCATCTGAGGTAGGTATTTCAGAGGTGTAGAAGATTTGGGGTATCATTGAATCCCAAAAAATGCATATTCTTGGCTCATGAGGGAAAACTTCTTGGCCATATTGTTTCAAAGGAGGGATTGATGATTGACCCAGAAAGAGTTGAAGCAATTCGAGCGTTGCCATTGCCAAGTCATAAGAAGGCTCTTCAAAGCTTCTTAGGAAGGATCAATTTTGTCCAGGTTTGTTCCAAACTTTGCAGCTCTCGTAAAGCCAATAACACTTGATGTTGAAGAAGAGCATGGCATTTAAGTGGACATCCTGAAGGCAAGGCAAGTTTTGAGGCAATAAAAGAGGCTATATCTCAAGCGACTCTCGTCAATCAAACTTCTCCAAGGATTTCATGTTATACGCCTTTGGTGGTGGAGATACAATTTCTGCAATCTTGGCACAACAAAACAAAGAAGGATTAGAACAACCAGTTGCTTTCTTCAGTCAAGGCTTGGAGGAATACGAAACTAGGTACTCTTTCATTGAAAAGCATGTACTTGCAGTGATCAGGAGTTTAAAGAAATTCAAGCACCTAGTCTCAAACAACAAAATCCAATTATTGGTCTCTCATGCGGGAGTCAGGGACTTCCTTCTAAACAAGGATCTGAATGAGAAACGTGCAGGATGGATAACTCGTGTCATGGAATATGACATCGAGATCAAGGTCACCAAACTAGTACGTGGGAAGGGACTATGCGAACAACTAGCCTTGAGTCAACAAGTTGAAGCAGGTAATGAAGAAAATGTTGTCTTGGTACTACAGGATGGTCAAGAACAGGAAAATGATAATGTGCCCACTCCCTGTTGGACTCAGAGTATGATACACTTCCTACAGACAGGCCTATGCCCTCCAGAAATGAGCAAAGCGAAGAGGAGATACTTCAGGTTGCAGGCTGTTCCATATGCCATTGTTGATGGAGTTTTGTTCAAGAAAGATGTGAATGGAGTGTTGCTGAGATGCATTAGCACAAATCAGATTCAAAGGGTGTTGGAAGAGTTTCATGGTGGACCAGTTGGTGGTCATTTTGCACCAAGAGTGACAGCTCTAAAAATCATGAAGGCTGGTTATTATTGGCCTAAAATCTTTAGTGATTGCTATGCATGGATCAAGAGGTGTAAGAATTGTGCATTCTTCACAGGAAAAGAAAGACTTGCTGCCCTTCCATTACATCCAATCTCAGTTGACCAGCCATTCATGCAATGGGGTTTGGACTTCATTGGAGTCATTAATCCCAATTCAAGCCAAGGGCACAAATGGATTTTGACAGCCACGGACTACTTCACCAGATGGACAGAAGCAGTAGCACTCAAAGAGGCAAATGAGTCTAGCATCTTAGACTTTTATGAGGGGATAACTACCAGATTTGGCGTACCTGCTACAATAATCTTTGATAATGCATTGGCATTCATTGGATCTAAGGTAGTGAGTGGGCTGTCAAGAAGCGGGATCTACCTAAGCACTTTCATCAAACTATTACCCTCGAGGTAATGGCGGGCCGAGTCTACAAACAAGAACTTGTTGAGGATCATTAGGAGGACTCTTGATGAGAATCGAGAGGGCTTGGCATACCAAACTGAAATCAGCCTTATGGGCTGATAGGATAACTCCCAAGAGATCCACGGGTAACTCTCCATTTAGGCTTGTCATCATGGAAGAGAAGCAATCTTGCCCATGTCACTTGAGTTGCCAACATTGGAACTCATGAAGCATTTGGAGTTGCTTAGAGTTTGGGCCCATGGAGGTAAGGTATGCGAGTTGATGGAGGCTGCGAGAGATCAGAAATCAGGCATCCCAAGCAATGGAAAAGGATCAAGCTTTGATCAAAAGGACCTTTGATAGGAAGGCCAAGGATAGATCTTTTGAGTTGGAGATCTAGTGTTGAAATGGGATGTGGATAGAGAGCAAAACCGGGAAGGCATTCAAAATTTGATGCCATTTGGAGTGGCCCATACATGGTCACGAAGTGCAAAAACGTGCAATGCTTTCAATTGGCCTCATTGGATGGTGAAGAAGCTGCAGATTCGATCAATGGAATCTATCTCAAGCGTTGCTTCTAGAGGAAGTTCACTACCTCTGTAAATATTAGATTAGATTTTCATTCCTCCAAGTGCTTTGCACATTGTCTTGTTGTAGTTAGGTTTCAGTTTCCCTAAGTGCTTTGGCACAGGTTTTGTTGCTCCTAGGTTGAGTTTTTCTGATTCGGCGTGCTCTCGTAGAGGAGTTGCGATATCGAGGCTCGTTTCAGGTTATTGCTTATGACTCCATGCCCAATGGATCGCTAAAAGGCCACTGATCTTCTACCTAGCAGGCAGGTGACCCCGAAAAGTCACCAAATTGTTATCAAAATTCACCCCCCAGGGTTAATTTGATAACATGCATCAGAATTCTCAAGTCCCAGGAAAATGGATTGATTCAGGGCAAAAATCATGTTTCTAGGGTCCCCTCAGATTTTTTCTAACTCCCCTGGCCGAAGAAGGAAAGAGCAAGCTCTGAGGAAAGGTGAAAAAAGTGGCAAAAACAAGCTTGGGACAGGAAAAATCATGAAAATTGGCTAAGTCCTAGTCCTCGCAAAAGTTGGAACAGTTGGGACATCGAGGCGCGGATCGGCCGAAAAGCCTCCAGGTGGCCCGTGAAGCAAAGGGACATCTGGGACATCGGGACGCGTGGGACGCGGAAAGCCGGTTCGGCCGAAGGAGAAGAAAATCGACTAAACTTTCTGCAGGACATTTGGGACATGAAGGCGTGAAGGCGTGAACCGCGCCGGTTCGGCGAAAAGGAGAACTTTCGCACTAAGCATTTGGGACATACGGGCGCGAGGATGTGAAAGGCGTGAAAAGGTGAAGCGGCGAGAAAAAGGAAGCCCATTTCGGGTGGTTCGGAAGAATTTGTCCCAGACAATGCAGGGCAGTTGGAACAAATGGACGCGAAGGCCTTGAACGGCGGCGGTTCGGCAAAGCAGGAACTTCCTTTGGGGCAGTTGGGACAAAGGGACGCGTGGGGCGCGGATAGCGAAGGAGGCGAAAAAATCAATCAAGCAACGCCACGTGTCATCGGCCGAATGAGGGACAAGGAAGCCCATTTCGGGCGGATCGGGAGTTTTGTCCCAAGCAGTTTGGGACATCGGGACAAATGGACGTGAAGGGCGTGAAAAATGGCGAGACCGCGGACCAATCAAATCACGACACGTGTCACGAGGAGAAAGTCCAAAAGTCAAAGGCGAGGTTTCAAGCAACTGCGGCCGAACCAATGAAATAGTGCCACGTGTCCAAGTTTAAGGGCCTGAGGAAATTTCAAAGGAAAGCCCGCGGGAAAGGTGGAGGAGAGAGAATTACTCGGTGAATCGAGCTGCCACGTGTCATCCAAGTGGGCGAGCGTGGGGAAAGTTCAAATATTTTCCCGCCGTTTTTTTTTACTTTTTGCCCTAAATCTTGAGATCGTCATATCTTTCGATCGAGCTCGGATTTTCACGTTTTTATATCAATGGAAAGCTGGTGAAATTCTCTACATGATTTAGGGTCAATCTTGCATTTTGGTTCAGTTTGGAGAGAGAAAATTGAGAAACACCTCTGGCACGAAATAATGGATAGAAGTAATGCTTCAACAACCAACTTTAATGCAGCAGACAGGTTCGCCGCTTCTATTAGACAGCCCGCCATTTTTGAGGATCCGCCACTTCTGCCATAATGAGATGATTTTAAATGTGACCTAGAAGTGGTTGGGGTAGATTCTAGATTTCCTCTCTTTTCCCTCTCTCATTCTTTCTATATATTGTAAAGAGGGCTTCTTTAAAAAAGGTCGAACATTTTCTGTTTTGCTCCTCCCTTCTTCTCCTATCAGGTGAATTTGTGGAGTTCGAACCTCTCATTTGAAGCTGTAATATGACTCTTGCCTCTTGGCATTACGTAGTGTATTGTATCAATCTTTGGAGCAAGTAATACATGTGCGTGGATGATTCTCAACCCTCTCTGTGTTCATTTTGCATCCTCTGGTCTTTCTTTGCAAGTTTTGTTATACATGCATGATCTTATATCACATTTGAATGAGTGTGTTTCTTTGGCAAGATAGGTGTTCTTCATTCCTCGGTGCATCACCTCTATTAGCTTAGATTTATTTTTATGCATCTTCTTACCCTGTCTCCTTGGCAGATTAGATTAGGTTTCGAGCAAACCCTCTGCATATTTCGTGTGCATCTGAACAGAGGAATAGGAACCGGCCTTCTCTGGAGAATCCTTTCTCACTTTTTCAAGTCCCACACTTGGAGAAAGGATTGATGTTATGCAATCACCTTTGGATGATAGTTTTTATCTTAGAGATAGGTGAAGATTATTATTTCGAGGTGAAAGGATAATCCTTATGCGAGGAGCTTGAGAAAGAGTGGGCTAAGAAGTTGTAGAATAATAATCTGAGGCAGAGAGGTATTTGTACACCACGAAGGAGAAGAAAGTAAGATTCCACCCAAAGATAAGACACACCTGTGAAAGAGGAGGCACATGAAAAGAAGGTGACTAATGACACTTAGTGTGGGAACTTCTACCCCGAAGAAGAGGTTAACAAAAGTGAAGGTGGTCGGAAGATATGGACACCGTGTCACCACATATGGATTTTTTGGATGAACCTAAGAAGGTCTTGTATTTGTTTTTTCAGAGCAAGGTTATGAATGATACGTTATATGCCTAGGAACCGATGGATAATAATGGAGTAGTATCAAGAACTATGAAGATGCTAAGTTAGAATCTACATACACAAATAGAATAACCGAGTTTTAGGTAAGTAATAATTCCATGATTTTCATTTATATGAAGAACAAACTAAGGAGGAAGTATGAGGTAGTCTATCCCATGTATCTAAAAATGAGCAGCCATACAACACCTTGAACAAGTTGGATGTAGATGTTTGGTGAAGGAATTTGGATGCAGGCGCTACTATGAAATTCTTGGTAGAAGATAAGAAATAAAAGGATAATGAGGTAGAGGATTTAAATAATAACCTTGAATGTGAGTAGAAGAGAATGAAGGAGGCATATGACAGGTTGTTTCCATGTTGAAACAAATATTAGGTCAGTTCCTACCCTTGTTGAGCCAAGGTAGGTGTGACTACAATGATGAGATTGAGTACTTGGAATAATTGGTTGTTATGATTTTGGAAAATATAAGGACTGGTGTGAGGCCAAAAGTGGAAGAAATTACAATGGAGAAAGAAGCCAATAAGGTCATTTTTGAGGCCATAATTTCAAAGTTGGATGGTATATTCAAGTAACTCAAGGAAGCAAGTGGTAAGGCTATTATAGTCTTTAAAAGATGTCAAAAGTGTGAACCAATTCTTGATGCATGTATGATTGATGAAGAAGTAGTACTCAAGACTATTCAAGACAAGATACACACGAATAAAATTAAGCACACCTAAGTTATGGGTAGGCAAAAAAATGAAAATAAGTGATCAAAGAAAATAAGGACATGTTAGAGATATTAATAGGAAAGTTTCAAGATATGGTGTTGGACCACATGGATGTGATTAAGGGGACATGTGCAGAATTAACTATGGTCATTCAAGATCCCAAGAGCAGGGTGGAAGAGTTGGTGCCTGACCAAGTGCCGGGGCTATAGACGTGGAGCCTGAAAAATCATTGGCATCACTTGAGGAATGGAAGAAAGCTGAGAGTGAAATAGATACTGAGTTCCCAAAAATCTTCCAATAGCCTTCGACTGATCCAATTTTGAGTTAGGTAAGATGAATATTTTTGGGCATTGAATTATTTTTTGTGATCACCTATGGTTTTGTTGACTAATATATTTCTAAGGATGAGAATCAAATTTAGTGTGGGGTAATATTTCATAGACCATTTTTATTAAGTACATGTCATGGGTGAAGATTTTGGGCATGCACAAGTGGTAGCCGTGAAGGCATGCACACAAGAGAGAAAAAAAGTGCATGAAGTCTCACTCCCAAGAGATAACTATCTTATAATTAGCTAATTTTGGAGCCATAGGCTGAAAATAGACAATGTCAAGTTTGAGTATTGATCAAGGAATGTTTCAGATTTAGAGAATAGTAAGGAGACTTGGAGGATAATAAAGAGATATTATGGGATAAATCACATGTGTAAAGAAGATCAAAGGTCATGCATGGTTCAAACTAATAATAGGATTAAAGAATATTTGATTTATAGATTTAATATATTATTAGGTTTGTAAATAAATCATGCATGATTTGTGATATCTTTTGTATATACGTATGGCTATTTTTGAAGCATGTATTCTATTTTGAGATGCATGGGAAGTGAAGGGAAATTCCCCACCCCTATATATGTATTATTTTTCATTATTTTAGACACCGTGTAAGAGACCATGTGATGTAATAAAGTTACGTTACCCTGATTTACTAGCATGCATGGCTTTGTGATGGTGAGTATAATGTATTCAGATTTTGCACCTTGATGACTTATTGTAATGGATAGTTGTGGTTGGATTCAGGTAATTGATGTATCTAAATATGGTGATCACCAAGTGTAATTTATTTTAGTTCTTATTTGATCTATTATGTTTCCTTATTACATGTGTTTCCTTTTGATATCTATAATGATCTACATCTGTATGTATGCTTGATAATGGTAATCACTAACATGCATGATAAAATATTGACAAGATAGTACAAATAAGGGACTTGGTAGGCTTCATGCGTTTCGAGTGAGCATTCAAATCTATCTTAATGAACTGCTAATGTGCCTAGGCATTAGATATAGAAAAAAAAGGCTACAAGAATAGGTGTGAAGGAGGAATAGGAATGACAAAGTAATGGGATTCATGTGACAAAATTTGAACATTCGAGAATCTACGGTGATAGTATGTTCATATCCATCATGTAAGAATTTGACACATTAGTACACAATAGATGGAACTTATTACGTAACATAAATTTAGGGTCTACCTAGTAAGAGATTGAATTGAAATGAAGTGTCTATAACAAAGAATACTGTGAGGATAGTCTTAGGTTTGACTTGAATATGTAATGAAATAGTTCCTAAGAACGTGTGTGTAGTTGAATATTATCCCCAAATAAGAGTGGAATTATTAGAAATTAGATTATCTTTAATACCTAATTGTTTGAGAAGGGGATAAACACATAACTTGATGGCTGATCCATTATCAATAAGTACACGTATAATTTAAGAGGTGTCAATAATAGTAGTGATAAGTAAGGGAGGATAAAGATTCTCATTTGAAAATGGAGATATGTATTCATTAGTAAATGATATAGCATGCAAGAAATTTTTGAGAGACTGAATTAAGTGTGTGAAGGCCACTGAAGAATTATCACTTTTTATATGAATAGAACAAAGAGTGGCCTCTAATTTTTGACGAAAATCAGGTGCACTGTGCAATAAATAATAGAGGGATATTTTAGTTAGTGTATTCTTAAGTTATTCAATGATATGATATCCCTTAGAGGTAGTAGGAGGAGTTGTAGAAGTGATAGGCAGTGGAATGGAAATGGGTGGAGATGTACAAGGCCAAGTGTGGTGAGTAGTTATTACATTGATAGAGGGATCATCCCTAGGCATAATAAAGTGAGGAGGATGATGAGTATGAACTTACATGAAATTAGCAAGAATAGTAACCATACCTGAACATTAGTGGGTGCAAAAGAAGGATAAGACGATTGATTCATGAATTGATAAGGTGAAGAAATATTCAGAAGGAAGGGTTTGAGTGGTTGACTTCACTAAAATTATTAAGCTAAATGTGAATTTATATGCCTAATTTGAATTCTATTGCAGCAGTAAATAAATAATAATGAAGTACAAAAATAAACCCAAGCAAGATTAAGCAATAAAGTGTGAAACCCTAGTTGCAAGGAGGAGAAGAAGGTACTTAGTTGATTCACAATAAAATATGATGTTTCTTGAAGTGTTGACTAGGTGAGTGAAAGGTAGGAGCGTTGCACAAAGACCGAGAGAAAAATGTATATCTAGAGGAGCGGGATGGCGAGAGGCACCCAAAAATAGGCAAGAGTGCCCATGGGCACTACTGAGACTAGAAACATGCACCTATGTCTATGAAAATGCTCTGGAACTAAAATTTTAGGGTTGAAATTTGTTGTATTTTGGTCGCTATGATGTCACAAAATGACCACCAATCTCGCTTGAAATATGCAATGAATTATGAACCTCAAAATGCTCAAATAGACATCAAATCCCAAAAATGAAAGATGCATAATAAGGGATCAAAATGTCTTTAGTTGTCATAATGGTGAACTTATGATGAGCACCGCACTACATCTCAAAACTAATGTAGTTCTATGTGTGTGTGCAAAATCATGCCCTAGGTGGATCTCGTGCATGTCACACTTGTAGTCTTTTATTTCCACTCAATTATTATGCATGCTAACTCATTTTGATAGACTCGAACACTCACCCAAAGCACACGAAGCTACCATTTCCCTCTTTTGTGGTTGTTTGTCAAGAATTTAGCATACATATCTATGATAACCAATATCAAAGAATATATTTAATTGCAAAACATTATAGACATCATATCATGATCTTATAATGGAAACACATGTAAGAAGGAAACATAACAGGTCAGATAATAACTAAGATCAATTGTACCATGTAATCACCATATACAGACACATCAATTACTAGAATCCATCCTCCATAATCTATTACATCCAAGTACTACATAATAGAAGCTAAATACATAATAATCAATATCGGTGAACACAAAGTCATGCGTGTTAGTACATCGAATAACATAACAGAATATGTCACGTGTCTCTCATACACTATATCCAAAACAATGACATACAACAGATAGATATAGGGATGGGGACATACCCTTCACCACCTATGCATTCTCAAAATAGACTGAATGCTCAAAATATCCATGTGTACATCCAAAAACAACCATAAGGCGTGCATGCTTTTCTATCAAACCTAATAATAGATTAATCCTATAAATAAACTCTGCTTTAATCCTATTATTAGATCACCTCATTTTGTGGTCTCTACATGTTCCATTACCCAAAAATATCCCTTTATTTTCCTTGAAGTAATCTTGATTTTATCCTTTTCCGATCCACACTCCATCCCTATTTTTCTATTTTTAACCCATAATTACAAAATTAGCTAAGTTCGAGATTTATCTTCTTGGTCTTGAGCCTTCCATGTGCCACTTTACTCGTCCACTCGCCCCACTTTCATGCCTAACTTTTCGTGCACTCTTCCTACTTAGCCATTTTTCCATTCTAACATTACCCCATGTAGACACTAAAATTAGGTCACACTCCCCTTTGGTCCCTCGACAAATAAGCACCCTTCATCACATTCACCTAGCCATGACCCCTTTCACCTCACTAATATTAATTTAATTAATTTAATTAAATTAATGCATTATCCTCACTATATTTATTATTTAAATATCTTATTTTAAATAATATCCACACATGTAGTTCACTTAGACACCTCACTAAACCAACTCAACCTACGAGCTATTCTTAGTAAGTTGCCATAACTAACTGAGTCTTACCCAAACCCTAAGAATCAATGCCTACATTCCCTCTAACCACATGCTCACAAAAATATCCTAGTGTAATCCATGGGTTAATAACACGATATCCAAGGAAATCAAGAGGATCTCCCTAGTTTAGTAAACCTAGGAAATCCCACCTTGACCGACGCCGGTTACCCCTAACTGTCACCGGTTAAGCCGGAACCGCCATCGGTTACCCTTTTAACCCCAAAACAACCTTATTCTCAAGGTTGGAAGTTGGAAGAAAAAGAGGTTGGTGAGCATTATCACATCTCAGAGAGATAACACATCTTCAGAGAGTGAATTCTAGCAAGACCACGCATGCAAGGAAGGAGACCAAACATCTTTTCCTGCACAACCATCCCAGCCATGATCTGATCTAACCAAGCAAAGAGGAATGCACATGCAGCCCATACAGAAGCTTTCCTTCAGCTGGTGATCACTTGCAACCTTCAAACCTCTCATCAGCACCTCCATCCCTCACTCACAGGCATTCAGACCGGAATCCAAGTAAGTATAATGTCATACTTCTCTGGTTTATTTCATTTCATCATTATTTTATCATCTATTGCTTACCTAGCCACCTATTGACCTTCTCCAATGCTTCCACCTCCATATTCCCATTAAAAACCTCACCAAAGTCTACCCCAGTCACCCAATACCTCATCCTAACCAACCAAATTCCTTTGTGCAATCACAAAGGAGACCTAAAGCTTGTTTTGTGACATTTCCAAATTTCACAATAACCGGCACCGGTCACACCTGACCGCCGTCGGTTACCCTTGACCGACATCGGTCTCTGTATTTGCCCACACAACCCAAAACAGAGACCTACCCACCAAATTTCATCTCACCCTCATTCACCTGTGATCGACCCAAGACCTTTATCAAACGTGCAGAGACCCAGAACCAATCATTTGACCTTTGGATTCTATTCTAGCTTAGCCTGTTAGATTAGATCTATTTCTTATTATGTTTTAAGTGAGATACCTAAATCATTTCAAATTATAATAGGATTTACTTTGTTTACAACATTAAATTGTTTAAAATAGTGGACTGACAGCCATCTAGGAAGTATCACACTTCCCGGATCTAGCCTATGTTGGGCAGTTCACTACCCATATTGTTTAATTCCTTCTTTTGGTCTTGCTTTGCATTACAGTTAGTTCCTCCTATCCAAAAGGAAGTCATCACGATCAATTGTGGATTTAGAATTCATACACGTGCAACAACCCATCAACCAGCATTTGAATAGGTATTCCTCATATGCTGTTACCCTATTTGTTTCACAACACTCCAAAGAAATGATCTAAGAAAAAGGTTAAACACCCCATAAAAATACATTTCCACCCTTGGAAATGGTGTTTCTTGACTTATCTCTCTAGGATATACTTGAATAAAGAATGAAAATAATAAGGAATGAATATCCAAGAATAAGGTAGAAAGAATACAGTCCTCAGGGTGTGTCAGTATCCTTCTAATAAATGGGCTGCAACAACTCTGGGAATTCATTATCGGGGGTGCTCTCTAACTCACCCCATTCTAATAAAAACTTGGTGGTCGTTTCTAGGATTTTACCTACTTTCTCTTCCATTTCCTCGGGTGTCATGTTCTCGCCCTTATGCTTTAATTATCTTAATACTCCGTGAGACCTAAAATTAATTCCTTTAGGTGATCTTATTTCTACATGATAAGGGAACAAGGGAACCCAACTCATTAAACCTATCTTTATATGCATCCCACTTTGTCTTTAAGGCTTATCTCATATGTGAAAACTCTACTAGGATCTATGCTCATACAAGCTTCCCCTCCTTCTTTACAACCCGAGCGCGCCAAATCTTCCTCTTCCCAAAAATTATATGCCTAGAGCATTGGGTCATTGACTATGTTCAAAGGCCCATCCTACCTTCCTTTAAGTATTCTTTATATTCTACAACAAGGATTCAAGCTCCACAATCTTATGTACCATAATATTTTTATTCTTCTCATTCTCTACCACAATGTATTTTTAGTTCCCCTTGCACATTCAACCTCTCCGAAGTAGGAGGTGAACTAAATCTTGTAGAAAATGCAAGGCCGGTGGGTACGTCTTCTCTATTTACTCATAAAGTTTGTACCGCCTCTAAAACCTCGGGCCCAATGTTGGTAGAAAAATCCAAAATAGCCTTTTTATGCCTCTTTTATTTGTCGCTCACCTCGAGTTAATTATTGGATTTCCTTTTCCTTATTATTATTATATTTCAACAATGTTATGAGCATGACCCCCATATCTAAATTTATTTGAGTCACTTCTACCGCCATCTTCATCAAGGCATTTTTGGCTTGTTCATTTGTGAAATCGGTCAATTTTATCATTATATGGGTCGCTTGAGGCACCTTCTTCATTCTTTTCCTTATACATGATTCCTCATTGACAATGAATTTAGGTTCATCCATCTACATCTACATTATCCATCTTAGCATATTTATTATACAAATTTTTGCACTTTTGGTGTCCATCATCTCCCACCCATATAATTTTTCAATAATGAGTGTGCTTTGGAATCTCGCATGAATGATATTAGTTGGGTCATTAACATACCCAAGGTCCGTTGTGCGCATGAGTTCTTATCCCCTTCAACTACCAGTTTTTCTTCCCGTGGGTATATATGTCTTCGTGCTGAAAAATATACATTCTCCTTTCTCACTAGAACTTCCCCATGATCTCCCGATGGAACCCCCTCACTATTTTCCTTATCTTCATCTCCTCGTGTGTGTCCTTCTTCCTCACGCCACCTGGGTACTTCGGTATCGCGATGGGTTTCTTCATCCTTGAGCTCTTCCTCACCTTCCACATTAATAACAGGAAATAACCCTATGTTGCACACATCCTCATCCGAGAACGCCTCTTCCTCATTTTCATTCCACGTCACGAGCATGTGCCTTCTCTTTATTTTCTTTACTAGGATTGGCTTGACTAGCGTAGTTCTCGAAGCCTTCTCACTTCATCGAGGGTCCTATGCCACTAGTCCGTGTTTTGGTTTTTATCCTAATATTTCTCTTGTAACCCTGGTCAAACGTGTCACTCTCTTCCTTTTCTATCTCCTCGTCCACAAGGTCAATTCTTACCTCTTCTTCTTCCTTCCTCAAAGGATTATCCTCACGTGGCCATTTGGTGTTTGTAATCGTTGTCTTCTAGTGCCATAATTGAGTGCACCACTATCCTCCTTATCTTCCTCTTCATCCTTAGGATTTTCTTCCTCCTCTTTCCTTGGAGGAGTAACATCATGCACTTTCCTTTTCCCAACCGTTTCTTTTCTATTAGGTATCTCTCGGGAGTTTAAACTCATCCTTGATATATTTTCCATTAACCAACCTAAGCTTAAGGTAGATGTATACCTTAGCCACATCTATCTTCTTGACTACTAAAGACATAGAGTTTATGATGATGTTATCTGATATCATAATCTCAATATAAGATGACTTACCAGGATACCCGTAAGTCTTTTGTAGCATATGGTAGTCACATTCTAACTTTTCTATATCGATTCTTTTACCTTCGCACGTCTAAAAATATATTCACCAAGGCTTGGAAATAGTGCATTGTAAACACATATGGAAACTTACACCAAGGGCTCTTCTTACCAAAAAATGACCAAAGAGTAATGAGAAACATATTGGTATACTTCACAAAGACTTGGCGAGTTGAGTGCCATATTGATGCCTTCCGCAGAAATTTGGAATTACATGCATGATAGATATCCTTGGGGACGTGGCACTAGGACAATAAAATAATGAAAGGAAGAATGAAACCAACCTACCTAAGAACCTCAAAACACAAAATAGAGGTTTCTTTTACCATGTGGAATTGGATTCCGTGTTGGAAGGCCTTCTTCTTCTACCTTAAAGTAACATAATAAATTAATGAAATTATGTGAATGTGCTCCTCGATTTGATTGGATGTGCCATAAAGAAGTGGATTTTTGTGGATGTGCTCTGTTTTGGTGCCATGCCCAATTCTCCCAAAAATCATATGTAAAAATTACCCAATTTAAACCCAATTTTTTTCATTCATCCAACAAAATAGTCAAGACAACAATTATAGTGTGAGAAGAATCTCTTTTTCCTTATATTTTAAGTTTTCTTATTTCTTGATATCGTCAAAGTGGATGTTTTCTGAAAGGATTTCTTGTTCTACTTTAAAGTTTCATACAAGATAAAGGGGATTATGTATATGTACTCGATCAACTTGTTTTTGCACCATCTATATAGACATGTATTTTTTTCCATGAAATCCATTGTTCAGTAAGCTCAAAAAATCATAAATAATAATTTTCTTAGTTGAAGAAGAATACCCAAAGGAAGGAAATTTAATTTTTATTTTCTTCAAATGCTTTAAGGATTGTGAAACATAAGGAAACTTAATAAAAAATAGTGTGGACCTTAAGAATAATATTGTACTCCATCACTTTTTTCCATATGGAGGGGTCACTTAGTCAACGTCATTAACTTATGCGTGAGTGCTAGGGTTCCAAAATCTAAACACAAAGTTAGAGAGATCCAAAGCAAAAAAATAATGGCCAAGAAAAGTAGTGTAGATATTCGTGTGGAGTAGTGAATCCACCACACCCACATCAACATCACTTAAAAAAACATCAATAGTTATGCATCCGATGCAAAAACATCCGGTCCATTATGACACATTAATTTACATAGACTAGTCACAATGATGAGGTTTTGCATAAACATCAAGACATAAAGATCATGACTAATAGCTCTTTTTTCTTACGTAATGTCAAATGGCCAAGTCATGAGCTCCTAAAATATCTTATATCCTAGGATTTTTTTATGAAAATAGAAAAATTGGGAATTGACATTTTATATTTAAACATTTATCTAGCGATATAATTAATTAACCTAACAAATTTCAAATATTAAATATTCATGATCTATATACACACATCGAATAAGTAGAAACATTATTTACAATATCTAATAATTAGAAAAATTAATTACACATCACCATCAAAAGACATCATATGAAAGAGGGAAATATAACAACTAATTATCATCTCAAATGACAACAAAATTAATAATTGATAAACATGTTCTCAAATAACTATAAAAACCAATAGAAATTCCCATTAAAGTCAACATAATATGAATCTTTGTTAAAGTAGGTATTCCTTAGCTCATGTTCACCTAGGTACTTTATTTACCTTTATTGTATTTATCCTCACCCACTTATATGTGTGGATATTTCTTTTATCTTATTTATATATTAGGAGATATTATCTAGTTGTTAGGTATAGTTCTTTCCTTGATCTATGGTATTGACTAGATCCTTGATGTCTAGTTCTCTCCTAAATCTATGGTCTTGACTAGTTCTTTGATGACTAGTTATTTCCTTGATTTATGGCTTGATCTACGACCTTGATTGGTTCTTAGATTGTTATTCCTTGCCTATTTAAGAAAGGCCCATTCTCAATGTATTGCATTGAGTTCCATAATAATATATGATATTGCTTCTCATTTGTTTGCAAAGGTTTATGTAAAGTTATTCTGGAAAATTACTTTCATCTTATTGATTGTGTTGTTTGATTAGCATCCATGTTCTTGGCTTGGTACAATCTGGTTATTGTTCCTTTCAAATACAACAGATAGACATATCAATGTATAGTGGTGGAGCATCCACTACTATCTATAAAATGACCACCATATCTTACAAGAATCTAACCAACTATTACTCTATCACCAACAATAGAACCATGCTTGTCATGGGGGTCCATGTAACCTATAAAACACACATGATCATATATCGGTGATAAATATTATGTACAAATTTCAATACTTAAAAACTTATTAGCATATTTAGCTACTATAATCACTTACTTACCACATCTACCTCTTGGGTTTATGTATGTTGATCATATTTAGTGGTGTACCTCTCATGTTTGGTCCACCATGACATCTAATAAATTCATGTTTACGTGGATGCTAGGTGAATCCTCTCGATAGAAACATTCAAAAACAAAATTAATTTAAAATAAATTAAGTTATTATATATAAACTTATAATAGACATGGAGTCAAACTACTACCAATCAAATGTCCCCCACCTCCACTAATAACACTAAAAACAAGACCACATACTATAAAAATATCCTCCACTTGACCTCGAAAGAGAACATGAAGATCATCTAGAATACATGCACATCGATGGAGTTTCACTCGAACAAAAACTCATAGAACTCTAATTAATTAGCAACAACCAAATATCAAAGAGCTTGTGCATACAAAAAAAAATTATGCTCATTCTCATACATAAAAATGAAATGTACATAAAAGGAGTGTTGTATAACTCATGCCTAGACTTTTCATACCACCAAAATATGAATGGAATGTAACTCCCATATGAAAATGACACTATGACACATATGAAAGATTCTATGATAAAATATTTCATTTATCATATAACTCCCTAATGACTCGCCTAAGTGAGATGACTCACCATGGGTGAGGGTAATTAACCTAATAAATAAATAAAAGGTAAAGTGTACCCCTCCTTTAGAAAAGATTAGGATGAGGTAATGTAAGAAAAAAGAGAAATGGTTCCCAAAAGCTACACCGATGAGGTACCCATGTACAATAAATATATCAAGTAATGGAAGAAAACCCAA
The DNA here is from genome assembly GCA_018340775.1 of Taxus wallichiana var. yunnanensis. NCBI lineage: Eukaryota > Viridiplantae > Streptophyta > Pinopsida > Cupressales > Taxaceae > Taxus > Taxus wallichiana. The sequence continues at coordinate 931,606,724 of CM031237.1, forward strand.
TGGGAAAAATGTCCACTTACAAGAGATAGAAGACTCCCCTAAAAAAACTAAGAAAGATGTGTCATATGGGTCCCAATAACAAGGCCTGATAAGGTACCCATGTACAAATTGTAATCTTTATAGAAGAAGAAGAAGAGGAGAAGAGGACTAGAAATCCGAAGTAGATGTGTTGTAGTAGTAGACCTCACCCCAAGTAGTGAGTGCAAGTGAAGAAACTTTGGCTTTAGTGTATGGTTTTGTAGATAAATCTACGATATGATATGATGTCTCCAAAAATAAAATCCCCGATGAATTGCATGTGGATCTCAACATGATTCGTATGTTGATGTTGAACCGGGTTTACATAGATGAAGATAGTCATAAGGTTGTCACAATAGATGATGGTAGGCCACTTGAACCGAATACCAAAATATGTCAAAATCCCCTATAACAAAATAAATTCAATGGAAATGTTGACTACTCCTTATATTATGCCTCCATAGAATATATAGGGTATCCAAGGAAAAATTCAAGAAAATTAAAGATAAGCAAAAAATACTCCAAACCCTTCTCGAAGCTCTTCTTGTAACCTCAAGATGAGATAGCTGAACTATTTTAAAAACTTGTACTATCTCAAGACGGTTTGTCTATGGATACTCCGAGTTTACTTTCAAATGGAAGAGGGATGCTCATGAGCAAGTGGTGATCAAATGGATAGCCTTTTGGTATGTAATTTTGAATGGAAAAAGAGAAAAGGTTAGTTACAATTGCTTAAATATTCCAAGGATTTTGTGTGTGAAGGATATAACCTATTATTTATAATGGAAAGAGAGGCTATTGAGTGGATCAATGTTCTTAATGATATCATGAATGAAATTTCCTAAAATATCCATTGGATTTGGTTATGGCTATTTAAATGGTTTGAATATCCATTTAGGGGGAATGGATTTTTAATTGGAAATAAGTTTTTATTCGAGAAGGTGGTTATACGTGCATTTTTATACTTCCACCTTTGTAGGATTCTAGAAGTGGAGTGGAATGGGTGACTAGGATAGTGAAGTGGAGCTAAGTGGAGGATGAGTGGGTAATTAACTATTTAATTAAATAAATAGTTAATTAAATTAGCCAAGGGTCATAGGAGTATGGTTTAAGTGTGATTAGAATTAATTTAATTAATTCTAAAGGAGATGTGATTGACTTCTAGTGAGATGTGGGGGATAGTGGTCTAGAATGCATTCTAGAACCAATTTTTATATATTATGCAAATGATAGGGATAATTAGGAATGACATCATATAGATATGCATTTTTAAGGTGTCTACATTCGCCCCTCTTTAAAGTATTATTAGGAAGTAATAACATTTTAAACATAGTAGACACGTGTAGATTAGTTAGCGGAAGAAAATGAAGCATGGTGTACTGTGTGATATGCCCCGATGAAGCATTTAGATGCCCCATCAAGCATGGATACTAAGGGGATGCCCGATCATGCTTGATAAGAATAAGGAAAGGTGATACAATTCAAAGAGTAGAATAATAATGGGAGTTTTATCCTAGCATGAGCTTCCATTTAGATAGTGAGAGTTAGAGCAACCTTGTTTTGATGTTGCATAATAGAGTTATCACCATTGTTATGAAATAATCATGATGGTTAACCCATTATATACATAAATAAATACACACACAAAAAACAAAAGATAAAAAATAAAAAAAACCCAATATAAAAGGTAGATTAATACACCATGGCTATAAATTAACCAAGATGGGAACATAATATCCGTAATTAGTCCAAAGCAAACAAAAGATAAAAAGGAAAGAAAAACCAATATACACAATAAAATTATGCATCATGGTTATAAATGAGCCAAGATGATAACAAAATACTTGCAATTGGTCTAGAAATAATAACAACAATGCAACAAAATTTGGAATAAATACAATTAGCTATGCCTTTAATGTGTTTGATGATGATAATTAAGCGATTGAGATGCCCCCAAACAAATATACTAACATACAAGGGAATGAAATCAGACTAAAAGAGAAAAATTAAGCAACTCCTCACGACACCCTTTGTTGGATCCATAATGAAAATTGATTTGATATTGAAAAGTATCATTTCCCCAAGAAAGGATGCTTGATAAAAAAGGAGAGAATGGGAGCCGTGATTTACCCACGTGATGATGAACATGAGGAAATGATTGATTTGACTTTCCCAAGAAAGGATACTGACATATAAGCAATAAGATGATTTATTTTGATAGTTGTAAGATGGTTGGAATGATCACTAGGGTAGGAGTTAAAAGTTTGATTTCATTGAATTGTGTTGGTTTGTTGGGATTTTTATTTTTGTAAGTTTCAAGGATTTTTTTATTTTTGGATTTTTTAATTTTTTTCGATATATGTGATTTTTTGTTGTTGTTTTGAATTATTTTAGATTTTGGAGTTTTGACTCGGTAAAGAGTGCACTGTCTAAAGAAATGAAAGTGGTGTGGTAGGGAATGTTGAATGTACCTCGGTGAAGCATTGAGATACCCTAACCAGTTAGAATTAGTTGATTGGAGTTCCCCATGAGTGGGTGGGCATAACGACGGAGAGGTGAACAATCGTGTGATAGGAGAAAGAAGAATCCAAGGACATATATTAATAGAAACAATGAAAAAAATTAGTGATTTGATCATATAGGTCAAAATAAAAGAATTATGGTTTGCAAGAGGGTATAAATAAAAGGGTGGGAGGGTTAACAAACATCATAGTTCATTTTTACATAGAGATTTCTTTTAAATTTTGAGTTATATTTGAGTTCGATATTTGAGAGAGATGGCTCGTTGATTATAGTGAAAACATTATGCAAACCATGTTCGAGAGTTTTGGTGGCGGCTAGATGAGGGTTACACGGTAAGTAGTGAAGAAAACTTAGTTTTTAGTGTATTTATTACTAGTTAGGTCTAACGAGAAAAGTGAGTTTTAATGCTAGTGCATGCACTTGAGTGTGCTAGTGTAACTCATGAAATGTGCTAACATGAATGTGCACGCATTATAATGTAAATAAGTGCATGGGAATGAAGCATAAAATATGTTATCCTACTAAACACTTTATCATTAAAGTAAGAGCATGAACGTCAAAGTTAACATGCTAACATATATGCTTTGAAATTAAGGTGAATGTGCTACCATATAAGTAAACACACTAGCATATCAATGGGTGTCCTAGCATAATTAAGAAGAGTTACAATATTTATTGGAAGGTTAACATAGAAAAGTGATGATCTAACCATGTTTTTGGATGGTTTTCAGGAGAGAATATTATTATTAGACATTCACGAGCACCATGGACAACTAGGGTCATTCTAGAGGAAATTTACTCACCGATAGTAGAGATAGTTGTGCATACATCGGAGGTGATAGGGATGAATTTAATTGCATAGTCTCTAACTATTATAATAGACCATTATTTATTGACCATGTTGGTTGAGCGATGGAACAACAAGAGCCGGTCTTGCAGGATTCCACCGGTGAGATGAAAATGACTTTAGAGTATGTGTATCGAGATCCTTGGTGATAATAAAGGGATGGTTAGTATAGTAGGATGGAAATGAAACACGGATACATAGACATATATGAGATTTATTTTTATGGAGAACATACCTAGAGAGGGCATGATCATGCACCTATATGAGTGTATGGATGACTCTACAATGACATGACTACCTATTTATGTGATGGATCTTAGCAATGGATATTTGTTGCTTGATAAAAATGACAATCAGTTCCATTTGGGCCTGATGGGCGTAGTTAAAGAGTTCATGGACGTAACAATTTTCTCTTGTAGAAAGTGTATCTTAGCCTATTTATAAAGGTATTTGTACTTAGTGGCCTACATGGAGCGGAGGAGTGTGAATTCGATGACACTATTGCAGATATGGTCATGGGAACACATAGCTATTGGATGGCTAGTGGGGATTCTACATGTTGTCATGCAAATGTGCAATAAGGAAATTGATAATTTCTAAGCATGACAATGATACCCCAGTGTTAATTTTTTCAAGTCCCATCATTCCAAGACACCTCGGTCTATCCAATTAGTCCAAATGACCTCTTGAATAATGTAATCCCATCCCCCTAGGTGATTTAGGTAAGTCTATTCATCACCCCTAGGTGATTTTAGGGAGTTCTGAAAAGATACTATCTTCTAGCAGTATTGGGAAGGGCTATCGCTAGCCTTCCCAAGACTAGATTCAACTCCTAGAGTGGAACAGAAGGTAAAAATTCAACACGGAGATGAAATGAATACCTTAAAACATAATAGAAATGATTTTTGAAGGTTTGGGGAAGTTTTTCAATACTTGGAGCAGATGCGAGTAAACTACGTGGTTCACAAGCCTAGGTGGTACATAGCCCTAAAAATAGGGTTTAGACCTTGAAAAATGCACCCATCCTCTATTGGGAGTCTTTTGGACACCCACATGACCGCAATTCATCCCCCAGGTGCTTATTTGGAGCGTGCATTCCCTGCCGTCGGATCGGGCGCCACGTGTCATGTTCTTGACCACCGTGGAATTTGATGTACCTTATGCACTTGAGGTGGAGGACATTAGACCTTGAAAAAATCTCACATCCCCCATAGGGAGTCATTTGGACACCCATGTGACCTCCTTTCAGCTCCCAGTGCTTTAAATCAACTTTTTCCTCCTTCATTCCCTATCGTTGGATCTAGTGCCATGTGTCACCATCTTGCTCATTGTGGAAATTGATGTCCCTCACATCCCTAAGGTTAGGGACATAAAGCATGGAAAAATGTTCCCAAGCCCTACTTGTGCATATCTTTTTGAAATTTTTCCAAGTGCCACTTTTTTGCTTCTAACTTCTAACAGTTGTGTGTGCACTTCATTCCTCCATACTTCCTTTGCAACTTTCTTCCATCACTCCACCATTGCAAGAACTCAAACCAAACCTACTAAAAATTCACTCCCCTCCCACTCCATGAAAGCATGCAGGTATCAGAAAGAATCCTCATCAAACACAGAAGGAGAAGCACGGAGCACAGAAGGAGAAAATGGAGAAAACTCCATAGCCATGAAATGAGAAGTTGAAGAAATCTCCCAAACGGATGCATGAAACAACAAGATATATTTTTCTACTCATTCCTCTACCCAAGGCCATCAATAATACACCTTCAAACTCCCCCATGTGTGATAGAGCATCCATAATGAAGAAATCTCCTTTCCGGCTCAACGAAGAAAGAAGTGGGTTTTCCGTCAAACCGGTTATCGGATCGAAGTAAGATTACACGTGAAGCACTAGAAGAAAAAACCCACATCAAAAATACATTTTTATTTTCAAATGGAGGAGAAAACTAGACCTACAATTTTTAGGTCCATTAATGGTTGTCGTATCCAGAAGCACTTGCCAGTCCGAAAATTAAAACTTTAAAATCTCCTGGATTATTAAGTAGGCGGGCCCAAAATTTCGAGAGGAGGATATTGGGAAAAACCCATATCAAAAAAAAAATCCACATCAATCCAAATCCCAAAGCCAAACTTTCTAAAATTAGTAGGTCTACTACATAGGAACTGCTAGTTTGGGAAAGTCATCGATAGAAGAACCTGCAAAGAAGACAGAAATTGGAGGTGCACTACAACTAAGAATCCACCAGAACGGACATTTTTGGCACTTACTAAAAATAGTAAGTGTTCCCTCGAGCACCTACTTAAAATAGAAAGTTGATCCAGAAGGAATGAGGAATGCAGGGAGAAAGAGGAAAAAGCGAGTCGCAACATCTAATTGAAGATCGGGGACCTGATTTCTCATACTTACTAAAAATAGTAAGTTGATTTTTTGGATAGGTTAGAAGCCTTCTCAAGATTACGAAGTGGAGAAAATTCAAAGAATGGAGCCAAGTCAACTATAGCAACTCATCCTTCGGTATAATTCTTCTTCTTCTTCTTCTTCTTCCTCTTCTATCTCTCTCTCTCTCTTCACTCATATGACACTCTCTCTCTTCAATATTATATTTTTGTGTTGAGGGTTGCACTTTTTAATATGACTTAAATGACTTTAGAAATATAATGTAAATTAAGTCACCTTGCTATTATAAAAGGCACTTAAATATTTAAAGTGGATTATGAATAGTTTTAAGTCATATTAAGGTATTCAAAAGGTCATGAGGAAGATGATAAGTCACTTTTCCTTCTATAAATTGTCACACCATTCCCATTTCAAAGGGTTGGTGATTGATCTTATAAACTCAAGAGTATATTGCACCTTGAGAGAACAAAGGAGATAGCCATTTTCTTCTATTCCCACTCCCTTCTCAATTTCTTCCATTTCTCCACTATGTACAACTTTTGTCTAAGCAATCAATACAAGAAGGAGTTTCTAGATTTCTTTGACTAAGGTGTTTTATGATACTTTGTGTTTATAAAATTCTATTTGGTTTTGTTGCTTTATTTACAGGTTTGTTTCTTCTCATGAATGCATGTGTTGAAGTTTATAACTAGTGTGTGTGTAGGAATCTAATTTTCTACCTGCAACATTAGTTCTCCTACCTCTTTTCTCACTCCCCTTTCCCACTCTACAGACGAAGACTTCCCTAGAAAGAGATTACTAGATTTTCCATACGGTCAATGGAGTGCCCCTATAGGATCTCCGGTTGAAAGACCACCACATAATTCCACACTTTCTTACACATGCACATACAGTAGTTTGCATCGAGTTAAGTAGAGGGACTCAAACTCCTAGAAACGTTGGGAAGAAATCCACAAGCTTTTCCACTCGAAATTTTTTCTCACAAATAGTTTTTGGTGCCCATCGTGGGGCAGATTTAGTAGCATCTACACCCAAAATATGACCACAAGGTCCAAAAATTCAAAAAGAAAAATCAAATATTAAAAAATTTAAAAAAGGATTTCATGAAAGTCCATTGTTGAAGGCTACATTGCTGATTTCTGCACTTGTCTTTTCATATTCCCACTTCAAGAATTTCAAAAAGTTGGCTGAAGGAAGACACACCAAGTTGATCAAGTCGAGAGGTGTTGATGATTTCAATTTCGAGGCTTCACAAAATCAATAAGAATGAATTAGAGATAACTCATACTTTTTCTCTTCTTCATGAAGTTCACCAGGAAATCCTATCAAAACTCCTGTGGATACTCCACCTTCAAATTCTCCCATTTTTCAACCACCATTGAGCATTGAGCTCCCAAAAGAAGAAGAATTTGAAGAAGAATTCGTAGAAGCAAGAGTAGAAGTAGAAATGACAATGGAAGATGAAGAAGAAATACCTCAACCCATTGTTCCGGGGAAAGGAATACGGCCCACTTGCTCTTGAGCCACCTCTCCTTGATCTACCAATGGGTTCCCACACGAACTTTTCAAATTTCAAAGGTAATAACACACAATATCTTGAAGAACACATTACTGATTTCACAACATCATGTGCAATTATTAGTGTCTAGCATGAAAATGTTGTTGTAATATTGTTCGTGGAGTCCCTCCAAGAAAAAGTAGTAGAATGGTTCTACCTCCTACCTTCCCGATCCATCCTTTGGTTGGGATGACATCAAGGCTATCTTCGAGTAAAGATTTAAATCAATCTGAAGATTGTCAAGACCTCTTGATGAAATTGGCTCAAATGAGAAAAGGATAAAGTGAAATGATGAGAGACTTCGTGGCTCGTTTTGAATGGTTGCTCGCGAGGATACCGGAAGAAGATTTTCCCTCTCGAACAATATCAAAATATTCTTCATAAATGCTCAATCACTAGAGGTAGGCTTTTCCTATGAATATTTCAACCGAAGAACATTGTAGGTGCAAAAGTACGGCCATTTAATTGGATGACAATCTCATCCTCTCGGAAATATCAAGAATCCATCAAAGGAAAAGCCCAACATCTTGGAGATGAGAGAACCAATCCATTGCTACAAAATTTGGTGAATGAAATGGCCTCTTTAAAGAGGGAATTATTTGAACGAGTTTCTTCTCAAAGAAGCAACAACAATCAGATTGTGGGAGCTCCCAAAGGCTCGCCTTAAGCCCCACCCATGAACATAAATTGCAAATTTCAAGAAGATGAAGAAAAGCTTGAACAAGAAAGTGAAGATGGTAGTTTCTAGAAAGTGATGAGTTTGAGAATGATGCACAAATCAGATTTTGTGTGTATTCTAGAGGTTACGAAGAAGATGAAGAAGATGCACCTAGTTTCTCATGCACTGAGTATTCACTCGTTCTCGCCTCCGAGAAAAGAGCATCTCCCTCCACTGCTGTAAAAGAAAAGAAGGTTGATGATCCTCCTATGGAAACTCTGGAAAATAAAATAATCAGTCAAGGATCCCCACTTCCATCTTCCATGAATTCTGAATTGTTAGATCCTGATCCCATAGCAAGTAAGAAGACTCCCGAAATCCCAAGTAAGTCTTCCAATGTCTCTTCCATTTCTAAACCCAAATCTGCTCCTAAAAAATATAATTCCTTGAAATCTCCTAGTGTGTCATTCAAAATACCGTCCATTCCTCAAACATCAAATCCTACTCCTAAGCTTATCCAGACTCCAAAATCAGTCCCTTCACCCCCTTGTCCACGTCTACCTCCTTTGACTTCATAGAATATGAAAACAAGGCCAAAGTGTATATTATTTGGCGAATATTTACAAAGTCATCCTAAACAATTTGAGAGGTTCATCCAATATATCAGGAAATGTACTCTATCACCCAATGTTGTAACATCTAGTTCCAAAGGCATGCTACCAAACTCACCTACACCTCCCTCATAGAACATGCTTTCTGTAAGTACATCAAATATCTTGATAAATTTGAAACTTTCTACATCTCCCTTCAAGTTGGAAAATATGTACTGAATAATTACATAATAGATTCCGGTGCCTCAGACAATGTGATGCCTTTGAAGGTTGCCAAGGCTCTTAAACTTACAATGACTCCACCTAGTGGCTCTTGTTACTCTTTAGAATAAAAAAAGGTCTCACTTGTAGGGAAGGTCAAAGATGCATAGGTGTCTCTCACAAAATTTCCAGACAAGAAAATTTCAGCGATGATTTTGGTAGCCGATGTCCCGGCCTCATTTGGAATGTTATTGAGTAGAAGTTTCTGCTGAGACTTGGGAGGGAAAATTTAGATGAATTGGTCATCCACAACCATACCAGTGAAGGGAGACATGGATAAATTGCTTCATGAGAAGAAAATGAGGTACACTGTACGAAATTATGGAAGCCCGAAAGCTAACATCTTGTATCAAAATAGCAAGCAGATGAATCACTTTGTGGCAACCGAGGAGGAAGAGGATATTCCCATCTTGATAGGGCTAGACATGCCTTCCCAGAGAGATTTGTATTTTGAAGAAGTAGTGAGGAGATTTGAGCTACAAGAGGGCACCCTCGAATCGCCAGATGATGCAAACCATGAAAAAGAGGAGATGGCTCTTGATGATTTTCAAAAAGAAAAATCAGCTTATGTTCTTATCTGTGATGAAGACATTTTCACATTCCCATTTGAAGATGAGGACTCCCTTGATCATGTCACCCAGGAAGAGACCAAGCTAGTCTATAATGAGCCCTCGAACAATGAGAAATAAATGTCTGTCAGCAAGAACCGCACATGAGCCACGTAAGAAAGCCCGAAGATCCCGAGCTCAGCCTCGAGCTCCTGATGCAAGCCACAAATTTGCAAGACAAGCGTGAAGCTGATGTGAAGGTTGGCCATATTGAGATAAGGCAAGATGAAATATATGATGCCACTCTTGAGCTAATGATTGATGGATGCAATACCAAAATGGAGATATTTTCTTTCCCATTTGAAGATGAAGACTCTTTCCATGATGAATAAATTGAACAAAGGAGTTTCAAGACCTCTAAAGATGAAGCTCTTTTTGATGAAGGATCAGTAGAGTGCAGTGATTCTTGAGATGATGAGGTAATACCTACATATAGTTTCCTTGAGCTGCAAAATAAATATTCTTCAAAGGCATATCAAGATGAGCTGCAGGAAATGATGAAGCATAACTTTGTGAAAGAAATATTGAATGCAGTAGAAGTTGCGGAAGACCCTAAGTTGATTCCCGATCTCTTCACTCATGCCATGAACATATCGGAAAAGTATGAGTTTTCCTCCAATCCTTCCTTCAGTACTCAAATGCCTCACCGTGGAGTAGAGATAAAGGATGAATCAAATGTTTCTCATGGAGAAGATGTCAATGAGCATAGGCCTGGGAAAGAAAAGAATAAAAATGTTCAAGTATTTTGAACAAAAAGCAGCCCTAGGGTAGCGATGAGATGCTCAATGGAAAATCAGCTATATGGATAAACATGGAAGGAAACTGGCACTATGAGACCGACTTCAAAGAACACGAAGGCAGTGGAATTTCCAAGAAAGGACCAGAGCATCAAGAAGATCACATGGACTCACTCCTACAAAGTAAAAGGAAAATCATGGAAGCACCTGGCTTCCATAAACAATTAAGGAAAGGAGGCTACTTTCTGGAACCCATCAATACAGCTTCGCAGAACATCATCATTCGGTGTTGCCTCTTCAGGGGTAAATTTTGAGAAATGAAAAGTACTTTAGTGAAAGCGGGTTGTCCCCTTCCTTGTACCATAGCTAATTGATAGGTGTGTTTCCCTTTCTGTTGCATGTGTTTCCCTTCATGTTGTGTTTTGTGTGTTTCCTTTCCTTCATTTTTTGTGTGTGTATTTCCTTCTAATCTTCCTTTCTAGAAGTTGTACATGACTCCGCAGGCCCAATGGATAAGGCGGTTAACGAACTATATGATCTAAAATTGATATTATGGTTTCCTATGTCATGTCTTCACTATGCTCAGTCCATGTCATATCCCCAAGCTAGAGATAGCTATTGTCATGTAAATGTGCAATAAGGAATTTGACAATTTCCAAGCACGACAACGATACCCCAGTGTTAATTTTTTCAAGTCCCATCATTCCAAGATGCCTCGAGTCTATCCAATCAGTCCAAATGACCTCCTAAATAATGTAATCCCATCCCTCTAGGTGATTGAGTTAATTCTATTCATCACCCCTAGGTGATTTTAGGGAGTTCTGAAAAGATATTATCTTAAGCAAGATTGGGAAGGGCTATCGCTAGCCTTCCTGGGAATGGATTCAACTCCTGGAGTGGAAAGGAAGGTAATTAAACACGGAGATGAAATGAATACCTTTAAACATAATAGAAATTATTTTTAAGGTTTGGGGAAGTTTTGCAATACTTGGAGTAGTCCGAGTAAAAACAGGTTCACAAGCCTAAAGGACGGTACGTGCCTAAAGCAGTTGTTAGGCTTTAGAAGAAGATTACATGAGCTCGGATGGAGTTAGGAGAAAAAACATATATATCCGTAAAGAGGATTCCAAGGCCTAAATTATGGGAAATAATATTTCTCACAACACTTTGGAGCATCAGGTCTGTAGGTAGTTTTTCTCAGGCACAAGTGGAGTACAAAATCAAAAATCCAATTTTTCAGGGATCAAATGGAATAATAAAGACATGATACCCACACCATTGGATTAAGAAGGCAATTTTCAATCAGGATAATATAAAAATTTCAAAAAAATCCATCGGGAGCTCAAATTTTGGGAGGACACATTTTGGAGGACACATGTCAAGACCTTGAGCGGGATTTTGTGTCCCTTATGTCCCCCAAGGTCAGGGACACCAAGGTTGGAAAAGTGCACCCAGACCCCTTAAATCCCTCTCAGACCTCATATGACCTCTTGGACCCTCATGTGACCTCCAGACTTGACAGTTCAACCCCAGGTGCTTTTTTGAAGCATTCATCCCCTGCCGTCGGATCGGGCGCCACGTGTCAGCTCCAGGACCACCGTGGAATTTTATGTCCCTTATGCACTTGAGGTGGGGGACATCAAACCTTGAAAAATGTTCCCATCCCCTATGGGTAGTCTTTTGGAAACCCACCGACAAAGCAATTCATCCCCCAGGTGCTTATTTGGAGCATGCATTCCCTTCCGTCGGATTGGGCACCACGTGTCATGCTCTTGACCACTATGGAATTTGATTTCCCTTATGCACTTGAGGTGGGGGAAATAATACCTTGAAATATTCACCTATCCCCCATAAGTAGTCATTTGGACACCCATGTGACCTCCTTTCAGCTCCCAGTGCTTTAAATCAACTTTTTCCTCCTTCATTCCCTATCGTTGGATCTAATGCCACGTGTCGCCATATTTCTCATTGTGGAAATTGATGTCCCTAAAATCCATGAGGTCAAGGACATCAAGCATGGAAAAATGTGCCCAATCCCTACCTATGCATATATTTTTGAAATTTTTCAAGTGTCATTTTTTTCGCTTCTAACTTCTAACAATTGTGTGTGCACTTCATTCCTCCATACTTCCTCTGCAACTTTCTTCCATCACTCCACCATTGTAAGAACTCAAACCAGACCTACTAAAAATTCAATCCCCTCCCACTCCATGAAATCATGCAGGTCTCAGAAGGAATCCTCATCAAACACAGAAGGAGAAGCACGGAGCACAGAAGGAGAAAACGGAGAAAACTCCATAGCCATGAAATGAGAAGTTGAAGAAATCTCCCAAATGGATGCATGAAACAACAAGATATATTTTTCTACTCATTCCTCTACCCAAGGCCATCAAGAATACACCTTCAAACTCCCCCCATGTGCGACAGAGCATTCACAACAAAGAAATCTCCTTTCCGGCTCAACGAAGAAAGAAGTGGGTTTTCCGTCAAACCGGTTGTCGGATTGAAGTAAGATTACACGTGAAGCACCAGAAGAAAAAACCTACATCAAAAATACAATTTTCTTTGCAAATGGAGGAGAAATCCAAACCTATAATTTTGAGGTCCATTAATGGTTTCCGTACTAGAAGCACTACTAGGTGAAAACTAAAACTTTACAATCTCTGGATTATTAGCAGGCGGGCCCAAAATTTCAGAGGGAGGATATTGTACAAAAACCCATATCAAAAAAAAATCACATCAATCGACTCCCAAAGGAAAACTTTCTAAAATTAGCAAGTCTACTACATAGGAGTGTTATTTTGGGAAAGTCGTCAATAGAAGAAGAACGCAAAGAAGACAAAGAGATTGGAGGTGCACTACATCTAAGAATCCACGAAGAGACATTTTTGGAACTTACTAAAAATAGTAAGTGTTCCCTCGAGCATCTGCTAAAAATAGAACATTAATCCAGAAGGAACAAGGAACGCAGGGAGAAAGAGGAAAACTGAGCCGCAACATCCAATTGAAGATCGGGGACTTGATTTCTCATACTTACTAAAAATAGTAAGTTGATTTTTTGGATAGGTCAGAAGCCTTCTCAGAATTATGAAGTGGAGAACAGTTGGAGAATGGAGCCAAGTCCACTATAGCAACTCATCCTTTGGTATAATTCTTCTTCTTCTTCCTCTTCTATCTCTCTCTCTTCACTCCTCATATGACTCTCTCTCTCTCTCTCTCTCTCTCTCTCTCTCTCTCTCTTAATGTTATATTTTTACTTTGAGGGTTGTAATTTTTAATATGACTTAAATGACTTTAGAAATATAATGTAAATTAATTCACCTTGCTATTATAAAAGGGACTTAAATATTTAAAGTTCAATATGAAGCAGTCTTAAGTCATATTAAGGTATTCGAAAGGCCATGAGGAAGACAATAAGTAACCTCTCCTTCTATAAATTGTAACGTCATTCCCATTTCAAAGGGTTGGTGATTGATCTTATAAACTCAAGAGTTTATTGCACCTTGAGAGAACAAAAGAGATAGCCATTTTCTTCTATTCCCCCTTCTCAATTTCTTCCATTTCTCCACTATGTACAACTTTTGTCTAAGTAATCAATACAAGAAGAAGGATTTTTAGCTTTCTTTGAGTAAGGGGTTTCATGATACTTTGTGTTCATCAAATTCTATTTGGTCTTGTTACTATTTGCGGGGTTGTTTCTTCTCATGAATTCATATGTTGAAGTTTCTAACTAGTATGTGTACATGAATCTGATTTTCTACCTATAGCATTAGTTCTCCTACCTCTTTTCTCACTCCCCTTCCCACTCTATAGATGAAGACTTCTCTAGAAAATGATTGCTAGCTTTTCCATGCAGGTCGGTGGAGTGCCCCTATAGGATCTCCAAATCAAAAGACCACCACAGAAATCCACACTTTCTCATGCATGCACATATGGCGGTTGTACCGATTAATTAGAGGGACTCGAGACTCCCGAGCATTGGCAATAAATCCACAAGTTTGTCCACACCGAAAAATTTTCTTGCCAACACTACGTAACAAACAACCAAATGAGCTCTCATCATTTAGATGGGAGACAATAGGTATTGGCTAAAGAAGAAAAATGGGGGATATATGTTTTACCAAAAGGCATTTGATGATCTTTAGCTTCATATGGTGACATAGAGACCATATATACTATACCAATGGATCACAAATGGGATAGAGCTATCCAAAGAAGAGGTGGATCACTTTATTATCAAAAGTAGGGAGAATATTATGGAGGTGTATATGGTTGAAAAATTGAGGAGGTTGTTTGAAGTTATACAGGGTATACTTGGTGGTTACACTGGTATACATGAGTAACATGCGAGACATTTGATTTTGGGTGATGGATTAGGCAGAGAGACACCAAGGTAAAAAAATACACTATAGACATGGGATTACCGATCATAGATTGGTGATCCAAGGATGAATTTAGACTACGTAGGATGGTATGATACCATTATGCCAAGATGGATTACTATCCCACGATAAGCCATATCGGCGAGTATAAGGGCAACAACCATGTGTGAGCTAAAATAGAGAGGAGCTAGGGGTAGACTAGCCAAGTTGAGGATGATGATTTTTACGGGGATAGGGTCCACAGGCTCCCTAGGTACATGTGTGGGGTATGTAAATTCAAGTGGCCCAAGTTCCATTATATGTGTCACTATAGATGTCAACAAAGGTTCATGTTCCATTATAAGTTCCTATTCAGCCATAAGTGTCATTACAAGTACTAATACATGCCTCATTGTCACCACCAAGGCCACTTAGTATAGGATTCAAAGTCATAGACAAAGGAGGAGATGGTGATGAAGGTGATTTATAGAGAGAAATAGTACCTTAAGATGGACCATCAAAGTGAAAAATTTACAGGTAGAGAGGGATATTGTTTTCTACATAGAAATATTTCTTGTATTACCATGTAGACCATCTAGAGACATATGGATGAGAGGAATACAGAGAGAGATGGATTGAGACCATAGATATAATAGAGGATGACATAGAGATATCAACTTACCATACAATTACGATAGGTTATAATTTAATAAGATTTTTGTGCACCACATGGTGGAGCTAGAGAGTATGAGTGATGTGATGTAGGACATTGTTGTTATATCATAGGAGGCATGTTATTATATATCCTTAAATGAGGAAATATTTCTGAGTTCCAAAGATCCCAAGAGTATAGTAAGAAGGTAGACAACCATTTCACAAGATCATAGAGGCTATCTAGATCATTGAGATCAATATAGATGCCACCACCAAGAGGTGATAGTGATAGGCCGGGAAGTCCTAACATAGGTGAGAGTAATCCATGACTCAATATTTTATGATATAGTGTATATTTTTGTATATGTCTCATGATGAAGGCACATTTTTTTAGATCAATGCCCTTGATGGCATGTTGATAGGTATATGACATTTTTTGGATATAATGGACATGGACATTTGATCGGGATCATTTTTATTTCAAAAGTTCCATAAACATCCCTAAATGGTGTCGAGTGTAGAAGATCATCTCAAGAGATTTCCATCAACTGTAAGAACATGAAAATGGACATTGGGAGCTCTGGATATGTTTGATCAAAGTTCAAGTAAGTGGGAAAGTCAACTCTAGTCAACTGGTCAACATTGGACCAATGGCACTGCAACACATGGCGAAAAGGCAAAAGGGAGTAATTTGTTGGTTTTTGATCATTGGTCTTCGATGAGCATAAAAATGGTGCACGGGAACAAGAGGCTCAAATTTTGTTATGGAGGGGAGCCCGGCCGCCGTGTGGACTATGGTATTATCACCAACGTGGTGGGTCCACAAGCCACCACTCGTCAAATTCACTCGATTTGCCTATCGGGAGATGACAAGTGGACTACATGATGACCGAGTTAATTATTTTCGATACCCCATGGTATGGGTCGAATTTTTATTTACTTGGTAAGTCCACTTACACACCCAATTTCCAAATTCCATATATATTAATGTTCAAACATTAGTATAACCACATAACTCTCCTATTAATCCACGTGGATATGGGTGTGGTTAGGCCTCTAATGGTCCATTGACCACTATACATTTGCGTGGGAAAAGGCTTTAAAGCCTCAAACAAATTACATCCCACCAAATATGGGATTTAATCCCATTTCAACAAATGCCGCCCAAATTGGGATTAAACAAATGCATCCGCCAATATGGGTATTTGATCCCATTTTTCATGTACGGCTAAGGTTTAAAAATAGCCTTAGGATTATATGTAATCCATTTTTTAAGGGCCCTAAAATTGTATAAATAGGGTACCTAGCTCATTGTAATGGACACACAAACTCGGAGACAAGCTCATTCCTAGAGCTCTGGAGGCGAAGTCCAAGCCAAGAGGAGGATGAGAATTTGTAATTGTGTGAAGACCTAATTTATTTAGGCATTGATATTTTAATTATTGTTGACCTATTATTTTTAGGCAATAATAAATTAAAATTATTGTGGCTAGGAGTTATTCAAACTACCTAGTCGGCCCATAGCACCACAGTAAATTATTGCGGAGCCTGGAATGTCGACTGGAGAGCCATAGGGCATTTTATTAGCATCTGGAAGGCCAATCGAGAACCAGAGGTTTCCAAACCGTGGAGCTGGAGCCATAGAGCTTGCTGAATATGCCAGGAAAGTGGAAGTCGGGTGCTATCTTTCACCCTTTTTGTCTGAAGGTCTGGATATTCTTCTAAGCAAGTTATTAATAATTTCCATTAGGTTTTCTTGTAAAAGTACTATCGTAACTTACAAGTTTTGACTAGTGGAATGGTTCGATAAGAACCCAGAGACGTAGGAAATTTCCGAACTCTGTAATCAATCTATGTGTAATTGTCGTTATTGTCTTGCATTATTTAAAATTGATTACTTAAAAGGAGCAAATTGTTAGCAATTAATTAAAGCCTACATGGGTCCGAGATCGGTAGTAATAATCGATTATTTTCATATCAACATTTATTGATGTATATGATGTTTTGTGGTTGACATTCTATGATGTATACATGATATATGGACATTTGAAATGACGAATATTATGATGAGATGTTTGATTTTGATTTGATGTAGTTGTATATATGAGGACATGATGGTTTATGTTAAATTAGATGATGATCAAAAGTTGATTTATTATGGATGTATGATGCATACCCATAGCTTAGCTTGCATATTCGTAACTTATATTTTATTCATGATGTATGAGGATTGTGTTAATTATGTTTTATTATTACAATTTTAGAATTAGCACCATGATGAAAAACACACAAAAATATTAAAAATATAAAGACAATATTTCCAAAAAAACATATGTATAGAGTAATACAAACACATTAGGGTTATATACATACCAAAATGATAACAAGATTAATTATAATAGGTTAACATCTAACAATAACAAAGAAAAACAACTATTAATAATCACATCTAACTTTCCCATCCTAATGGGTTCCACGATTAAGAATGTGAATATATGAATGTCCCCAAGAAAGGATACATGCAAGGGGATTGGATCAAACCAAATAGCAGAGTTAAGAAACTCCTCATGACACTCTTATTATATCCTCTTAAAGTTTGATCTGAATTTGGATTGGATCATTTTTCCTGAAAAGGATACATGTAATGAAAAATTGAGAGCTGAATGTGTCTCAATATGAGGACTCATGTCAAGGGTAAGAAGCATGATATTCGTAGAAGAATATGGAACGCACACTAAGATTGTAGTCAAAGGGTGATATTATAAACTATTTTGATAGTTATTTGAGGATTTTAAAACATTTTTGGAATGTTTTTCTTTTTATTTTTTAATTTTTTTTGTATTTTGAATGTTTTATATTATAATGATATTTATTGTAATATTTTTGTGTTTTTGATTTTTACGAAGGCAAACAAGAAAAGATATGATGTCCTTAGAATTGACCAATCATAACACAAATGAATAATCTTATCTTGACAAAGAGATGAAATGTGATGAATGTGGTCAAACATGATTGTTGTGACACAGAGACACATACTAACTAGTAGGAATATGTGACAAAAAGAGTTTTAGGATGAAGGAGAAAGTGGTATAAAATGAAGGGATAAGACAATTAGTTGTTTTATATATGCCCCCAACATGAGGGATAATCTTAGAGGATTCAAGTATATAACTTCTTCAAATGAACTACATTCATGGGTTCCTAGAGCTATTTTCCATCTTTAGAAAATAGTTTATATGCTTTGAATCAAAACTTGGTGATAATAATATAGGATCCTAATGAATTGGGTTCAAACTTTCCTTATTTTTATGGTCCTTATTGATTAAGATAAATATGAAAATATATATACCTAATCCAATTGTTATCAGTAGCAATAAATAAATATACAATTAAGTATAGAAAGTTATCCAAGTAAATCTAAGTAAACAAATATGAAACCCTAAATTAAAAGAGAGGGTAAGAAGCATTAGTTGATTCATAGAAATCCCAGAGGTGTACAAATTTGAAAAACTAGAAAATACAAAGCATTGATCGTCGCACTGAAGCTCAGAAAAATGTAGATCTCGAAGAACAAACTAGATTGGGGAAAACATAAAGGGACATGGTCACCTATGGGCACTCTAGAGTTGTTTCGGGAACCTAGGTCTACGAAAATGATCGAGAAAACCTCCTTGTAGTGGTCCCTATTTTTTGTTGTTGTTCACCTTTGGTCCCTCGGATGTTGCATAATAATCGTTGGAGTCCCTAGAAACCTACAATGAAACAATGACCTGTAAAACCCTCACATAAACATCAAATCCTAAAAATAAAAAAGTAGAATGAGGGGTCGACTTCCTCAACCATCACAATGGTGATCTTATGGACTGAGTTCTACACTACTTCTCAAAAACAATGTAGTTTTGTATGTGTGTGCGGAAATCATGCCCTAGGTGGCTCTTGTGTCTATCACACTTGATAGTGAGTAAGTGGGATAGATGTAAATAAATGTAGTAGATGTGTGCATGTAATAGAATAAACTTCCCTCCTATGAGTTTTGTGCATAATAACATGCCCTTGTGTTCCTTTAATGGTACTAGATGAATGCAACGTTAGGTTGTGATGGATGTAGGAGCATCAAATCTCAACATGTAAATATGAAGTATATTATCAATTTTGGGTTTCCTAAGTGTGTTCCTAGGTCCTAGAGGTTATCTAGAGTCTTTTTGGTATGCTAGTTTAGTTCAAGTCCTTCACAAATTCAAATTTGGTCATTTCCCTCCAAAATGCCAATTTGAATCCTTGAAGGAAATTTTGGCTTGAATTGGTGTTTTGATGTACTTCTTGGAACATTATGGCATGTAAAGGATGTTTTGATTTTGTAACAAGTCTTATTTGGGTCTTAGAGAGGTCATGTTAGTGAACTTGTGTTTGGCCAAAGGGTATTAGCCTACACTAGGTCTTCTAATGTTGTAATAAAGGACAACATGTAGTGTAAAGGGTCCTAAAAGACCAAGAATAAGTTATAAACTAGGTTGGAAGTATATTTAAACCTCTTTGTAACTATTACCAAGCCATCATCTGGATGGTCATTGAATGGGAAAAAGCTCCAAGAATGTTAGAGGTAGAAATTCTATGTGTACACAAATAGTAGTGATATTATCATGATTTAGTATATTGAGGTGATAATGGACAATGTGTGCATGTAATGGATTTAAAGTATTCTGACTAGTAAGGACTAATTTTCATTGTTTTATTTCTTGGAAGTTGTATTTTTGTGCTTCATGCAGAGCTCTTACATCACAATAGTAAGGAGGGTTTGTAAAGAATCTCTCGAGGTATAGTCAAGGTATGGTGAGATATGGATAAGAATAGTGAATTCAATCCTTGTAGTAAGAGTAATAAGGAGATCTAGGAATAGAGATCCATCCTCCATCGTGTATACATATGGAAGATGTAATACTAATTATTCTGTGTAACCTAAGAATTGAGGAATCCTATTGATGAAATAGGGTGTTAAGGGACTGAGTTGTTCATTTAATATTGAGATAGGAGAATCCTCTATTAAGATGATTATTCCAATCGAATGCAAGGGGAGGAAGAAGGTCTCAAGAACTGTTTGTGTACATTTTGCATTTTGAGACTGTTTTGATCAATAAAAGATGAATTTTATCTGAGTAATTCTAAGAACTAGTACACAAATTTAAATGTAATGGTGTTTACGTAATTTTTGTATGTATTTGAGATAATATATAATCAAGGAGAGATTGAATATCACTCATTTTTCCTATATTGACTTGTAGTGTTTGATATACTTTGTTCCTAAAACAAATCTTAGTTTTGTCTTTCACTTGGGCCCGATTCATGTTTGTAATTCTCATTGTGACATTGTAATGAGGTTATCAACTTAGAGTAGGTGTGAAAAAGGTTCCACAATCCTTATCATGGGTTGTAAGTAACTCAGAGTGAAGTTTAGGATTTATTCACTCGATCACAATGCTTCATAGTCATGTTTGACTATATTTTGGTCTACAAGAATTATAAGGAGATTATTATCATAGTTTGAAGGATTTGGAATTTAGTTGAAGCCTAGACATGGCCCTAAAAACTAGTAGTGAGATTTAGAACACTTCATAGTGTAAGAAATCATTTATTTTAGCTTTTGGGTAGTCTCAGTAACAATCTAAACCCTAATTCAAGGGAAAAGAGAGAGAATAAGCTATAAAATGTATTCTAGATCTGGAAATTCCTAAAAATTGGAGGGAATAGAGAATCAAGAGTGGTCTTATAGATTTGGATGGTTTAAAAGCATTTAATAATTATACAATATGGATTTCTATTGATAGATTTGGTATAGACTATGTTTGACAAGGTACTCAAGATATTTTCTAAAAATTGAAAGGTCAAGGAGTGGAATTGGAGCCTCAAATCCTTAGTGACTATCATAGAACCCCTTGGAGACTTAAATCAAGCCCATTATGGCTTAAATTCATCTTGTAATTAGAATTATTCAATGCATAGCTATGGAAAGTCTATTTTCCTAAGAGTTATGCAAGTAATAAGGAAAGAATTGAATTTAAAGAGACCAAGTTACTTTTTAAAGGATTAACAAATATCCTATTCGACACTAAAATTAATCTTATCTAGACTAAAATTCGTCTTAAAATCAGAAATAGACAAGTATGGAGTAGTTGGGAGTCTATAAGCTTAAGGAGTATACAAGAAATCATTGACATAATTGTCTTGGGGACCTAATTGGCATTTGGAATACACAATTTGTGGACATGTTGCAATGTTTAGTTTAGTGTTTGTATGGATGAATGAGAAAGAATCTACATATTGAAAGATTTTAATGTTCCTTGAGTGAAAAGCTAGTATGAAGACCTTAAGAGGCATTATTGAATGATTCATCACTTATAACATAGAGATTTGGTTATAGTGCCCTTGTGACTATATCATACGGTATCGTAGAATGAAACTAATTCTGAAAAGAAAAAAAGATATTGTTTGAAAATGATTGTAGCTAGAGAAGGAAAAATGGTGTGGGTAAGAGATATGAGATAATCAGCTTGGGAAGTAAATATGGAGAGAATGATGGAAGTTATGTTGTGTAGGTTAGAGAGCATGGAAGAAATTCAGAGAAATATGATGATAGATATGAGCTATATGCAAAGGAATGAAGAAAATAGGTAGGTGTAATTTGTAGGAAGATGCTACAAGTGTCAGAGGTATGCTAGGGCATAAGGCACATGAGTGTAATGAGGTGAATGTATGGATGAGAAAGGATAGTAGATCTGATGATAAGATGGTATAAGATAAAGGTAAGCTATTTTTTTATAGAAGAGTACTTTTGAAACTAAGTGAAGTAGTGGAAGAGATAACCCAAATAATGTGATTGTTTAGAATTGCATGTAAAGCTAAAGGAAAAGTTTGTAAAATGGTTATTGATAGTGGAAGTACAGAAAATCTTGTTTCATTTGAAATGGTAGAGAAGCTTGGATTAAATAATACTATGCACTTTAACCCCTATCAGATATCATGGATGTAGAAAGGTCATCATATCTTGGTTAGGGAACAATGTCAAGTTGAGTTTCAAATTGGTAGGTATAAGGAATTTTTATGTGATTTAGTCCCTATGGATGTTTGTCATATTTTTTTAGGCAGACCATGATAGTATGATAGGCAGGAAGTTCATAATGGAAAGAAGAATACTTATACCATTTTTGAAAAGGAGTTAGTCACACACTTTTACCACTCAAAGGTGAACAAGAGAAACCAACGGGACTTGTGATGATTATGATAGCCAATAATTTTTGATAGAGTAAATAAGCATGTGAAGGATATTATGCAAGGATGTTAAGCCTCCTAAATCAGATTTGTGAAATGGTTTTGATGATGGGGAACGTCGGATGTATAAAGATATAGAGATGACTTCAATACAAGGATAGAAGAAATATGAAGAAGATGATGATAGACATGAAAGATATGATAGAGAAATGTGTGAAGCGCATGCAAAAGTGCTTGAGGACCAACAAAGAGGTCTAGTGAGAAATAAATTAGATGATGAAGTGGAAAGAAGTGATAAGAAAGGTTTGAGTGAAGTAGTTAAGAGAGAAGACAAAGAAGAACATAGAAAAAGGAATATGAATGAGGCATGCAAACCTCTTAATTTTGAATCTAATACTTTTTTGAGATTTGGTTTTGTATGTATAGGTGAAAATAATAGAGGAATATATCGGGTGAATTCATAATCGATATGGCATATTCAAGACAATTTTTCAAGACAAATGAACAAAGGAAGTAAAGGAAAAAAAATATTATGCAAATGTCTAAGAGGTTGAAAACCACAAAGAAAAAAATTCAGAGTGTGAAAAAGGCATGAAACAATCAAATAGTGAGGATAAATAAATCATTCATGATAAAGCAATAGTTGAGATGAAAGAAGAAAACTCAAAATAAGATGATTCTTGAAAACAAAAACTAGTACTTTATGAACTTGAAAGAGAATAAATTCAAAAAGGAAGCAAAAAGATGAATCGAAACATGTACATATCAAATTCAAAAATACATACTTAAGAACCAAGTGGAATATGGAGAATATATGCCTAGAAGTGCCACCATGATCAAGAATCATTTGATGAAAGACCAAGAATAACTAAGAATGACAAAGAAAGGATGGTACACAATTAATGCACTTTTCTAGAATATCATCTACAATTGGAAGCAAAGAAAGAAGAAGAAAAAATAAGAACTAATAGGGAAACTTTTCCTTCCCTGGGAGTATGATGCAAGTAATAACCACACACTAGGTTTGCACAGAAAATATTATTCACGGAATAATAATTCACCTTCTATATTCATTCAGGTTTGTATTACAGAATATATAGAATAGCTTGTTCCTATAATTTAGGAAACAAGTATAACCACTAACTCCATCAAACCTATTTATGTGGGTGAGTACAACCTACTTAACCACTACACAAGCCAACAAATATTAGTTGTTTATAAAACAACTAATTACAATAGTAATTTCTTTTACATTTCCGTAATTAATAATACACAAACTATATTATAATGTGAAGCACTAATCAAGATATTCCTAACATTCCCCCCCTTAGTGCGAACATGGTAGAAAAACATCCACACACTCCTCTGCAGTATGCTCACCCCTGTGGCATGTCCAACTCTGTGACTCATGACCTTGATCCAAAAGAAAGGCTCGCTCCTTCCATGGTTTTAAATAGGTTTACCACAAACCTTGACATGACAGGAACCTCATCAATTGTCCACCTCGTGTGGTTTTCTGGATCCTCCCACAAACCCTTTCAAGATCCATGAACTGACTTACTCTGGTGTTACTGTTCACCACTATGCTTATACATTAGGGAATTATGTAGGAAACACAACTTGCATATTATAAAACCACACAATAGAAGATATACTGAAAATATTTCACACTACTTCCTATAAGAATCATAATTTTATTAATCTGTCATTGACCGCTGCCACTTGATCTCAAATAGCATAGAAAATTGCCACTGCCACTGGAAGATTTCCTTGACTAAGTCATTTCGGGTGCAGAATGGGAATGGAACATTGGTATGTATTCCCCCCCACAATGTGAAATTCCAAATAAGAAATCAAAAAGGGAAAAATGTATTTTGTTGTATCATACTAACTGGATCTTTCTATCTTGATCTTTGCACATGATCACCATTTCCAATGAACGTATTCACTGACCGATCATCTTCCAATGAAGTACGGTAGTCAAAGGATCTCCGTAGTTTTCTACTCTCTTATACAATTCTTTTCCAGTATTAACAATAAATAACACCACTCAAAGCAACAAGAACACTTCAAACATTGAGAAAATGGAAACCACACTGAAAATCATATACTCACACCATACATATGCCACCACAGCTTCTGCGTGGCCCCATTGTTGGTGACTGATGAGAGGTCACTGTTCAACCTCCTTCCTCTGTTGCCTCCTTCCTCCATCAGTCTGCTACTAACTCAGCCGAATATGTCTTTGAAGCTCATCAAGTTTCACATTGTACTTTATTTTGTCTCTCCCCACAATGTGAAAGAAATTATTTTTGGACATTGGGTAACACCGAAAATGCGTCTGTTGAGGAAAAAAATTATTTTTAAGACTTTTACAATTTTTGACTCAGACTCGTGATGACAACCTAAAATCACCTATTCGATAACAAGACATAAACAAAAAATAACACTTTTGTATTGTCATGAAAACTTGACAATATTGACACTATAAAGACCCTATGACTCTTTCCAATACAATATTTTGATGACTCAAATATTTAGTTTCATGACTATGAAACCTAAATGGAATAATGACTTGCCAATACTTATACACAATGTATCTTATGGTTTAAACACTAAAGGTATTGATTATAAAACAACATATTTAAAAAAATTAATAGGAAAATTACTTTTTAAATACTCTACACAATAAATTTTATAGTGGACTTAAAATTCCAAACATTAAGGGAATCGTGCATATTACCAATAAGACTCTAACATACCAAGATACTATTTGAGCACTCACATATTACACGTGGAGGTCTGAGTTCAATGTGGCGGTGAGGAAAAACTGAACACCACCGAAATTTTCATGTGGTTGCATTGTATAAGAGTTATCTCGAAACGCAAGCAAGCAATTCTTTACATGAATGGATGGAATGCTAGTGTAGATAGATCTGTGCATTATTAAGTAGCCCTGACCATGTCCTCTTTTGCAGTCAACTATGATCAGATATAGATTGAAGCTAGAATCTCTCTTTTAAATCAATTCGAATTGTCGGCTCCTCAATGTAGAATTCATGCCTGGTGGATCAGACTTGATCAGTTAGAGCAGAAATGAGATCACACTTACATTTTCTTTGTTAAACCTAATTACTAGTAGATGATTTGAGGTGCACCTAACAAGGATGTAGAATCACAGAATGGAAGACAAAATGCAGATGAGTCTGCCCAACACAAGTTAACTGCAGATTGATGTTTTAATGTATATTTCCAATGTTGTATCGAGATCCAGATCTATTTGCATAAATGAAGACCTTTTTTATAAACACCTTGCTGTAGATGGATACAAAGAAAGAAATGTTATCAACAATGCTCAGATTGTACTGAAAAATCCTGGATGGGATTGAAGACGCCTAAATCATCTCTACAAATTTCAATGAATAAAACATTCCCTTGGATAGTAAAAACAACCAATTCAATGAAATCCAAACAAATATAAAATCTGTTTGAAGCAACAACCTTTTGAAAATCTCTGCGTGGTTAAAAAAGAATGCCAGAAAACTAGATCTGAGCAACAAGGAGAATAAATACAATATTCTAGATTAACTGCTCATGCATAAAATTAAATCCTCATTATCAGGGCAATCAAGCAAATGAATTGCCCCTTCACAATTAAAACATCTCGCTCTGATACCAAATATAACCACACACCAGGTTTACACAAAAAATATTATTCACGGAATAATAATTCACTTTCTATATTCATTCAGTTTGTATTATGAGAATATATAAAATAGCTTGTTCCTATAATTTAGGAAACAAGTATAACCACTAACTCCATCAAACCTATTTACATGGGTGATTACAACCTACTTAACCACTACACAAGCTAACAAATATTAGTTGTTTATAAAACAACTAATTACAATAGTAATTTCTTTTACATTTCGGTAATTAATAATACACAAACTATATTATAATGTGAATCACTAATCAAGATATTCCTAATAGCAGGAACATAAAATATCACCATGTAAATATGAAGTATATTATCAATTTTTTGTTTCCTAAGTGTGTTCCTAAGTCCTAGAGGTTATCTAGAGTCTTTTTAGTATGCTAGTTTAGTTCAAGTCCTTCGCAAATTAAAATTTGGTCATTTCCTCCTAAATGCTAGTTTGAATTCTTGAAGGTGATTTTGGCTTTAATTGGTGTTTTTATGTACTTCTTGGAAAATTATGGCATGTAAAGGATGTTTTGAATTGATAATAAGTCCTATTTGGGTCCTAGAGAGGTTATGTTAAGTGAAGTTTTGCTTGGCTAAAGGGTATTAGCATACAATAGGTCTCCTAATGTTGTAATAAAGGACAACACGTAGTGTAAAGGGTCCTAAAAGACCAAGAATCAATTTGAAATGTGGTTGGAATCATATTTATACCTCTTTTTAACTATTACCAAGCCATCATCCAAACGGTCATTGAATGGGAAAAAGCTCCAAAAAGGTTAGAGGTTGAGATTATGTGTATACCCAACTAGTAGTGATATTTTCACAATTTAGTGTATTGAGATGATCATGAAAAATGTGTGCATGTAATGAATTTAAAGTATTACGACTAGTAAGCACTAATTTTCATTGTTTTATTTCTTGGAATTTGTATTTTTATGCTTCATGCAGAGATCTTGCATCACAATAGTATTTGGAGGGTTTGTCAAGAATTTCTCTAAGCCTATATAATCAAGTTATGATGAGATATGGAGAAGAGTAATGAAGTCAATCCTTGTAGTAAGATTAATCGGGAGATATAGGAATAAAGATTCATCTTCCATTAGGTATACATATGAAAGAAGGAATACTAATTATTTAGGTAACCTAAGAATTGAGGAATATTATTGATGAAACATATTGTTAAGGGATTGAGTTGTTCATTTGATATTGAAATAGAAGAATCCTCTGTTAAGATGATTATTCCAATAGAATGCAAGAGAAGGAAAAGGTTTCGAGAACTGTGTGTGTAAATTTTTGCATTTTTAGATTATTTTGATCAAGAAAAGGTGAATTTTATCCTAAGTAATTATGAGAAGTAGTCCAAAAATTTAAATGCAATGGTGTTTATGTAATTTTATGTATTTGAGACAATCTACTGAGTGAAGGGAGAGAGTGGATATTACTCAATTTACCTATATTGACTTGTAGGGTTTGATATATACTGTCCGAGAACAAATGTTAGTTTTGTATTTCACCTTAGACTTATTCATGTTTGTAATTATCATCATGACATTGTAGTGAGGTTATCAAATCAGAGAAGGTATTCCACAATCCATATTCTAGGTTGTAGGTAACTCGGAGTGAATTTTAGGGTTTATTCACCGATCAAAGTGCTTCATAGTCGGGTTTGACTGTCTTTTGGTGCATAACAATTCTAAGGGAGATTATTATCACATTTTGAAGCATTTTGAAGTTATTGGAAGCCTAGACAAGGCCATAGAAGCCAATAGTGCAAGTTGGAAAACTTCCTAGTGTAAGGAATCATTTATTTTAGCTTCAGGTAATTTGTAACAATCCAAACTTTGATTTAGGGAAAAAGAGAGAAAATTAGCTATAAAATTGATTCTACCCTATGGAAATTCCTAAAATTTGGAGGAATAGAGAATCAAGAAGTGCCTTACATATTTTAGAGGTTTTACAACATTTAATAGATGTACAATATCGATTTTTAACGAGTTGGAATAGGCTATGTTTGATAGGGTAATGAAGAGATTGTCTAAAAATTGAAGGGTCAAAGAGTGGAATTGGAGCACGAAATCCGTAGTGACTGTCATAGAACCTCTTGGAAACTTAAAACAATCCCATTATGGCTTAAATTCATCTTGTAATTAGAAATATACATTGTATAGCTACGGAAATGTTAGGAAATCAATCTATTAGTGCTCCATTGGTAAATAATAATTACGTTAGTAATTATTATCATGTAATATTGTGTTTGTAAATATGTTAGTATTTTTTTATATAGTTGTTATATAAAACAACTTATAACAAATACGGGTGAATGAGTTTTAACAACTCACGTGAATAGGAGTATTGTTATATCGATTCCTATTTTATAGGAATGACTTATTCCTATATATTCGTAAGAGATCCCGTATGAAGAAGATAGAGAGAATTAATAATTATTCTGTGTTTGTACTATGCAAATATGTAGCTGTTCCATCATTTGGCATCAGAGCGGGATTTTTTTGGAAGCAAGATAAACCCTGTGTAATGGAAGTCTAATCGATTGAGGGGCAGATGAGGGTTCTATTGCCCCTGTGCATGAGGTTTAGTATTATAAGTGTGCAGATGTGAAGCTTGGTAAGAAAGGGCCTGTTTGCACTCAGAGGACGAGGTTCTTGTATCTCGAGTCACACACATTGTTTGTGCCTCAAACAGTCTGACTGCGTTGGCATGTGTCAATCTGGAAATATTATAATCAGCTGTATCCCGATTTATCACTAGAACCATCTCTTCAAAGAAAAGGCAGAGCTTGTGGGAAACTATATACAGATCCGTGCACTGTCATAGTCAAGGGGTGTCTCGAAAGATTCGATTCATCTACCACTCCTGTTAGTAGTGCATTTGTGCTCCTGGTTTGCGCATACAGATCTTGCATCGTATTTCCACCAATTTAACACTGCCATCCAACATTTGGTAGACATTTGGGTCATGCACAGATATACCGGTGAACTGGCAATGCTGTTGAGAAAAGAATCTACCTAAAACAAAAAAGGAGCATGAGTTCAATCCTGTTGAAAAACTCAAGAACGGATTTTTTTTTTTCAAACAAGAGATCTACGGAAAGGAAACGGATTTGTTCTCCAAGCTGTCATCGGGCCAATCTCCCAAGTTCATGATATTTGCATGCGCAGATTCGCGGGTATGTCCATCTACCATTCTGAAATTGAATCTTGGAGAGGCGTTCACGGTGCGAAACGTTGCAAACATAGTTCCTCCTTACCAGAAGAACGGACATTTCGCCGGAACTGGTGCCGCGATAGAATATGCGGTTTTGCATCTCAAGGTGGAGAATATAGTGGTGATTCGGGCACACTTTGTGGAGGGATAAAAGGGCTGATGTCAATTCCCGACGATGGATCTACCAAAACACCTCCATACAACGTGTCCATCACCATTCATAAGTCATATTGTTAAGTTGTTTTTTATAGTGGAGTTAAATTCATCGTAGGTCTTTTTGTCCCTAATCCTTATAAGAATTAGTCTGCGCTAAAATTTTCATTATCTTTGAGTCTTAAGAATAGATTGTCAATAAGTTTTAATTGATGCTCATAACATGCAGTTTTAAAGTGTAATTTTTTCAATAAAGTTTTAGTTATATTAATCTTTGTCAATGTTTTTTTTGGTCATTGTCAACATGTATATCGTCTTATTGTTGTAGTTAAAAATTAAGAGTCATGTTGTCAAAGTTTAATATTAACAATGTTTGTATATCCTCTTGTAGTCTTTTGTGTTAGATAGTCTAGATTATATTATTTGTGTCTTGTCATTGTCAAGATTAGTCAAAATTTGTGTGTCTAGTCTTATAGTGAGTCGTCAAAAGTTGTGTCATTTTGTTATCGTCATTTAGGTGATTATTAGGAAAATTGTCAAAATAAAAAAATTTCCCTGCATTTCAACTGGACGCACTATCGGTGGAATCCGACGTCCTCTGATATGCATTTGAGCTCCATGATCAAATCCAGCTGAGCTAGCAGCATGAAACCGGAGGCAGGAGGCATCGGAGGTTGGAGGTCATTCAGCGACCTCTCGTCAGTTGCCAATGACGAGGCCGCATATCAGCTTTGGTGACATGTGTGTGTGCAGTTTGATTTTAGTGCTTCCAGTGTGGTGTGCCTCTGTTTGCAATAATATTGTTTTCAATAAGTGGAAATTTCACATTGAGGGGGGGAACATGATTCCAATGTTCCATTTCCATTATGTCAGTTGTTTCTATGTATGTATGAGCAACAGATGTCAGCATAATTTCCTATGTTATTCCCTACAGTGAAATGTGATGAGGGCTGAGAATAGTACTTTGCATATCATGATGTGGTTGTAGGTAAACCACTTGAAAACCTTCATTTGTGGTTTGTGGTAAACCAATAGCAAAACCACCATTCTTGGTTGTTGGTAATCCATTTACAAAACCATCACTTTGTGGTTTGTGGTAAACCAATTGCAAAACCACCATTCTCGGTTTTTGGTCAACCGTTTGCAAAACCATCCCTGAGGTTTGTGATCATCCTATGAAAATCACCAGATCATGAGCAGGTGCAAGTACAAAGGCAGGTTTTCCCCATGTTCGCACTAAGGGGGGGAATGTTAGGAAATCAATCTATTAGTGCTCCATTGGTAAATAATAATTACGTTAGTAATTATTATCATGTAATATTGTGTTTGTAAATATGTTAGTATTTTGTTATATAGTTGTTATATAAAACAACTTATAACAAATACGGGTGAATGAGTTTTAACAACTCACGTGAATAGGAGTATTGTTATATCAGATTCCTATTTTATAGGAATGACTTATTCCTATATATTTGTAAGAGATCCCGTATGAAGAAGATAGAGAGAATTAATAATTATTTTGTGTTCTTACTGTGCAAATATGTAGCTGTTCCATCAGAAATCCTATTCTCCTAAGAAATACGAAAACAATAAGGGAAAAATTGAATTTAAACAGACCTAGTTACTTTTACAAGATGTGAATAAACTACAAAGGGGTCGGGGCACCTAGAGGGGATGAGGGAACCTGGTGCTAGCGTCTTGGCTAGGCACCTCGGTATCTAGGATCATAAATTCCAAAGTATAAAAAGTAATCTTGAGCAACTAAGGGTGTAATACCAAAAGTGGCAATAAAAAGTAAAGAACGGTGGCCAAATAGATGGGTTAATTAGTAATTTTCTTTCTTAGGAATCATATGAATAGTAGTATATAATTAGGACTAAATAGATACCCAATGTACGTGATTTTGTGTCTACATTTTCCCCACTTTATGTTGGTGAGCAAAAATCTTGGTAACATAAAGTAGATAGAGATGTGTACTTGATAACCATGTAGATTGATGTAGAAAGAGCATGCTGAGGGACAAGACAAAGCATGGAGTGATAAAAATGTGAAGTGTGGATGCTAAGGAGGAGAAAATACAAAATTTGGTGATGAAAATGAACCGGGCGAAGCTCATTTGTAGATGTCATGATGTGCATGTTGTTGATGTCAATGTTGTTGTATGATGTTGAGCGATGTTGACTATCGCTTCCCATCTGAGATGTTCCTAAAAAATAGAAGAATGAAAATGTAGTCAAATACACATGTATGTGTATTAAAAGTATGTAAAAGCACTGAAAATGTAAAAAGGAACATGTGCACCTGATCCATGATGAGGAAAAGAGTGTAGAAAGGATCCTAAAGTTGTTGTAGATGAACAAGTTTTTCAAGTGGTCTCACACCGGTTGTGTCGGCCATGAGTTTTGGGCGATCTCACACCAAATGATATGGAAAAAGTGTAGGGAGAAAATTCTAGTATTATCCTCCAACCGTTAACTCCTTCCCACAATGTATAACACCATTGTAGATGGTGTGTAAATTTTGATCAAACATGAGTACTAAGAGGTGTGTGCTTTGTAATATCCGATGTGTGGACTTTTATAGATTTTTCTAAACTACCAATAATTGTGTAATTTCCCCCTTGTTATAGGCATCAAGGAAGGCCCGTATTATGCTAACGAACCAATTCTTATTTCGATCCCTAAAACTTAAAAGCGTGTTGTACTAATATTGTGTTATGTTGTGTAATGAATGTATGGCACTATATGGGGTGATTGATTCAACCAAACATTACCCCCATCATTTAGGGCATGTGACATGTAAAGGGCATGTGGCCAAAAATAGGACCAACCGTTGTGCTAAAATTGTGCCTTGTAGGGGGAATGGAATGTGCTCAATAGAAACCAAGACACATGTAAATAAAGTGGCTATGAGACAAGTGTTAGTAAAAGCAAACATGCATGTAGAAAACAATATATAAGATAAGTAGACAATATGTAAGCTAAGAGGCAAGAAGATAATGTAAACATGTAAGAAGAAAATGTAGACCCGAAAATCAAGTTACAAACATGAGACACCACTCACAATTTCATAAGATAATCAAGGTCGACTGAAGCCTAAAGCGAGGCAGTGTGCACACAAGACAAAGGGAAAATCCTGCAAACAATGGAAAACAATGACAGATAATGTAATAGACAACCATGGTGGAAAACAGACCTACATAACAAATGTTGCACATGAAGCACCCATTAGCATGTTAGAAATATAAAAATTATGTCAATGTGTGTATAATAAGATAAAGTAATGTGATATGAAACAACATGAAATAAAAACACCTATATTGTACAAAATTTGATACCCCAAGAGCTGCTATGGAATTTCGGTAATAGATATCGCACCAAGCATCCATGCTACATGTAATAGATTTATATAATCTACCACAACTAGAAATTCAAGTGAATGCACATGTGTGTTTGATAAATATGATGACATACAAGACATTAATCTAGCATGTGTAATAAAGTGTGCATGTAAAATCATAAGTAAGCAAAAGTAAATGCAACCAAAATATGTAGTATGTTGTGGATGAGATGAAATGGAATTCGGTGTGAATGATAGGAGCAGGATGCCCCCAAAGCGGATGTGTATGTAGTAGATGAGGTTAATTTATTTATGCCCACTCGACATTCAATAATGCGGGAAATGGTTTCAAATGTGTGTAGAAAAAATAAGTGATCTCCAAAGCACAAAGTGTAGAGTGTAGATGCGTGAGTGAATGAGAGAGTTGATTAAATGTGTGAATGCGGTGAGGTACATTTAATATGTATACCCGTAGTAGTTGAGTATGGATGTGGAACTAGAGTGTGTCATAGGGTAGTGTGTTGTGTTGATTGTGTGATAGATATGTTTATTATGTAGGATGTGTTATTGATTGTATTTGTGAAATATATTGATTGTAGACATGCTACATGTGTGATGTGTTGGGGTGTGGAGCTTGTTTTTGGTCTTCTGGAATCAACATTGAAGTGTTGGAGTTAAAACAGTTAAGTTTGGAGACTTCAGAGCATTCTACAATCATGTGTTGTTTTTTTGTTGTGTAATTACTGCATTTTTATTGTTAACTAGAAGTTAATTGGTTGTTTTCATAGTGACGGGTTTTCATTCGTGAGAAGTTGAAAGGTCACAACTTTCTCAAGTCATAACTTTTTCAAATGAATTTTTCTAGGGTTGGTTATAGAACTTCCTAGAAGGATTGTAATATTATAAATAGAGGTATTAGGAGCATCCTAATGTATCTAAAGTGATCAAAGAGATCTGGAGTCTTAGAATATCTAGAGAGATCAAAAATATCTAGGAGTCTTAGATGTGGTTTAGCATCTTTGGGAATTTTTTTGTGAGTTCATGAGTGATTGTTGTGCAATCAGAATCTAAGAGAATACTACGATAATAAATATGATCAAGTTCTTCGTGGAAATATCCCATATTAGGTGAACCACTTTAAATCATGTCTTGTCTTCTTTTGTGTATTTTTATATATGATGTTATATTTCGCAAGTGGGTGAGTGCGGGAAGTTGGGGGACAATTAAGTGGAAATCAAATCCTGAATTTTACATCAAAAACAATAAAACATGAAATTTAGTCTTTCATGAGACTTGAACCATGCCGAAAAGTAAAAAAATAAGTCATAAAAATGGTACCTTCATGTAGGGAGACTGTTAGCTTTGTAGAAATATTGATTTTAAAGTGAATAGAATAGGATAAATATCATTTTATATTTTTTTCCTAATAGTAGGTCTTTAAGACACTTTTTCCCGTGAATGTTTATGTCTACATTTAAGACTGTAAATTTTGTTTCACTTGTTAGAATGTGGTAAAACTTATACCATCCCAACCATGGTGAAATTATATACATGTTCAAAAAAAAAAATTATTTGATTTCAATATTTTTTGATGAAGTTATGGCGGGCAAATGGAAATTGCTATGTTTTCTTTATGTTTTCAGACCACTTTCATGGAAAAAATCATAAAAACTAAAATATTGCTCAAAAAATACAAAATAAAATCTATCCCAAGATAGATAACGACATATAACTTCTCACTAAAGGAAAAATATATATATCAATTTTTGGTCATCCGAATTGCGGGCAAACAAAATACAATCTTATAGGCGTTTTAAAACAAAATACCAAGTCATTGAATTTTGAGTGTTTAATATAGCTAAACTTGTCCATTTTTTAAAAAATAGTATTTTAGAAACTAGATTCCGGATGCTACGATTCGTATTAATATAAGTTTTTCTAATTTTGAGTGTATGCATTGATAATAATCCCTACAAGTTGATATTATGTTGTTATTTGCAATATGACATCCACTTATGACCTTTTATTTGTCCCACAACTTGCGTGCACTTACCCAAGTACATATTTGATACATAGTTTCCTACTACTGTGATTTTAGGAATTGTTTTTGCCTATATGTTCTCTAATTCCTAATAACCTGGTATCGAGATCTTTGGTGGTTTTTATTTTGTTGAAGTGATAAATCACGGAATTTTTAGCTTGAGTGGGAGCTATGACATATGAGGGTAGATTGAGGGTTGAGAAGTTCAATGGGAAAATTTTTGTTTTTGGAAGTTCCAGATGGAGGATTAATTGTATCAGAAGGAACTCCATGTTCTTTTAGATGGAAAAGAAAAGAAATCTATAGCCATGTTGGATGAGGATTGAGAGTTTCTAGATAGAAAGGCACTCGGGGTAATTCGGTTATGTCTCTTGTATATTTGGTTTCTTTCAACATATCACACAAGAAGACCATGGAAGGTATCATAAATGCGTTAGGGAAGTTATTTGAAAAACACTTTTCCTCTAATAAAATATTTTTGATGAAAAATTTATTTAATATGAAGATGTTTGAGAATGGTTCTATCGTTGATCATTTGAAAGAATTTAATACGGTTGGGACAACTTAGTTATGGTTGTAAGTAATTTAGTCTCTAATAATTCAAAGTTGAAGTTTGAAGATGTGATAGGTGTGATCCTGAGCAAGGAAATGTGAAGGAAGAGATTTGGATATTCTTCTACTTCTGGAAATGTTTTTGACGATGAAGAGTAGAGGGAGAAAAAATAATAAAGGGAAAGGTAACCGTGGGAAGTCAAATGATCGCATAAGATCAACATCTAAGAGAAACTTAGAATGTTGACACCGTGGGAAGGTTGGTTATGCTAAGAAATATTTTTGGGCTCTTCATGATAAGAAGAATAAAGAGGAAAATAAGGAGATAAATGTGGTAGCAGGTGATATTTTTTAGGATGCCTTAATTCTTTCTTTATATAATATTTTTGAGTCTTGGGTGTTAGATTCAGGGTCTTCATTCCATGCCACCCCACATAGATATTACTTTACTAAGTTTTTTCAAGGTGATTTTCGACATGTATATCTTTGTGATGATGAACTATGTAACATAGTAGGGAAAGTTTGTTTTTAGATGAAAATGTAGAATGGGAACACATGACTTCTTAAAGATGTCAAGCACGTTCCTAAGTTGAGGCAAAACTTGATATCAGCGGGTCATATGGGTAGTGATAGTTGTATGGTTAGTTTTACGGTGGATTCGTAGAAGGTTACAAGGGAGATCTTGTGGTTGTAAGAGGTAAGAAATTTGATACTTTGTACTTAACTAGTGGTGCTGATTATTGTAATTTAGTTCTGCGAGATAGAGATGCAACTTTGTGGCACTAGAGACTCGGTCATATGAGTCAAAAGGGAATTTAGATTCTAAAGGAAAATTTCCCAAATTAAAGGAGTTAGATTTGGACTTATGTGAGGACTATGTTTATGGGAAATAAAAGTGGGTGAGATTCCTCAAGGTTGGACCCTACCAAGAAGGAGGGTAAGTTGGAGTTTGTTCATACAAATGTATGGGGCTAGATAAGAAAATTTATATTGGTGGTTCATGTTATTGTGTCACTTTCATTGATGATGAAACTAGAAACGTTTGGGTATATGGAATTAGAAAGAAATCTGATGTGTTTGAATCTTTCAAAAGATGGAAAGCCATGGTTGAGAATGAAACAGTCTCAAGATGAAATATATTATGTCGATAATGGAGTGGACTATCGCAAAAATGAATTTCTTGATTACTATTTAGTAAATGGGATCTACAGAAAAGGATGGTTTCAAGACTCCATAGGAAAATGGTGTGTCGAGAGAATGAATAGGAAAATCATGGAGCGTGCTAAGGACATGAGGTTACATATGGGGCTGTAGAAACCAAATTTGGGTCACACTCACCTTGTTTCCCTTAAATTAATTAACTTAACATATTCACCTAACCATGACCCCTTACCCCGCATTCATATTAATTTAATTACTTACAATTGAATTAATGCTCATCCTCACACTATTAATTAATTTAATTACTTTAATTAAATTAATTTACACCTCACCTAGCCACATCACCTAGACACCTCATCATGGACTTATTCTTAGTCTATTAATTAACTAAGACTGAGTCTCCACTTATCTTAACCAACTGGGACTTAGTCTAACCCAAAATTAAATTCCTATTCCTTCTCCAACAATACTCTCGCTTATCTAAATGCTAACCCTCACTTGAGACCCAAACTGACAATTAGAGCATGCCAAAAATAGCAAGGATTTGCCTATTTTTGGCAAACCTAGGATTTCTTGCCTTAACCGATGTCGGTTAACCCTCAACCAATGCCAGTCACCCTAACCATTGTCAATTACCTTATATACAATTTGGTAACCTTTTACCGAGGTTGGTCATTTTGATTTCGAGAGATATATTACATTCAAGCACAAACTAGAGACTTCTCAACATCTAAACGATGAAATAAATTCAACCACAAGCCCAAGAAATCACTTGATACTCATCCAAAGGCATTAGAATATTCACGGGAGCACTCCATGAGTATTTCCATGATAGTGAACATCAACTTCTTCATGGATCAACCATTTCCTTCTTTCACCTATCGGATCTACAAAAACAAGTAAGTGTATTTTATTTTCATCATTTCGTATTGTATTAAAGTGTAAGTCCATTATCTTTCATTATTGGATCATATTCTTCTCTCGCATTCCCCCATTCCCACCTTCTTACCAATCTACCCATCCAACCACTCATGACCTTATAGCTCATATCACTTGACCTCTATGCATTCTTGATTCTTCCTGATATTATTACGAACCCAACCATCCTCCCTTCATCCTCTATGCAATCACAGAGAAGTCCAAATCTACATTTTATTTAATTACCATCAAATTTCCCCTACCAATGTTGGTTATATTAACCATCATTGGTTTCCCCTCTTCATCGGCATCACCACCCGATCGACATCGATCTCTCGTGTTATCTTATTCACTTAACCTAAATATCCTCAAACCTCCCCGAAACCTCACCAAAACCTCTCATCAAACCTCGATACCCCACCTACAACCTCACAATAGACCTTCCCAACTCTTTTGTGCAGACACAGAGAGAGCCTAGACACCATTTTTGACATTTTTCCATTTCCCACAAAGAACCGATATCAATCATCCTAAAACGTCATCTTTCGTACCTAAAACAACATCGGTCACCTTGACCGGCATTGGTCTCTATGCCTAGTAAAACTACCTTAGACCAACAAGCTTCCTAATCACCCAAAAGTCAACCCAAACTTCACCAAATATTACCTGCACTCGTGTGTGACCCTCTCGACCACCTGTATGACCTGTAACCTAACCTAGGACCTTCACCAATTTAGTTATCAAGCATTTAATTGGATTGACATAGATATTAGTTTGAGATACCTAAATCAGAACACTAGTATTAGATTATTTTATTTGCATGTTTAGTTATTTCATATTGAGTTATATATCAGTGGATTGATAAGCTCACAAGTAAGTATCACACTTCCTAGATCTATCTCACACTAGGCGTTCACTAAATTTTTCTATTAACTATATCTTATTATCTTGCTTTGTATTACAGGTAGTTCATCCGAGCCAAAAGGAAGCTCACAAAATCATCTTGGACCAGAAATCATAAATGTGTGCACCCAACCTTCAACCAACGTAATAATAGGTATGCCTCATTGGCCCTTTACCTTTATCTATTTCATTAACTACAACAATTTGGTTAAACATTTTTTCATGCCCTGTGGGACCCATCGATTGATTGATAATTTTCAAGGAAGTATCACACTTCCGGATCTAGCTCACACTAGGAAATCCACTAAATTTTGTTATTAATTGTATCTTGTGTTCTTGCTTAATATTACGGGTAGTTCCTCATAGCCAAAAAGAAGATTACACAATCATCTTGGACTGAAAATCAGAAATGCGCACACTCAACCTTCAACGAACGTAATAACATGTATTCCTCCTTGGCCCTTTACTTTTATCTATTTCATTATATACAAAAATCTCATGAAACATGGGCTTCCACTCATGTTTTGGGTGGAAGCAGTGAGCACAACTATTTATCCGATTAATAGAGGACAGCTTTATGGCTTTGGATGGAGGTATACCTAAGGAGGCTTGGTCTAGTAAGAAAATTGATTACTCATTTCTTAAAGTATTTAGATGTGAGGTATTTTTCACATTGATAAAGATGATAGGACCACGTTAGAGGCTAATTCTATGAAATGCACCTTTTTGGATATGGTGTGGATGACTTTGGTTTCCATGTTTGGAGTCTTAAAGACAAACAAATATTTAGGTCTAGAGATATTTTCTTTAATGAAAAATTCATGTATAGAGATCATTTGTAGGAACAGTAAAGAGGAATCAATGAAATAATACACAATGTTAGAGGAAATCGTGGATGGAAAGGTGTCTAAAGGGACAGTTCAAGTGTAGTATGTTCCGACACCCAATTCAAGAACCTACTCATTAAGAAGCCCAAATTCCTAAGGTAAGAAGGGAACCTAAACATTTTACTCCATATTTGAATTATTTATTACTCACTAATAGTGGAGATCTAGAGTGCTTTGAGGAAGCAGTGCAGGTGGAATCTAGGAAGAAGTGGGAGCAGGCCATGGATGAAGAGCATAGATCTCTTATGGAGAACTGGAATTGGGATCTGGTGGAGCTACCAAAGGTAAAGAAAGCATTACGAAGTATGAGTAGGTGTACAGTAATCAAAGAAGAATATGGAGGTAGAAAAAGGTACGAGGCCAAGTTAGTGGTCAAGGGATTTACACAGAAGAAAGGTATAGACTTTAATGAAATGTTTTCTCCTATTGTTAAAATCAATTCTATTAGGATTATTCTTGGTTTAGTAGAAGTAGAAGACTTGCACTTAGAGAAGTTAGATGTAAATACTACATTCCTTCATGGTGAGTTGGAGGAGGAATTTTATATGCAATGACCATAGGGTTATGAGGTCAAAGGAAGGAGAGGTTAGTGTGCAAATTGAATAAGAACTTGTATGGCTTGAAACATGCTCCATGACCATGGTACATGAAGTTTGACAATTTTATGTAGGAGAAGGGTTACTCGTGTGTCACTTATACCATTGCATGTACATGAAGAAGTTTCTTGATGGTATTTATATTATTTCATTCCTGTATGTGGATGGTATGCTTGTTTTAGGGGAGAACATGTAGTAAATAAAGGTACTTACGAAGCAACTAGGTGACTCCTTTTCTTTAAAGGATTTGGGGGCAGCAACACAAATCCTTGGTATGAGAATAACTCGAATGGGAAGGAGAGGAAGATAGTATTATCTAAAGAAGATTACATAAATAATTTATTGGAGAGGTTTAGTATGTATGATGCTAAATTGGTTGGTACTCCTTTGGTAAGTCACTTTAAATTATCAAAGGAGTAGATTCCCAAGACTAAGGAGGATAGAATCTAGATGTACAGTGGTACCGAACTCATCAATGGTTAATAGCTTGATGTATGTTATGGTATGCACTAGTCCTGATATTTCTTATAGAGTGGGAGCAATGAGTAGGTTTATGAGTGATCCAGGTAGAGAGCACTGATAGTAAATGAAGTGGATCCTTCAATATTTGAGTGGGATCATGGGAGAAACATTGTGTTTCGGTGGATTAGACACTAAATTGTGTG
This sequence comes from Taxus wallichiana var. yunnanensis, assembly GCA_018340775.1. Taxonomy (NCBI): domain Eukaryota; kingdom Viridiplantae; phylum Streptophyta; class Pinopsida; order Cupressales; family Taxaceae; genus Taxus; species Taxus wallichiana. The sequence continues at coordinate 931,647,361 of CM031237.1, forward strand.
GCTATGTAGATTAGAACATGAAAGGAGATTTTTACTATACAAGGAGCATAATAGGTTATTTATTTACATTTGGTGATACAATAGTGAGCTAGATTTCACGGTTACAAAATTTTGTGGCTTTGTCAACCATAGAGGTTGAGTATGTTCCGCCGAGATGCATGCATGCAAGGAGATGATTTGGCTACAACAATAGATTAATGAGTTGGGGTATAAGAAGGAAGTTGGGAGACTACATAGTGATAGTCATAGATCTACTCATTTGGAAAATAAATCCACTTTTCCCTCAGACGAAGCAAATTTAGCCGAGATGTCATTTCATCGTGGTAGCTTTGGAAGAAGATAAGTTCAAGCTGGAAAATATTCATACTAGTCAAAATCCCACAAATGTGATGAAAAAGGTGGTCACAAGGAGAATTTGAAGTTGTTTTCAACTTTATTTGGCCTTCATGCATGATAATGATGGGTTAAGAAATTTTCTCAATGGAGACAGTTTCCAAGTAGGAGATTGTTGGGGTGTACATCCTGTTTTTGGTCTTCTAGAATCAGTATTGAAGTGTTGGAGTTTAAATGATTAAGTTTGGAGACTTGAGGAGCATTTTGTAGTCATGTATTGTTTTCATGCTACATAATTTCTATTATCCGGTGTTTATTTGGTTGTTGTCACAGTGACAGATTTTCATCCATGAGAAGTTGAAAGGTCACAAATTTTTCAAATGAATTTTTTTAGGGTCGGTTATAGAACTTCCTAAAAGGATTATAATTTTATAAATAGAGGTATTAGGGGCATCCTAATGTATCTAAAGAGATCAAAGATATCTAGAGTCTTATAATATCTGGCATGATCAAAAATATCTAGGAGTCTTATATGTGGTTTAGCATCTTTGGAAATTTTGTTGTGATTTCATGAGTGATTGATGTGCAATTGTAACTGAGAGAAGAATGTCATAATAAATCTGAGCAATTTCTTGGTGGATGTATCCCACATTGGGTGAACCCTTTAAATTTTGTATTTTATTCTTTTGTGCATTGCTTATATATGTTGTTATATTTCTATAAGTACATATTTGCCAAATAGTTTCCTACTACCGTGATTTGAGGAATTATTTCCACATATTTATTCTTTAGTTCTTAACATGATGTAGATTTCCGTGATGTGTAAGTGTTGGATGTGTTATGTGTTGTGTTGGTTGTATACAAGAAATAAAGGTGTTGTGAATGTGTTGATTGTATAGTAGGATGCACGAGACAAATATGTCGTGAGAGCACCAAATGTGTAGTGTGTTGTAGATGTGTAGATTGTGTAAGATGTTTGTGTCAATTGTGTGTAAGATATATGTATTGGAAGATGTAAAATATGTATGTCATAAAATTGTTGAGTGTGAAGTATGTTGTAGATATGTATGTTGTGTTGAAGATACATGTGGAGTATGTGTTGTTTGTTTTTGTGTTGAGTTATTATTGATGAGTAGTTACGAGAACTATGTATTGTTTGGATGTTGATTATGTGTGATAAGAAGAATAAGTCGTAAGTATGTTGATTATGTAGTGATGAATATGTGTAATAAGTTCATGATGGAAGTGTGTCCAGTTTGTCATTGTAATATGATGTGTAGTGTGTGAGGTTCATGTATTTAATATGTCATAGATAGTCAAGTGTGAACCATAGAAAAGGGTGTGTCATCGAGAAATGGCAATACTAGAGTGTGTAAATATGTGTGTGTCATATGTGGAAGTATAAATGAGAAAATAATACTCGTTGTTGATGTTGGGGGTGGAAGAGATAAGTGTGAGCCCCCAAGCATTGGTGATGATTATGATCAAGTAATATAATCAAAGAGGTCATCATTGTCATGATCAAAGCCAAATGGTGAATCATTCGAAACTTGATAAACGATAGTGTCGTGTTGATCAAGTAAGTATCCATTGAGGTGTAAATTATACATGCCCATATCATATTCTTCATCGCTGAAAGGCGGTGACGGGAATCCATGTGCATACGAGCAAGTGAGATTTGGTGAATAGCCAAGAAATGAATCATTGCAAATGAAGACGTGGCCAAAAGGCATGAGAAATGATATATCAATATAATCAAGATCTAACATGCCCCCAATGTAATCAAGACAATATTTCCTGAGTGTAAGTGGAGAATCATGGGGAGTAAGTGCAAGAAATATTGTGAGATAAAAGACTCAAATAACATAAACAATGATAACATGAACAAAACCATGACATAGATGATGATCATAAGATGGAGGAAATATGTCATCAAATATAAATCATAGCCAAGTCAACCCATCATGTGTGCATATAGTATCTGAGTGAGTAGGGTCGAAAGGAATGTGTTCCCAATTGTGTGCAAGAATTAGTTAGCTATGAAAATAAAATCAAGAGTAACACCTAATAGTCTCTATACAATGCTAAACTAAAATCTATGTGCCATCATGCTAAGAGGTAAACAAGTAATAAACATCAACACTATGTATTAGAATCTTGAAAATAAACCTCAAGCTAACATGCTAACATTTATTGCTCTACTCTTTAGAAAACTAAATCAATGAAATGGACCTAAGTAGACTCTTTAGCTATCAAAGGGTTGATATTTGCTTCTTGATCTAAGAGGATTGAGGATGGAGGTTCATCAAGTCATGGCAACAAGGCCTTACTTGATTAAATCCATTGATCCTCACAAAATAGCTTGGATGATTGAATGTAAATGGATGATGCTTACGTCCACTCTAATGAAGAATGACTGGGATGATGAAATGGCTATAGTATAGGCTCTATGCTCATTTAGGTGTAAGTATAAAGGTAGGAGGAGGTCTCCTTAAATATCCTAATGGATAAAAGAATCTCTTCATCCCTTTACATGTGGGATAATAGAGAGGTTGGGTTAGTTGTGGATAAGGAAGCTTTAGGGAGGGTTGAGTCAACCTTAGGAGAGTTTAATTTGACCTTTTGTGGTGCATGGGAATTAGGGGTGCATATAATTAACCAAAGGTGATTAATTAATAAGGAGATGAGCATATAAGGCTAGCTTAGAAGAGAATTAGCGTGACTTAGGGGATAGGAAGGCTTAAATTAGATAAATAAAAGTTTATTTATCTAATAAAAGAGGAAACTTAATTAATTAAGAATAATTAATTAATCCAGGTAGAATTAATTTTAATTAATGCAAGGTCATTAATTGTCATCTTTTTAGATAGAAGGACCAATTAACTAGCGTAATGTAGTTAATTAATGACGATAGAAGAGAAAATGTGTCATATTGATGATATGTCGTTAATTTGCGAGAAAGGGGATAATTAGCACAATTTAAGTATTTAAATTGCTGGAGCTAAATTATACGTGTCGACATTTTCCCCTCTTTGGGGTGGAATAATTGATGCCACTTCAAAGATAGTAGACATGTAAAATTCTAAAGGGGTAGAAGAAAATTTAGTAGAAGTGAGAGATGCCCCCTCGAGTGTCGATGGGGTGATGAAGGAAATTGACGATCGAAAAAGATGAGAGAAATGGAAATAAAATGAGGGACAAGATGCCCCAAGTGGAGGAGAAGAATGGGTAGGGCAGGATTCCCCCAAAAAAATAGAACAATGGTGTCGATAAAATAATGATATATAATAAATATGAAGAAAGGGAGATAAGAACTAGCCTTCACCCATTACATTGGAACAACCGTATTGTCATCATATAGCCAAAGACCCACGTCATCGGTCCTTATTAAAAATATAAGCATACGAAAAAAGTAGAATGACATGAAAATCCATACCACGAATAATTTTCCCTTGTTGAAAACACCAACTCAATGCAACATACAAAATCCATGCAATGCAAGAAGTAAACAAGCTTATGTAACAAGAAAACAAGTACAAACACACATAATTAAACCAACAACGGTCAAGACTATTGCACAAATGTATTTGTTATCAAGCTAAAAATACCAAATGTTTGTGATTGATGACAAGGGTTAAAAATGATGCCCCAGAAAGAAAATATGTGAGGGAAAGTGATGGAGGATGCAACGGTCCAATGATAAAGCATTGTGCACAATGAAACAATATCAAGAAATTGAATGTGCCCCAGAATACCGACAAAGCAAGCAAGTTATCTTTGTAAATGGTTGTAAAATTGATGATCCATGAGTTGTGTGGTTTATGAACATATGAAGATTCCAACAAGATATGGGAGAAGCACCATGCACAAGACACGAGTTTCAACCATTTTGGGCCATTTACCTATTTTTGCATTTTTTGAGTTTTTACAATTTTTAGGATTTAAAACTGACTTTTATTATTATTATTTTAGTTTTGACATATTATTTTAATTTTTATTAATTTTTGCATTTTTCTAGATTTTAAGATTTTGAAAATAGAAGAATTGAAGAATCGAAAGAATCTCCTAGAGCGAAAGAATCACTAGGTAATGTGCACTACCCCAATGTAGTGAAAAATTAATAAAATAATTGTTTAATAAAAATAATTATTCGTGGAGTGTATAGGAGTGATATCGCCTAGAAGCAATAAAATTATCCTAGTGAAAAGAGTGTTAGGTGGCAAATAATTCCGCACCATAGTGAAAATTAAATAAAATAATTATTTTATAAAAATAATCATTCACGGTGAGTAGTAAGAAGGTTTAGAATGTGAATGGTGATCAAAACATGCTCCCAAGGCATCACAATCCATGAAATGGCCAAATATACCCCATGCAAGGGAAGGTTAAATCATTGCGATCAGTTTATTTGTTACCAACCTCTTCCAAAAGTTATTGTGATACCTCTAAGAGTGAAAAAGATGATGGTGAGAGCATGATCCCGTAGGAGACGTGTTGATCGAGTTCAAGAGTACGTCCATAATGTATATGATGGCCCCTTTGTGAGTAGCTTAACCTTTCCCTTGATGTCCCATTTTGTACCGATGATGTATATCATGTTGAGACAAATATATATGGACACTTGATATTGTACACTTTCATTTTTTTGTATCTTATGATGATGATTTATTATGGATGTTGATTATATCATGATGTTGTATGGTTTTATTTCATATGTTTGTGTGTATCAAGATGATGGCTATGAGGATGTTTCTATGTTTATATTTTTGATATATCCTTAGATGATATCAAATGTTGTGGTTTATGAGATACTTTATTTTTCTTTGCTGGGTATGGGATGATATGATGATATTAGTGCAAAGGTGGGGGGATAGATTTTGATATTTTTATCCCTCTTGCCCCCATTTGATGATACGGTATGTGATGATTAGCTTAGCATTCATGTATGATGTACACTTATCTTTTTATTTATATATGATGTATAGATGATGTTAGATGTGATGATATAGATGGAGATATGATGATGTGATAACAAAACTATGTACATGTGATAAGAAAACAAAAGAAAATTTTAACAATCCTATCAAACATACATTGCTAAAAACATAAATTAACACAACTATGTACAATTATGTACAAGCATACAAAAAAACACTTCATATGTACAAGTAAGAATGAATCTAATCTAAGCAAGGAAAGATGACTCTAACAAAATATCTTTAAGCGAAAAAATATACAAATGCACAAGCAAGCAAAAACTATACAAGTAATCAAAGTACTCAAACTAAACAAAAAAAGAAAGAAATAAGATAAAGAAAGTAAACTAAAGCTATGTTTTATAAGATTGTTTTTAGTGCATTTTGCGTTTATCAAAATTTTGTGAAACAATTTTCTATTTTTTTCCATTGTTTTGTGTGTTTTCTATTTTATATTATTTTGGATTTTGAAAATTTTTAAAGTTTTTGTGATTTTCAGCATATTTGAATGTTTTTGGATTTTCTACGGTTTTCCGAAGCTATATATTAGAAATTGAGAAACATGGATGCCCCACGCTGTTAGATAGGAATATATAAGGGTGGTGCCATGTTTATATATAGGAAGCTTAAAATGTGAATGTGCCTTCAAAGTGTTTAGAGGGGGAATATAAAAAGGCAATCCCTTCACTGATTTACAAGAGGAGAAATAGTCGGATCAAGGCTTGAGAAGATGGGATCACAAGGAATCTCGGACATAGGTGTGGAACTAGCCCTAGAGCTAAGTAAAAGTACCCTCTAAATGCAAGATGCTTATGAACAATGAATATTATCAAGGCTCCACAAGCCAATTTTCACCAAGGGATTCATCCAAAGCGCCACAATTATGTGGTTTCCACACATGGATGACCTATTTTCTCTCTTTTTTCTTTTTCTCTTTTTTTTTTTTGTATTTTTTTGTCTTCTTTTTTACTTTTTTTTTTTTTCATATTTTTCACCATGTTTAAGCATATAACCACTTAAGGTGCATGGCATTCATAGGATCGTGGAGATCATCTCCATTGAGATGAGCAAGTTTGTATGCTTATGTTCCATATTTTTCCACAATGATGTAAGGTCCTAACCAGTGTGGTTCGAACTTTCCTTTCTTCTCTCTTTTTGCCCTTGTGTTGAACTGATTCTCTTTCATGACCAAATCTCCAACCTCAAATTGACGAGGTATGATCCTTTTGTTGTAGTTCGAGAGACTCTATTTTGATATACCTTGATATGGTTAAGGGCACAGATGTGCTTTTCATCTAGGAGTTCCAATTCTTCCAAAGTCTTACCACTTTGTAATCCTCATCTTTGTCTAGATAATCCCTAAGAGCTATCCTTAGAAAAGGAATCTCTATTTCCAATGGGATGATATATTATGTTCTAAACACTAGGTTGTAGGGTTTTGCACCTTTGGTAGGATTGTGAATAGAGGTCCTATAAGCCCGAGGGGTAAGTGAATTTGTAAATGATAGTTGCAACCTGTCTTACTCACCATCTTTTCCATGATCCGAACCAATGTTTTATTATTGGCTTCGGCTTGCCCATTACCTCGAGGATAATATGTTGTGGACCAATTTAATCTTATTTGAAATTGGTGACAAAGATCTTTCACTGTATTGTTCTTAATAATGGTTCTCCTGGAACTCTTTAAGTTATGCTTCATCATTGGTAACTAGCATGCTTGCCACTTTTTCTCTATCCGCACAGTTGTCATACACAACCTCAGCAATCTGAGAAGCAATCTTTACATCAGCAAGGACATTTCGTATTCAGCTATGAGCACCATGAATTTCAATTTATCCTCCTTTTCTAAACATGCGGCCACTTCTTCTGCAGATTCCAAGGCTAGCGGCTACCTCTCCATGGTGAGGATCCTTGTTAAGTCCTCTAAGCATTCTAGGGTAGATGCATACCTCTGCACGAGAGGCATTAGGTCTGGATGCTTCAACACTATTGCATATTTAATGGACTCCACCTTTTTTATACTTCGCACAATATAGCCTTCTCGTCCTTTAACTCATGCTACAACTAGGCGTTGATCAGATTTTCTTGACTCAACTCCTTTGTCCTCTTAGTTAGCTCTTCCTCTTTCTCCTCCAGTTCATCTTCCAGAAATTTGACTCTATCATTCCACCCAAAGAGTCTAGCTTTGACCTCAATGGAGACCTTTTTGAGTGTGTTGCATAGTTGTTCATCCGAGAGCCATTGAGCATTCACCACTGGGTTGTCTCCTTTTGATTTTGTCAATGTTATTATTTCCCGTGACTTACTTTGAATTCTAGCTCATCAATATGGGACTCAAATTCCCATGAGAGCATCTTCCTTATCCATGGGTATGCAGCCTCCTTATCAAAATATGACATTGCTAGGAGCTCCTCTGTTGGAACCATGCTTTTGAGCTGTGCACACAACACTTTGTTGGGGTCATCAATATAACCCATCCATGGCCTCTCCTCCTCCACGCACTTTCCTCCGTGCACATGCCCTTAGGAATATTTACAATTAAAGTGGGGCCTCCAGTGTTGTCATGGTCCTTTTCCTTGCTCTCTTCCTTATCCTCATTCATCATTAACTCAGCGCTACATTCCAAATCCTCTTTTACCAAGGTCTTAATGATCTTCTCAGCCTCTCTTTCCACCACCTTATTTACCTCTTCTCTCCCTTCCTTGTCCCGGGTGCCTTCCTCCTCCTAGATGCCCTTTCTTTGTGTGAAGATGTACTCATTCTTCTCTCCTTCTCCCTCCTCTAAGTCATGTACACTGAACACAAGTTGTTCTTGGTTTACCTCAAGCTCATCTTCCTCATCATCATCCCTTTCACCCTGGTAGGCCCCCAAGCTCTCAGTGTACTTAGAATCTGACTTGCTCATCATCTTCTATTTATTTCCAACCAAGGATTCCGGTGTAGGTGACTTTGTCTCTTCTTCTTCGATGACTCCTTATCTAACGGATCCTCTAGCTCTAGAGTCTTCTCTTTGACTATGGACTTTTTCTTACACAAATACATACTTGTTCTGGTGCTTGTCCTAGGGGTACCTATTTCCTATGTATCCACTACACTTAGTACTTTCTCCTTTGGTTATTTTTCCTTTTGTCTAGGTGCAGGTATCTTCCTGCCAGTTGGGTCCTCAGGTATGGACACCTCATTCTCCAGATACGTGCCCTTCTCAAATTTGGGTCTTATGTGGAGGTATACTCGTGCCGTGGTCCCTCCTACAATGGGAAAAGTCATGGGTCTCACCATTTGGATGCGACACGTACTTCTCCACATACGTGCTCTTGTTGGGGTAGACCAAACCTTTGTGCATTTCTTTGTGGTCCCTGGTCCAGATTACCAAGGTCCAACTTCAACTTCTTGGATTCTTTGAACCTGTTCACTCCCGCTTGGAAGTGTTGAGCTATGAAGGCAAAAGGGAGCTTGCACCATGGGCTCCATGTCTCATCTATCAATTTAAATATGCCAAGGCAGAAATGTTGGTACATAGAAAACTTGACTTCTCCCTTAGTGGTCACTGGTAGTTGTTCAAGGATCCTCCATTCCACCCCGAACACATTCCTCAGTGCATGTACCACTTCTCCACGTGTGCCTTGTACATGGCCATCATACTATCACAGGTGTACTTCTCAAACCTCTTTGTGGGAAAAGGGTCTTCAGTAGGGTACTCCCACATGAATTTTTCCGACTGCATCCAAGACCCCAATCTCCGAGAATACAATGGTTAACAAGACATTACCAAATACGATTTTATCATCTTCCTACACATTGTTGACAATCTTATCCACAATGAATGCAGACAAGTTGTAGATGGTGCCCTCTAAAATCCTCCTGCAAACATTCAGCCAAGACTTGTTTACCTGGGTCCATCTCTCCTAGCCATTTAACTTTTTCACAAGGTGCGCAGCCATCTTCATCACCGATTCCTTGATTTCCATGATATCAAAGTACCTTGACCCTTTTTGTATGCATAAGCAGCGACAGTTTCCTTAATTTCCTCCTTGTCACGTAGGTCTTCCTCCAAACTTTCTCCTTCACAGATGAGGCCTGTGAAATGTGAAACAAGCTAACGGGTAATGAGAATCTTCACCCTGAGAAGTTGAAGTAATCTTTGTGCACGCATGACATCAACCATTGATATAAGCACTCAAGCTTCCTAAAGTAGGGAAACTCAAAGAGTTGCAATAATCCTGACTTCTCCAACTTCACTTTTACATCATCGTTATAGATGGGAAAACCCTTTGGTGTCCTTTTATTTGTCAAGTGCACTAACTCTAGTGCCATTTCCTTCTTGATCATTTTCGAACGATGATTGTAATCATTTATTGACATATTTCTTAAATGGGACTACCACTCACACCCAATCAATACTCTATGGGTACTACATTTCTACATAACAATATTTATTTTTACTCGCGATAGTTTCTTGTTGCTTTCCCTTACCCTTGCCCTTTCCCTTCTTAGGTGTGCCAACTAGTTTCTTGGGTGCCATTTTTATGTTAACACTTCAACTTCTTTCACTTGCTTTGTTTTACTACCCCTTTCCAAGTTTAGATCTCAAACTAGAGAAGAAACTCTTTTTCGACCCGTGCCCTAGATACCAAACCCTAACTGGAATCTCTTTTCACCAGATGACACTTCTCCACAACTCTTCCCATGCATGTGAATCACTTCCTTTCTGGTTTGTAAATCCAAACTGGTCACTCACGCTCAAATTCTTGCAATTTTTCTTCACACAGATCAACCTGAAACCCTAGTTCACAAAATCTCTTCTCTTCGTATTCACAAAGTGAATAATGAAATGTTCAAACCTCTATTTATAGTTTTTCCCATTTTTAAGAATTAAATGCTACTTCACCTACCACCATACTTTTAACATTTAATGCATATTTTTCAAAAAATCCTAAATTTTGTGCCCTAACTTACGCACCTAACCCTATGTGGACAATCTTTCAACCTTCTGACGTGAAACCAATCCATCTTAATAGGAGACTCTTACACGCGCATAACCAACACCAAAGGCACTTCTTCTGTCATGATTTTTCTCTTACCTACCTCATGTTTTTTATGTGCTTCTTCCTCCTCTATACGTGGGATCTGAAAGTAGCCTTATCTTGACACTAACCATTCTTTTCTACCTTTTCTTTCATGCACCTCTTTCAACAAGGCCATTCAACCGAATTTCCAACACAATCCTCCTTGGCACTTTACCCACACTTTCCTTCACATCACTCCACCCCACACTTAAAATGATGTGCGGTCCTCTATGCATTCAAAACCTTCAAAAACTAACAAGGTTACCGGGTGCCCAAAATGTAAAACAAAACAACAACATGAAAGGGAAACACAAGAAAGGAAGTTCTAAACTATCTAGCGAATCGCCTTATTTACAAACACCAAGGGCATCCATACCTCATGATATTGTTATCCCATAAAAATCTTTCTACCGTAGTCACAGTGCAGTCTTTATTTGGGGTTGCCTCTGCCCACCTTTTCAAATAGTCCATGCAGTGATTACGTAGCATGATCTAGTCCTACGCATTGTTGGTGTAATAAGGCCTACAAAGTCTATTGCCCATTTCTCAAAAGGTTCAGTGCTAGGGATAGGGTGTAAAGGCATTTCATCTCTCCTTCCTGGCTTGCCAATGTGCTTATAGTGGTCACATGCTTTACAATAGTCCTTACAATCCTTATACAAAGTTTCCCACCACAATCCTACCGTTAATATTTTACGTATCAAGCGTCGCCTACATAATGTCCACCGCACTTCCTCTCGTGTGCTTCCTCTATGATGGTGAGGTGCTCATGCTCTAGTACACACCTGCGTAAAACTTCATCACGCCCTAATTTGTATAAGTCCCCATTGATCAACATGTAGGGTACGGTGCGTATGGCTAGTTGTTTTTTCTCTAATGTCTTCATCCCTTCCGGCACCACACCTTTCTTTAGAAATACTGCAATTTCCTCCAAATCCGAGGGCACGCGTCGTAACCTAAATATTTACACATCTAGCATAGTCTCTTCAATGCTCTACGCATCCTCCCCTGAATCAATTCTTGACAAATGATCAAGTCCACAATTACTCTTTCCAGGATTCACAACTACCATGAACTCAAACTCTTGAAATAACAACACCCACCGACATATGTGCCCTTGTAGAATGGGCTTATTCACCAAGTACTTTAATGCCATGTGGTCAGTGTAGAAGATAAAGGGAGTTACCAGCAAATACTACCTAAACTTGTGAAGCACGTAGATCATTGACAATGCTTTGCACTCGGTCATAGTATAATTCTTCTCTGCTAGTGTCAACTTCCTGCTTGCAAAGCATAGGGGGTGATCAACAATTCCCTCACCAGGTTGTACAAGCACTGCCCCAATGGTCGTTCCAAAGGCATCTACATGAACATGGAAGGGCTTATCCCAAGAGGGGAAATGTAGTATAGGCGTGGTGACAAGCCTATCCTTCAATGTGTCAAATGCCTTTTGTTGTGCCTTTCCCCAATGGAAGGCACTTTTATGTCTGAGAAATTCTTCTAAAGGCACGGTGATCTTGGCATACCCCTTGATGAACTTTCAATAGTAGCCCGTGTGTCCATGAAACCCGTGCACTGCACTTTGGCTAGTGGGCTTCCCTAATCCCATAATAACTATAACCTTGGGCAGGATCTACTAGTAATCCCTTATTACATATGATATGCCCCAACAAAGTTCCAAAGGAGGTAGTAAAGACATACTTCTTAATGTTAAGGGATATCCTCAACTCGCCGACACCTCTCAAACATTAACCTCAAATTATCACAATGGTCTTTTGCTAGCCCATACACCATCCAATCATCCAGATAGACCGAAGAAATTTACGGATGAAGTCCCGAACTCCTGTACCACTATGCACAAAAAAATAGTAGGCATTCTTCAACCCAAAGGGAAAGGGTGTGTGTGAAAATTTTCCCCATTCAAGTGGTGAAAGTTGTCTTCCTAGTCTTCCTTTGCAACTGGACTTGGTGGTACCCCAAACTCCATCCATAAAGGAATAGATCTCGCACCCAATGACTCCCTCCAAAATTTATTCAGTGAAGGGGGTTGGAAAAGGATCGATGACACAAACTGCATTTAACTCCCTATAATCCATGCAGATCCTAATCCACCCATCCTTCTTGATGTTGATTACCATTGGAATTATCCACTCTGATTCTTCAATAGCTTCAATGATCCCAGATGCTATCATTTTGTCTAACTTTTCCTTTACCTTCATGTGCAAATTAGGATTCATCCAATAGGGCCTCTTCTTCGACCGGGTGCGCACTGTCCTTCAACTTTATCCTCATCTCCCCAAGGAATGGTGGACACCTTTGAGCTCATGGTACCCACACGGGAATAAATCCTCAAATTTGTGCAAAAGATCAATGATCTTAGAGACTTCCTTCTCCGACTAGTAATCTCCAATGATAGCTTCCTTAGGTTCTTCTTCTGAGCTGATGTTAACCTTTTTAGTTTTTAAAGGTTCATGGTAGGCGCGCATGTGAGTATCAACATTTTCCACTACCTCGTGTGTCCCTACAGAATGGTTAACATCCAAGATTTCTGCTTCCTCCCCATCAATTACATATACAAGCTTTCCTTTCTCCTTTTCACACATGTGCGCTCAAGCTGAACCTCCTCTGTTTCCTCTTCTTCAAAGTGCACCTCCAAACCTGGCTCACCAAGCAAGTCTAGTAGCCTATCTTCTACCATGGCACTATCCCCCATGGTAAGGTGCTTGACAACCTGCAATTCCTTATCAAATAATGGCTTGGTACTTTGATACTCAAATTTTGAATGAGGTCAGCCGCTAGCTCTTGCCAATTCCATATTTGGCATCATGTCTTAGAATGTATGTACCATACACATGCGTAGCCCTGCAGTGTAGAATACAGTTTGTGCACCTAGAGGGATGGTGGAAAAGTTTCCGCACCTTCCCTTCAAGTTCTCTCACAGGATTGGATGTGGAAAAAGGCGGGCTCCTTACCATGGTAGTCTTTGATGGTGGTGGGTGCATTTCTTCTAGAGAAATGAACAAAGAAGGTAATTCTCACTTCGCACCATTCCAAGAGATTATCCCGGTGTGTTTTCCACCAACACGCATAGTTCCTAGTAGGACGTAACTTAATATCCCCCTTCTTTCATTTTCCTCCTTCCACTAAGCTTCCATTTTTTACAAAAAGACCTTAGGGGAGGCTCCTCCTGAGTACTTAGGTAGCTCTTTTCCTCCTAGGCACCGGACTTTACATTCCTTTATCACCTTTATTGCTAATCTTCTTAAATTTCATCCGATTAACTCGTAGGTTCCATGCACCTAATTATCACATGCTAGACTAGTGGTGTCACTTACTCGACTGAGCATCTTCAAACTGGATAACTTCATCGGTAGGATGGATTATCTCTAGATCCCTAATTGAGCGCACATATATTCTATCTAGGACCTCTTCTCCCAAAGGTTTAGTATAGGGTGTTGACTTCCCATCAGCCAGGGGTATGATGACTCATTCCTCCTCATTTTCAAAGCTAATGTACCCCTTATTGAACTAAAGATCCGCATTATTCTTATAACACCATGGGTGCCCAAGTAGTGCTGGGAAATTTTCTGCCTTGGCGAGTGCCAAGACTTCAAAGTCCCTAGTAAACTTAGCTCCCTGAATGGTGATAGTTGCATCCTTTAAGACACCGATGGGCATTTCCTTCATTTTTTTTTCCATATATAACACATTCAAAGATGGTTGTAATGCAAGCCTTCCCATCTGATGCCATGCATCCAATGTGAGAACATTGACCTCTCGTGCCTGTGTCAATGAGGATATTACTCAGCAACCATCCATCCACTACTACATTTAACATGATCTCCCTATCATAGTCAAGGCTATGAGGGGAAGGTTTACATGCAAGACCTACCTCTCACACTCTTCTCTCGGCATGTGGTACCTTCTCTCTCAACCATGCTCCCAAAGAAGCGCATAATATTCTCTTGCCTTAGAATTTTACATACTTCCCTGACCTCATCCAGTCACCCCTTGGTGCCTCAACCTTCCTTCTTTCTCCTCCTCCCTAGATTTCTCCTTTATACACTGGATTTCTCCTTGTAAACTCTGAATGACATCCATGGTATCTTGATATATCTCCTTTTGATGAGAAAATCGGGTACTTTCCATGTACCACTTCTTCTCTTGAAACCAGAGTCCTTTGTCTTGGAATCTCCTTTGTGCACGCGGCCTCTACTCTTGTTGTTACCAAAACAGTTCTAAGCCTACATCACGTGTTACCCGTGGCATCCATTGTGTGTCTGTATTCTTAATTCTTACCATTATAGCACCCTTATCTTTCTGGTGCTGTTGATTCATGTGCTCAAACAACTTAGGGCACTCCTCATACTTGTGTTTCTTCCCGCACCATGAGCACTACAATAGATCTGGGCACTCTCATTTGTAATGCTCTATAGACCCATAATTAAAATAGGTTCCACATGGGAACTCACTTCTTCCTCCTCCATGGTTACCATGACCACGAAATCCTTTGTGAAATCCCCTTTCACGCGCACCTCCATCTGCGTGCTCCTCATAACAAAGTGATCATCACCTTTATAACTACTGGTAATGTTGGTCTAGTGCACCCCATGATCAATGGCCTCATGGATCTGGTCAATAAGCCTACAATCCTTAGTATCATGGGTTGTAGAGGTGCATATCTTATAGTAGCAAGACACATTCTTCCGAATTACATGTTGTAACAAGGGACATCTACTTGCATCATGGTCCCCATGAAAAGTTTCACCTAGTGTCACAAAGTGTGTACCTGTCCTCCAGTGGGAAACTATCCTTGACATGCCCTCTACTTCATAATTTGTACACCATATACCATTGTGAGTCTCATGGCCTGAGTTCACAGACAACTTTAGTTGCTTAGCCATAGCAGTAATTTGAGCCTCCAAAAATGGGCTAACACTAGTATCAACACTTCCAATAGCCTCGGTGCGCAGAGCAGCTTCTAACACCTCATGTGGTCTGTGAAAGTTTTATGAGATAAATCTCTCCTAAAAGGAGTGATCAACCCTCCAACAAACCACTGAGCATGCTGTGAAGGGTGAATATCATATGATAACTTAGACAAGAGAGTTTTAAAGCATGCATCATACTCCCACACACTCTCTTCCATTCCCTGTTGAATCTCCTTCAGGGCATTGATGCTCTTCTATTCAAACTCAAGAATGTGGAATTCTACCAAGAAGGCATTCTTTAAAGTAGTATAATCCACCATCATTTGATGAGGGTCATATTTCCTATACTAGATATGTGTGTGCCCCTACAACATCATTACAAACTGACTAGCCTTCCACTCCGGGGTTGTGATCCCCTTTGTGCACCATAGCAGTTCACACTTGTGAACATGTTCTGCAGCATCTTCAATACCTCTGTAATCTAGAAAATGTAAATACATCTCAAAGAAGACTTGAGGGGGTGGCTAGGGCCCTTGTCCTCCTAAGCCAGAGCCTTGGTTCCCTCCAATGTTTCCTCCACCACCAGATCCACCAAGACCTATGCCTCTTGATCCCCAGATCCTTTGGATCCACTAGGTCCTATTCCTACTGACCCACCAGATCCACTAGAACCACCAAGTCTTATTCCTTCTAACGCACTGCATCCACCAGTCCACTAGGTCTTGTAGTGGTCGTCCCAAGTGTCCCCAAGGTTCCACTGAATTATGCGTTGATGGTCTATGATAATGCCCCACTACCACTAGTGTACCCCGTGCCACTCCCAGATGTGAGACCAAAGGCTTGTGTACTTTCTCCTTATCCAAAAATTCCTCCGAATACTAGAATATGCGTAGCCATAGAAGTGGGAAATGAAAAATTATATCTCTTGGGTGTAGATTTATCACTTCCACTGATACCAACTGGGTCAACAATACTCCTTCCTTGATCTAGAAAACCAAGCACCAGGGTTTGGTCACTAGGTGGGTTCAAATATATGCCAATGACTCTTCTCTCTCCAGAAAAGAACTCTCATTAGAATCCAAAGGGGTCTCTCTTACGCGCTTGCCAAGATGGGGTAGCACAGATTGCTCAGGTTCCACATCCTCCACGTGAACCTCCACTCCTTCCCATAACATCTACCTCCATAGATCCATCACACTTACAACCTCATATTGTCTAGAAATCTCCCTTTCACGCACTTCACTATACTTGAGCCATCTCTCCTCCCTTTCTTTCTCTATCATAATATCTTCCATCTTCCTCCACCCTAGCTTCCTCGCCCAACACTCAGAATAGTTCGGCCATTGGAAATACCTCTAAAATCAAGGTAATAATAAATATCTTCATTATCCAGAGGGATAGCACATAGAAATGATCCTCTGGGCTCCCACAAAAATTCAAACTCAGTAACTTCCAGACAAGAATATGTAGAAATAGCATATTCCAAAGTGTAGCTAGCCAACACACCCTTCCACCAATGATCCACAACACGAGTCCACATCAAATTTACATCCTGCAGCCTCTGGTATTCTTCTTGGGTCCACATGTATGATCTATAATACCAGCTTGATCTAGACGCATATGTTGAGATCCATTCATATAGTTCTACTAGGAAGCAACAGAAAAATGTTTCATACAAATCATGGTAGAGGTTCTCTTCTACCCATCTATGTGCATCAAACTCAGATCCAGTGTTGAATCTCTAAGAAAATTCATCCTCCGTGCTCTTGAACCATGATTCAACACTTTCCAAACTTAATCATCCTATCATTACTCATTATAAAGATCATGATGTATGCCATTTCCCACTACAACTTCAAAAAGATGTCCCGGTAACGGAACCAAGATGTAGTCATTTTTACACCCATCACAAAGGAAAGAAATCCCATGTGCATCGGCCTATCACCTAGAAAGGCGTTGGGAGCTCATCCAAGGCATGCACGGGCACCGAGTCTCTCTTTTATGTGAGTTTAGTGGGAAACATCATCTATGATCTAATTTTAAGAGATTTGAGAGGAAATAAGACATACAAGCACCATAGAGCTCAGAATGGCTTCTAGATCCTTGCAGTCATTCCAGATAGAAAAGTACTTAACAAATTATAGAACTTACACCAAACAGAAAGGAAGTTGTATAAGCATTCATACTTAGTTCATAAACATAAATGAAAAAGATATATGAATAAGGATGTATGCATCATAACCATTAATGTTTATATTCACATAAATCTAGTAACCTCATTACATTCATTAGGCCCATTACAAAATGTCACAGAAAGGCAGACCACAGTCATGCATTATAACCGGATTCATATGGCTAGGCTCTCAAAAGAAAATTTAAAACCCCCAAACCCTTGATACATCCTTTCCTACACTTATTTACCCAAGCTAATAGAGTCCTTGCATTATTTCTACAGAGCTCCGCCCTCTATCCATTTATCTCTCTACTTCTGTAGGCACTTATATATATAGCCTTCCTAAACTGCCAACTCATTCTTCTGCGACCTCAGATCTGTCACCAAGTGTCTAAGAGTGGTCCTCCATGGGCGCATGCTCCTCCAGGCCTGAGCTCACCACTCCTTGTCATGATGTCCTTCTAGAAGCTTCTATCGTAGGGCATATCCCTTCTAGGCCACCCTATCGCCAGGCTGGCACCTTATCCACTCAGTCACATTTTTCTCGCATCCTACCCAATAGGTCAAAAATGGCTAAGTCCTAGATTCTGCTCCATGGGTGTGCATCCTGGGTTCTACCAAAACCCTACCTGAACCCTTCCTGCGCGCCTTATCTTGCACACTTTTTTCAACTTTGTGTGCTTATGCGCCCTTTTGGACTTAGTTGATATTTCAAGGGCCCAACATAATGTCACAATTTGGATATTTAGGTCAAGTTTACAAGAAACAAGATGTAAATACCAAAATTGTAGTGGCATGATATAAACAAGATAATCATTCAAAGGATATTTAAGGTGATGAATCTAGCCTAACTACAATTGACAATCTTGACTTAGGTATCAAGACCAAAAATTCTACTAATGATATGAAAATGTTTTCACACACTTTAGATTTTTAACAACTCATCCGTAAACATGGATGAGCATAAATGGACACAAAAGTGGTGAATACAAATCAATTAGCAACACAAGGGTAGTCACTCTTCTTCTGATCAACAAAGTGTCAAAAGAAAGTGAAGGAAGTAGATCAATTGGTGTTGAAGAGAGTTTGGTTTCACTTCAGTAGAGTTTTGCCTCACCCTAGGGCAAGTGAAAACTAAGTAAAAGTAAAAATTTACAATCCTCGTGATGAATGACATGTCGATTGAACTTTGATGGACTCTCCCCTTGTTTTAAAAACAAGGTTACGACTCCGAAAATGTTATCCCTTTGTGATAGCTCTCAACTCAAATTGGTTTTGATATGGTCAAAGTTGGCTCCTAGTCAAAGATAACTTCCTAGGTGGTTCACTCAACTACATGACACAAGTTATCTAGATGTAAGCTCAGTTTACCAAGGTTTCCCAAGGATTATCCCAAACTTACCTTACCCCCTTAAGTACATTGGGAAATGAATGAATCCATCATGTACTCTCACTGGGGTCGTGATACATATAACTTTGACGTTAAATCTCACAAATAGTAAAACTAGTCAAGTAGGTTATGCGGAGCACTTCTGTTTCGTCCACAAGGTTCCCTCTTGCATGGACTACTTTAGGGTTCCTAGAACCACCCCCATTTTTGTAGCTTAAGGTGTTATGCCAAAGGGGTTATGTTCTAGTTGAGCAGATAGGGACATACCCTTTTCTGAAACCTACAAATATAGTGTGATGTTTGTGGTGTGTTTTTATCTTATTTAGCTTAATGTGGTTTACTTGAACACCTTTTGGCAACCTGCATGGAAACTATATTAGTATTTTTTTTTGTCTCAATTTCTTCCTTCTTTGATAATTGTTTTTGATCTTGCATAATGGATTAGTAATTTTCCATGCACACAAAGAGGACAAGCACTAGTTTTGATTCTCAAGATCGTCCTAAGATGCAAGAGAAGAAAACACACAATGCAAGATCCAACTAAGAAATCAACAAATGGAAAATACTTAAATCAAACATGATACATGTTTATTTCAACCAAATTTGACATTCCCAACATTTTTCAAAGAAAAAGAGATAAGAATCATTTCGATTCCCAAGATCACCCAAAAATGCCAAGGCAAGATCATACACTACTTTACTCTTATGATTAAGCATGTAATGTTTATCCAAATTTAATACAATTTAAACAAAAGCATGTAAATACACCCTGCAAAATAGAAATTAATCAGAATAAACCTATAAGATGTTAGTATTTTAATGACATAAGATTTTGTAAATGTTAAACTAATATTCAAAATCGGGATCGTGGTGCATGCACAAATATTTGGGTATATGTGCATGGTTTATGGTGCATGCATGCCTCGTGTGGAGTATGAGCTAGAGAGTGCCTACGTGGACGAGAGAGATGTATACACCTACCTTAGCATGCCTATGTTATTAGGTAGATGTTTGCACACATGAAGCAAAACAAAGAGTCAAAAAAATATGACAGTGCATGTGCATTGGTAGAATGATGTCTGCACTAGTAAATGGGTGTATGCACAGCTATAAAGGACACATAGTGTGTGCGCCATCATAGGGATTCATGCACTATAGTTCGGGTGCCTACACTAGTATGACATTTTTGATCAGAAAACAAGGTACAATACTACAACATTGTGTGTGTGTGTGTGTCCGGGCGAGAATGATGTTTACGCTAGGAAATGAGTGCCTACGCTTAGGTTTATGTGTGTCTGTGTTGATCTATCGGTTTTGATAGAAAATAGGGTACAATCTTTGTAATAGTGCGTGTGCACCTTTGGCGCGAATGATGTCTACATAAGGAGATAATTACCTATGATCTGGTTTATGTGTCTCGTGCACCCCTTGCAATAAATGTACCTAGTGATGACATCAAAATATGACACAATGATGTAAGAAAGCTCAAAAAGCTCAAAATTTTAACATGTTAGCTCAAAATTGACAATAACCCATCAAAATTAAACCCCTAAACAAGACTCAACACATGCAAAGTTAGAAAAATCATAAGAAATTTAACATTATTTCACACATGTGCATATCAAGGGTTAGCCAAATATTGAAATAACAACAAAAATTGAACTACAATGCTAAGGGACTAAGGACCCATCCCACTGGGCATGCCAAATGTGTGCAAGAATTAGTTAGCTATGTAAATAAAATCAAGACTAACACCTAATATTCTCAATACAATGCTAAAATAAAATCTATGTGATGGGTGTCGTTATTCCCTTCATTTAATCAACTCATGGTTGATGTCATATTCAAACCAAGGGTGTGTCTGAAGCTATATGCAACAAGAAGAATCTTAGTGAACTAGTAATTGATTGTAGATATTTATTATTTTTATTTTCTAGGGGGTTTTAAAGTGTCTTTAAGATTTCTTGGCCAAAGCCTTATTAAAGCTAAACTATAAGAAACTTGTTGAAATAAACACACATTGCTGAAATAAATAAATCCTTGCAAAATTGAACACACTACTAGAAATAAATATACGTTGCAGAATTAAACACACTGCTTGGAAATAAACACACATTGCAGAATTAAACAAATTGTTGAAATAAATATACTTTGTAGAATAAAACATGCTGCTGGAAATAAACACACTTTAGAAAGATTTCTTAAAATGCTTTTGAGGAAATAGAAACATACATTAAAACACCTGCAGGAACAATAAATAACTTATATAACATATTTTAATTTAAGAATCAAAAGTACTTACAAAACTACTAATTAATGATTTACACAAATTGCTTGAAGATATAAATACCAATAAAATAAAGGATCTTGTTTCTTGGAGGAGTGGGCCCTTGCTCCACCTTGAATCAAGAGTTGACAAAGTATGATACTCTCAAAATGAAATGGCTATCTTATTATTGAATTGTTATGTATGTCAAAACTTAAATCGTATATATGTCTCAGTATATTTATCTATCTATATTTCTTTTTCTATCTTTAGGTCCTTATATATATTTCATCATCCAAGGATGCATTTACAATCATGAGTGTTCAATATCTTTCTATCCACCTATAGGTTCTAGTGAAACAAAATAGTTCTCAAAGTAGATATGAAATTTAGAAACCTAGTTGGACATATAGTTGTTGGTCTTACATAAGTATTTCTAGAGTGTGAAGAATTGGTAATTCGTTGATTTGTTCCTAATTGGAGGGCCCATTAATTTCTCTATCACCAGATTTTGACAAAATAAAAAGATTCCCATTGATTCCAAAACTTTGGAGAAGTTCCAGGAACCAAAGGAAAACATTTTGGAACTAACTGTGAAAGTTTGGAGCTAAGTGTAGGTATTCCAGAACTAAGTGCTAGAGTTTTGGAACTAATTCTGAAGGTTCCAGAGCTAAGTGATAGATTTTTGGAGCTAAGTGATGGAGTTCCGGAGCTAAGTGTTGGAGCTCGAACTAAGCCACATTCTAGCCCATTTCCTCAAAAAGGTGTTGGTTGCTTCACACTTTGCTTATATGACTGTTTTATTCCAAAAACTAAATTTCCACACATTTTGTTAGGAATTATGGAGTTTTTAGATGTTAGAACTAAATCAAACAAAAGATGGAAAATTACATCCTAACTTATACTAGATCAAACAAAAGTCACAAGTTGAAGTCAAACTTGATTAAAAGGAGAGTAAAATGAGATCATTCATTACACATTGATGAGGCACATTTTGGCCTTATCACTATCTCGCCATAATGCTAAGAGCTAAACAAGTAATAAACATCAACACTATGCATTAGAATCTTTAAAATAAACCTCAATCTAACATCCTAACAATTATTTCTCCACTCTTTAGAAATCTAAATCAATGAAATGGACCTAGGTAGATCCTTTAGCCATCAAAGGGTTGATAGTCGTTGCTTGATCCAAGAGTATTGAGGATGGAGGTTCATCAAGTCATGGTAACAAAGCCTTTCTTGATTAACTTCATTGATCTTCATAAATAGCTTGGATGATTGAATGCAAATGGATGATGCTTATCTCCACTCTAATGAAGGATGCCCTAGAATAATGAAATGGTTATAGTATAGGATCTTTTCTTATTTAGGTGTAAGTAGAAAGGTAGGAGGAGTTATCCTTATATATCCCAATAGATAAAATAATATCTACATCTCTTTACATGTGGGATAATAGAGAGGTTGGGTTAGTTATGGATAAGGAATGTTTAGAGAGGGTTGTGTCAACCTTAGGAGAGTTTAATTTTTCTTTAGTGACCCATGGGAATTAGCGGTGCATATAATTAATCAAAGGTGATTAATTAAGGAGATGAGCCTATTAGCCTATCTTAGAAGAAAATTAGCATGATTTAGGGGATAGGAAGGCTTAAATTAGATAAATGAAAGTTTATTTATCTAATAGAGGAGGAAACTTAATTAATTAAGTCAGGTAGAAAGGGGTTTAGTTAACGGAAGGTCGTTAATTGTCATCTTTGTTGGATAGAAGGATGAATTAACTAGCGTAATGTAGTTGATTAACAAAGATAGAAGAGAAAGTATGTCATATTGATGATATTTCTTCAATTTGTGGGAAAGTGGATAATTAGCACAATTTAAGTATTTAAATTGTTGGAACTAAATTATAGGTGTCTACATTTTCCCCTCTTTGGGGTGGCATAAGTGACACCACTTCAAAGATAGTAGACAGGTAAAATTTTGAAGGGGTAGAAGAAAAATTAGTAGAAGTGAGAGATGCCCCCTCGAGTGTTGATGGGGTGATGAAGGAAGGCAATCGATGAGAGAAAAAAATGAGAGAAATAGAAGGAAAATGAGGGACAAGATGCCCCAAGTGAAGGAGAAGAATGGGTAGGGGCAGGATGTCCCAAACAAAATGGAAGAATGGTGTCAAGCGAAGAATGCTATAAAATAAATGTGAGGAAAGGGAGATAAGAACTAGCCTTCACCCATTGCATTAGAATAACCATATTGTCATCATATAGCCAAATATTTACGTCATCGGTCTGTATTAAAAATATAAGCATGTGAAAAAATTATAATGACATGAAAATCCATACTACAAACAATTGTCCATTTCTAAGAACAACAACTCAATGCAACATACGAAATCAAAGCAATACGAGAAGTAAACAAGCTCATGTAACAGGGAAACAAGTACAAACATATGCTTAAACCAACAATGGTCAAGACTGTTGCACAAATGTATTTGTTATCAAGCTAAAAAATCCCAAATTTTCCTAATTGATGACAAGATTTAAAAATGATGCCCCATGAAATAAAATATGCAACGGAAAGTGATGGAGGATGTAACGGTCCAATGATAAAGCATTGTGCGAACTAAAAATGTCGGAAATTGAATATGCCCCAAAATACCGATGAAGCAAAGACGCTAGCTTTGTAAATGCTTGTAAAATTGATGATCTGCAAGTTGTGTGGTTTAATAACACGGGAATATTCCAAAAATATATGGGAGAAGAATCATGCACAAGACACAAGTTTCAGCCATTTTGGGTCGTTTACCTATTTTTACAAAGTTTTTGAATTTTTACGCTTTTAAGATTTAAAACTGATTTTTATAAATTTTATTTTTTGAGTTTTGACATATTATTTTAATTTTTATTAAGTCTCCTAGAGTGAAAGAAATGTCCAAAGGAGAAGAAAGAATTTCTAGGTGGCAAGTATTGCCCCCAAGTGTAGTGAAAAATTAATAAAATAATTAATTAATAAAAATTATTATTTAATAAAAATAATTATACATGGAGTGTGTGGGAGTGATATTGCCTAAAATCAATAAAATTGTCCTAGTGAGAAGAGTGCTAGTTGGCAAATAATGCCGAAGTACGGCGAAAAATTAAATAAAATAATTATTTAATAAAAATAATCATTCACGGTTAGTAGAAGAAGGTTTAAAATGAGAATGGTGGTCATAACATGCTCCCAGGGCATTACGGTCGGTGAAAATGGATAAATATACCCCACATGAGGGGGTAAATCA
The DNA here is from genome assembly GCA_018340775.1 of Taxus wallichiana var. yunnanensis. Classification (NCBI taxonomy): domain Eukaryota; kingdom Viridiplantae; phylum Streptophyta; class Pinopsida; order Cupressales; family Taxaceae; genus Taxus; species Taxus wallichiana. The sequence continues at coordinate 931,671,769 of CM031237.1, forward strand.
TTACGATCAGTTCATTTGTTACGAACCTCTAATGAAAGTTACCGCGAGACCTCTGAGAGTGACAAAGAAGATGGTGAGAGAAAAATCCCGTCGGAGACATGCCGAATGAGTTTGGGAGTATGTCTGTCATGTAGATGATGGCCCCTTCATGAGTAGCTTAACCTTTCCCTTGATGGCCTATTTTATACCGATGATGTATATCTTGTTGAGATAGACATTTTACACACATATATATGGACACTTGATGTTGTACACTTTCATGTTGTGATGTATCTTATGATGATGATTTATTATGGATGTTGATTATATCATGATGTTGTATGGTTTTATTTCATATGTTTGTGTGTATCATGATTATGGCTATGACGATGTTTAATATGTTTTAGATTTATGATATATCCTTAGATGATATCAAATGTTGTGGTTTATGAGATAATTTATTTTGCTTTGTTGGGTACAGGATGATATGATGATATTGGTGCGGGGGATAGATTTTGATATTTGCGATCCCTCTTACCCCCATTTGATGATACGGTATGTGATGATTAGCTTAGCATTCATGTATGATGTACACTTAGCTTTTTATGTATAGATGATGTTATATGTGATGATATAGATGGAGATATGATGATGTGATAACAAAACTATGTACATGCGACAAGCAAACACAAGAAAATGTTAACAAACCTATCAAATATACATTGCTAAACAACATGAATTAACACAACTATGTACAATTATTTACAAGCATGCAAAAACACACTTCATATGTACAAGTAAGAATGAATCTAATCTAAGAAAGAAAAGATGAATCTAACAAAGTATGTTTAAGTGACAAACTATACAAATGTACAAGCAAGAAGAAACTATACAAGCAATCAATGTACACAAACTAACAAACAAAGCAAGAAACAAGATAAAGAAAGTAAACTAAAGCTATGTTTTTGTAAGATTGTTTTTAGTGCATTTTGCATTTGTGGGAATTTTGTGAAACAATTTTCTATTATTTTTTGTTTTTTCTTTTGAACATTTCAATGTTTTTACAATTTTCAGCATATTTGAATGTTTTTGGATTTTCAGCATATTTGAATGTTTTTTACAATTTTCCAAGGTTTTTAAGCTATGTATAGGAAACCGAGAAACGTGGATGCCCCCCATGTTAGATGGGAATATATAAGGGAAAGTGACATGTTTTATATATAGGAAGATGAAAATGTAATGGTTCCCTTAGTGTTTAGAAGGGGAATATAAAAAGGCAATCTCTTCATTGATTTACAAGAGGAGAAACAACCAGATCAAGGCTTGAGAAGATGGGATCATAAGGAATCTCGAACATAGGTGTGGATATAGCCCTCAAGCTAAGTAAAAGTACCCTTGAATGCAAGATGATTTAGAACAATGAATCTTCCCAAGGTGTTATAAGCCCATTTTGACCAAGTGATCCATCCAAAGCACCACTATTGCATGGTTTCAACACATGGATGACCTATTTTCTCTTTTTCTTTTTTTCTTTTTGGATTTTTTTGTATTTTTTGTCTTCTTTTTACTTTTTGGTTTTTTTTTAGATTTTGCACCATGTTTAAGCATAGAACTACTTAAGGTTCATGGCATTCATAGGCTTATGGAGCTCATCTCCATTAGGATGAGCAAGTTTGTATGCTCATGTTCCATATTTTTCCACAATGACGTAAGGTCCTAACCAGTGTGGTTTGAAATTTCCTTTATTCTCTCTTTCTGCCCTTGTGTTGAACTCGATTCTCTTTCATGACCAAATCTCTGACCTCAAATTGATGAGGTATGATCCTTTTGTTGTAGTTTCTGGAGACTTTGTTTTGATATACCTTGAGATGGTTAAGGGTGTGGATGCGCTTTTCATGCAAGAGTTCCATTCGTAATCTTGGTCACTCTTTAATCCTTATCTTTGTCCAAATAATCCCCGAGAGATATCCTTAGGGAAGGAAGTTATTTTTCCAATGGGATGATAGATTTTGTTCCAAAAACTAGGGAGTAGGGTGTCACACTAGTAGGAGTGTGAATGGAGGTCCTATAAGCCTAGAGGGTTGGGTGAATTTGTAAATACTAGTTGCGAACCTGTCTTACCATATTTTCCATGATTCGAACCAATGTTTTTGTAGTGGCTTCATCTTTCCCATTACCTTGAGGGTAATATGGCATGGACCACTTTAATCTTATTTGAAATCGGTGACAAATATCTTTCATCGTCTTGTTCTTGAATGATTTTCCATTGTCAATAACTATGGCCATAGGAATTCCATACTAAAAATCTGGGTGATTCATGATGAACTTTGATATCTGAGTGCCTATAACATATGTTAATGGAACAACCTCTACCCACTTAGTGAAATAGTTTGTGGCCGTGATGATGTGAGTATGACCATCAAATGAGGTAGGGGTGAGTTTTCCTATTAAACCTAGTCTCCATTTGGAAAATGGCCACGGTGTTGTAGTTAGTCGCAATGGTTATGATGGCGTATGGATGAAATTTCCATACTTCGATATAAAACACATTTCCTAACATGGTCAGTAAACAATATGTCTCCATAGTATGCCAATATTAGCTTACTCATAACAACTTCTTTATTAGGACCATTCCATTCATATGTGCACCACACACCCCTTCATGTACTTCCTTGATTGCTTGGACTGGTGTTGATTCATATAAAAAATGCAACAAATTCTTATCATAGCCACGATGATAGAGCGTACCTCCTAGGAGGGTGTAATGGGATATTTGGTGGATAAGGATTTGTTTGTTGGATCAGAAAATGTCACTAGGGAAGGTACTTCTTTTAAGGTATTCATAGATAGGTGCATAAAAAGGGGAGGAGGGACCATAAATTTCACATGTTATACATGATTTTGGTATATCATATGCAGGTTGATGTAGATTTTCAACAAAAATGGCATATCATTTTTTTCTAGTGGAATCCACAACATAGAACCCAATGTCACCATTGCATATGCAAATCAGTTTTGTGCCCTTGGAATTTTCTCAAAGGTAATACGTACAAAGTATTGTTTCAGAGTTTCCACTAATTTCTTGTATGGGATGAGCTTTTCATCCTTGACCTTGTACTCATCGTTTACTTGTTTGATAATCAATTATGATTCACAAACGACCTTCGCATGGTGGATATTCCACTTGATTACTAGCTTCATCCCAGCGATGAGTGCCTTATATTCTATAATGTTATTTGTGCAAGGAAAACCAATACGGAAATCTTGTTGTATTGGGTCTCCTCAAGGATTGATTAGTACTACTCCTACCCCTGAACCATGGAAAGTGAATGATCTATCAAAGTGAATCTACCACATGATAGATTCTTCAATATACATTAGTGATGAATATGGCATCTCTAGACTTATAAACTTTGTTCCAGGTAAAGGTACTTCTGCTAATTGGTTGAAAATTACTTGTACTTTAAGTGATTTTTGGTGTATGTATTCAATGTCAAATTCACTGAGCAGAATCATACAATTAGCCATTCTACTTGTAAGGGTGGGTTTATCCAATAGGTATTTAAGTGGTTCAAATTTAGATATAAGCTTGGTTTTATTTTTTAATAGGTAATGGCACGGTTTTTCAAAACCATAAACCATAGCCATAAGATATTTTTCAATTTGGGGATAGTTGAACTCATAGGAAATCAGGGTACGGATAAGGTAGTAAACATATTTTTCCTTTTGTCTTAGGTCATATTGTGTAAGAAAAGTATCAATAATAAATTGTTGAGCAGATATGTATAGAAAAAGTGGCTCACCTAGGGTTGGACGCATAAGGATAAGCAGATTTGCCAAGGATTGGTTAAGAAAGGTAAAGGCCTTTTGTTTCTCTAAGACGCAAACAAAATCAACATCATTTTTAAGGAGATGAGTAAAGGAATGGTACTTATCAACAAGTCTTGAAATGAAGTGGCGAATGACTTGTATTTTTCTCAGCAGTCGCACAAATATTTGATATTCTTTAGAGGAGGCATTTAAGTAATGACAGTGACTTTGGTTGTGTCCACCTCAATCCCTCTCCTTGATACAATGAATCCTAGTAGCTTCCCTAATAAAACTCTGAAGACACATATCTTTGGATTCAACCTAACCTTATATTCCCATAGACATTCAAAGATATGTTACAAAATTTTAGGGTGGTCATCTCTTGTTTGGGACTTTGTGAGAATATCATTTACATAGTCCTCCATCATGTCATGAAACATATCATGGAATATTACTATCATGGCCCATTCATAGGTTATACCAGAATTTTGAGGCTGAAGGGCATTATGTGATAACAGAATGTTCACCAAGGGGTTTAAAAGGTTGTCTTTTACCTGATCTTCGTCTACTATTTTGATTTGGTTGTATCCTGAAAATCATCCATAAGAGATATCATTTTGTATTCTCGTAGTTGAATCATCAATCATGTTGATATTGGGAAAAGGAAAATCATCTTTCGACATGCCTTGTTGATGTCTCGAAAGTCTATGCACATTTTGATGCCAACTAGTTTCTTTTGTATTGGGACTACGTTTGATATCCACTTGAAGTAGTCAATGGGTCTAGTGAACCCTGCTGCTAACAGTCTCTATAACTCCTCTTTAACTAGAAGGGCCACTCGTGGATGCATTTTCCTTAGCTTCTATTTAATAGGCTTTGCATCTAGATGCACTACTAAGTTGTGCTTCGCTAAGGTTGGATCCAAGCCCAACACATCTTTATAAGACCATGTGAATATATCCACAAATTATTTGAGAATCAAGGTGAATGTATTATGTTCTTGTGCTGAAAGTGAAGCTCTTAACTTGAACATCTTTGGGTCTTCTTTTGTTCCAATATTTCCATCAATAGTTTTTCTACCAACATTTTTACATATCCTCCATACCGGTAGGATCGGGAGGAAGGTTGAGATCTTCTTCTAAGGGAGTCTCTACAAGATTTTTACCCTTGGCATGGTCACTTTTCTTGTCCATTGAGTTTTTACTTTTTTGTTAGCTAGCATCTCAAAGAGGTGTTCCACTGTGTGACTTAGAATTTTTCTTTTTCCGAGGCTTTTCTTTGGAAATTTTTCACTTGATTTTTCTTAAGTTTTTTCAACCACGAAGCTCATCTTCCTCTCCAAAAGAGACACAGTGTATCTAATTCAATGTAGAAACCTTGCTTATGGTCCACAATTGGAATTGAATCTAATATGCACATAAACTCTCAGTAATCATTAATAGAGATACTCATAATTAAGAGACCCTAGAAATATAGGAGTAATGAAAGTATGAGGATCCTAAGAGCATTTAGATAAAGTTTGGGTTCACCAAAATTGTTAATCTAAATATGGAAATATTTATAACTAATATGATTGTTATTGCAGTAGTAAATAAACATATAATTAAGTACGTAGAAAATAAACCAATAAAAGCTAAGAAATAAAATATGAAACCCTAAGTGCAAAGAGAGGGTAAGAAGGCTTAGCTAATTTGTACAAATCTTAAAGGTGTAAAGAGTTGGAAAACTGAAAAATGCAAACCAATGACTGTCACATCTTGAAGCTCGAAAAATGCGAGATCTAGAAGAATAAGATGGACTAGGGCACCTAGAGAGGGACATGGTGCATGTGGGTGCCCTAGACCTATTTCTAGGTTCCTACATCTATAGAAATGACCAAGAAACCTCCTCGAGTGGTCGTTATTTGTTTTCCTTTGGTCACTCGAGGTCACACAATAATTTTCGAGTCGCTAGAAACTTACAATGAAACAATCATCCGCAAAACCCTCAAATAGACATCAAATTCTAAAAATAAAGAAGCAAAATGAGGGGTCGATTGTTGCGAGAAAAAAATTTTGGCTAGACAAACTTGTGGAATTCTCACCAATGCTCGGGATTCTAAGTCTCTCTACTTAATTGGTGCGGCTTGCGTTTATGCATGCACGAGTAAAGGTGGATTTTCTTGGTGGTCTTGCAAATCGAGGATCCAACAAGGGCACTCCACTAACCCTTTAGCAAAGCTATTAATTTATTTCTAGAGATTAATTTGTCAAGAGAGTGGGAAATGGAGTGAGATATGAAGTAGGGGAAACTAATGTTGCAAGTAGGAAATCAGATGCTTATAAACACTAGTTAGAAGTTTCATCACATGCATTGAAATTTAGAAGAAATCTGCATAACAACAACAAGACCAAATATCATTTAATGAGAAAAAAGTATCACTAAACTCCTTAGTCAAAAAATGATAAAATTCCTTCTTCTTGTATGGATGCTCAAGCAGAAATTGTAAATAGTATGAGAATGGAAGACATTGAGAATACGGGAAAAATGGCTAACTCTTTTCACTCAAAAGTAAGTAAAAGCTCTCTCCTAAACTTACATGAATATAACCAAATAGAATAATTTCATAAATAGAACCCTTTGAATACGGAGCTCAATACAATTTATAGAAACGAATAACTCTTCATCTTCTTGGTGACCTTCCATATGCCTTATTTATGATTTTAGAGTATTCGCATTCCTACCAAATATTAAGTCTCTTTTATAAAATCAAGGTGACTGAATTTACATTATATTTCTAAGGTCACCTTTATATGACTTAAAGTCATATAAAAAGGTTAATACCCCAATGAATAATTAGAATACTTAAAGAGAGAGAAAGTTGAGGGGAAGAAAGAGAAGAGAGAGAAGAAGAGAGGATGTCACTCCTGATGAAGTCAGATGATCCTTGTTGATGGAAAGCTCCAATGCGGTGAAATTTTGGATCTTTGAACTCTTTGCACCCTATAAAACTCCTTCAAATTGGCTCATGGATGCTTTGGAAAGAGTGTTTAAAAACACTATTGAATGGTTCTTCGATGACCATGAACATGACTCATGAAGATTCCCTCAGAAGAGATAGGAGCTCAAAACTAGCCCTGCCAGGCTGAATGAATTGTCTTGCCAATGTCCACAACTTTCAACTTGTGACCTCGAACCATGAGTGTCGAGAGACACTGCCAGGTCTCCCGAGATGAGTTCTAAAAGATCCACGAAAGATGAAAAAGATACTTCTTGTGAAAATGTTATGACTTATTGGCACAGATAACACATTGAAGAGATGAGCATTGAATCTTGGTGAAGGCAATATTTAGTGACAACGCCCATTTTATAAACTTGAGTCCCGTGTCTCTTGACACTTACTATTTTAGGAAAAAACAACTTACTATTTTTAGTAAGTGTGAAAATTCTTCTCCAAAATCCAACCGGGACTATCAGATTGATTGTTCCACTCTCAAAATGCTCCTCTTGTGAAATTTACCCTTTGGAATGACTTCCTATTTTTAGTAAGTGTAGAAAAGCAACTTATTATTTTTAACAAGTATGAAAAATACTCTCCTTCGAACCTTGACCAGATATGACAACTCGAATCCTCCTTTTTCCCTATGTTTCTCTCACCTTCTGGACCAATTTTCTATTTGTAGAAATATCTCGTGAGACAATTTACTATTTTAGTAAGAGTCAATTTGGTCCAAGATGACCATTTTGATGAATTTTCAAATACATTACATCCTCTTTATTCACCATCTCCTTCGCAGGTTCTTCAATTGATGAATTTCCTGAAATAGTAGTCTCTTATGTAGAAGACCTGCTATTTTTAGAAGTGGGATTCTGGTGGTTGGATTTCTATGGAAACAAGTTTTATGATTTTTTTTTTCCCAATATCACCCCTCTGAAATCTTATACCTACTCGATAAGTAGTTGGGAGATTTTAAAGTTTCAAAAATGTGACCTGGTAGCACTTCCGATGGAAGTGGAAGCCATTAACAGATCTTGAAAATTATAGGTCTAGTTTTATTCTCTGTTTACAATAAAAATTACATTTTCATTGTGTATTTTTATTTCTTACTCTTCCGGTGAAATTTCTCTTTGATTCGACTATCGGTTTGATGGGAAATCAAGTTTTCTCTCCGTTGAGCCGGATGGAAGATTTCTTTGTTATAAGTGGTTTAAGCATAAGAATGAGGATTTGAAGGTGAGATTTTAATTATTTTTGAAATATAAGAGAGCATAAAAATACAGCTCTCTATTTTGTGCACCGGTTAGCAAGATTCGTTTGAATCTTCGTTCTATGGAAATGGAGTTTTTGAAGAATTACTTCGCTTTTCTCATTCGTTCTTCATTCCTCTGGCTCTTTCATTCAATATCTCCTTCAAAATATTTGAATTATCATGGATTTTAGGGTTTATTTTAATTATTGGAGCTGGTTTGAGGTACAACAATGGTGTATGGAGCTTCTAGACAAGTTGCAAAGCAATGGCAGAGTATGGAGAGTAAGAAGTTAGAAGTGGGAAAGAAAGCGACAAGAAGGATTTAAAACATTAAAAAAATACAAAGTAAGAGTGAGGCAAAATTTCATGTCCCTCATGTCCCTTAAGCATTAAGGTATGAGAGGTACATCAATTTTCATGTGGTGCCTAGTCACAACACATGGCGGAGATCCAATGGCTGAGGGTTTGAGCTAAAAAGAAAGCTGGAAGCACTTGGGGTATGAGAATGGTCACATGGAGGACCAAGAGACACTCCTTGGGTTGGGTGCATTTTTATGTCCCTCATGTAACCTAGAAAAATGGACATGGGATCATAAATTTGCACGGCGCGCCTCATCTTGACACTTGTCACAAGATCTAACAATTGAGGGTTTGAGCTCCCACAAGCACCTGGGGTTGAATTGGTGATCTAGGAGGATGTATGGGTGACCAAAGGGCTTATAGGGGATGGGTGAATTTTATTTTCCCTCATTTCCCTTATCTTGAGGGATGTAAGGGACATAAAATTGTGTTAGGATCCTAGAGCTGACATGTGTCCTCATCAAATTTGACTAACTCTCAAACTCGTTCCTTGAGGGCAACTTCAAAAGCAGATATCTTGAGGCGATGGAATTTTTGATGAAATTATATATGGGATGGAATAAAAAATACTATTTGAATCTAATGGTTGTAATATCAGATCTTGGTTCTTCCATTTGTTCTCTAAAAAGCATATTTTTGATCTGGTCCTTTACTTGTCGCTGAAAAAACTAGTTATAAACCTATTTCTCCAAGGTGTTGTGAAAAATATGATTTCACCATCATATTATGGGGTTGGAATTGCCTTTCCAAATATGTCTTTTTGGATCCTAACTCCATTCAAATCTCTCGGGAATCACTTCCCGAATCTCAACAACTCTTTTGACCTTGTGCATTGCTTAGACTATTGAACCTTGTTTTTGATCAAACTACTCCAACTTCTCGAAATCCTTCCTGAATATTCTTAAATAAATTACATGATGTTTATAGGACTTTAATTCACCTCCATATCAGATGTTTCTTCTCCATTCCACTCTAAGGGGTTGTTCCCAATCTTGGGAAGGCCAATGATAGCCCTTCCCATAGCTGCCCGAAATTTACATTTTCCAAGAACTCCTAAAATCACCTAGGGGTTTAAATTGAATTTCCTAAATCACCTAGGGACTGAGTTAACATCAATTCGGAGGTCATTAGGTACTTGGGTAGATCTGGGGTGCCTTGGAAGGGTAAAACTTGAAAATTTCGACACAAGGGTATAGTTGTCATGCTTGAAAATTGTCAATTTTCTTGTTGCACATTTACATGACAAAACAATGGCTCTAGCTTGGGGACATGGTGTGGACTGAGCATAGTGAATATGTGACATGAAGAATCCCATAATCTCAACTTTACAATATAAATATTAGTGCCTTATCCATTGGGCCCTATGGGGTCATGTACAACTTGAGAGAGAGAGAGAGAGAGACAAACACACAATGAAACACGAAAGGAAACACATAACACACAAGAAGGAAAAGATGCACACAACAGAAAGGGAAACACACCTAAAACATCACCTATGGTACAAGGGGGACAAACCGCTTTCACTGAAGCACTTTTCATTCCTCAAAAGTTACCCCCGAGTTGGTAACACTTTGAATGATGTTGTTTCTGCAAAGCATTATTGACCGAGTCTAGAAAGTAGCCTCCTCTCCTTAACTATTTATGAAATTTGTGTGCTTTCATGATTGTATGTGTTTTTGTAGGAGTGATTCCATGTGAGCTTCTTGATGCTCATGCCTTCACTTAGAAATTTCATTGCCTTCATTCCCTTTGAAATCGGTCTCATAGTGCTAGTTACATTCCATGTTTATCCACCTAGTTGATTCTTCATTGAGCATCCTACCGCTGCCCTAGGGCTGTTTTTCATTCAAATCACTTGAATATTATGTAATATTTTCTTTCCCAGTCTATGCTCATTGACCTCTTTTCCATGAGAAACCTCAAACCTATCCTTTTTCTCTACTCCACTATGAGGTGCTCTAAGATTGAATGGAGGATTAGAAGTAACCTCATACTTTTCTTGTATAGCCATGGCATGAGCTAAGAGATCAAGAGTTAGCTTAGGGTCTTCTGTACTTTCTACCTACATCCATGATTTCTTGCATGGAGTTCTCCTTGGTTACTTCCTGTAGTTCATCTTTGTACGCCTTCAAAGAATCTTCATTATGAAGTTCAAGATAACTATATGGAGGGATTACTTCATCATATTGGGAATTATTGCATTCTATCACTCCTTTTCAAGGGGAGCCTTGGCTTCAAGGGCCTAAAAAATCCTTGCTTCAATTTCTTCATCATGGAAAGAGTCTTCCTTTTCAAATGGGAAAGAAAATACCTCCATTTCATCGTTGTATCCATCAACTATTATCTCAAGGGAGAGACATCATATTTATCATCTTGATTTATTTCAACATGGCCAATCTTCACACTGGTTGAGGCTTCCAAATCAGATTCACGCTTGTCTTGTAGATTCATGGCTTGTATCAGGAGTTCGAGACTAAGCTCAAGATCTTCTCTCTTCAACGGCTCTTAGGAGATCTTGCACAAATTATTCTTTCAAACCTTTCATGGGCTCATCAAAATCTAGTCTTGTCCCCATGGATGGCATGATTGAGATCATCTTCATCTCCAAATGGGAATGAGAACATATCCTCTTCATGGGTATAAGTGTACAAGCTGGTTTCTCCATTTGAAATCACCAAGAACCATTTCCTCTTTTCCTGGCTCACATTATCCAACAAATCGGGGTATATCTGCCCTCTCGTAACTCAAAGTTACTCAATGCTTCTTCAAGATCCATACTCCTCTGGGAAGGAATACTTGGTCCTATCAAGATGGTAATATCATCTCTTCCTCTTTAGTTGTTAAAAAAATATTCATCCCCGCTATTTGGTAAAAATGTTGGTTCATGGACTTCGAACTTTTGTATTGTGTACCTCATCTTCTTCTCTGGAAGCAATTTTTCCATGTCTCCTTTAACCAAAATGGTTGTAGAAGACCAATTCATCTAGATTTTACCTCCCAACTATTGATAGAAACTCCTACTTAGAAACATTCCAAATGAAGTCGAGAATGTCTGCTACCAAAATCATCGTTAAAACCTTCTTGTTTGGAAATTTGGCGAGAGCCACCTGTGCATATTTGACCTTCCCTACAAGTGGGACCTATTTTGACTCCAAGGAGTAATAAGAGCCACCGGGTGGATTCATGGTGAGTTTGAGAGCCTTGGCGACCTTTACAAGCATTACATTTTGGAGGCACCAAAATCTATTATGCAGTTGTTCAATACATATTCTCCAATGAGAAGGGAGACATAGAAAGGTTCAACCTTATCAGTCTTGGATGCACTCAAAGAAAGCATGTTCTGTGATGGAGGTGTAGGTGGGTTTGGTAGTATTCCTTTAGAACTAGGAGTTACAACATTGGGTGTTAAACTACCACTCTTGATATATCGACAAATCTCTGAATTGTTTAGGGTGAGTCCGTAAATATTCAGTTTCAGTAATTTGCACCTTGGCTCTGTTTTCATATTCTATGAAGTCAAAGGGAGCATATGTGGACAAAGGGGATGAAGGGACTACTTTTGGAGTTGGGATAGGTTTGGAAGTAGGGTTTGATGTTTGGGGAATGGAGGGTATTTTAAAAGGCACACTAGGAACTTTTGAAACACTAGATCCTACAGGAGTAGATTTAGATTTAGAATTGGAAGAAACATTGGAAAACTTACTTGGAATAGTGGGTGACCTCATGCTTGTTATAAGATCAGGTTTCTCATTGCAAACTCCATACAAGGTGGGAGTGGAGATCCTCTGACTGATTATTTTGTTTTTTGGAGTCACCACAGGAGGATCTTTGGTTTTTTTTCTTAAGCATGGAGTGGAGGAAGAGGCTCCTTTCTCATACTGAGAATGAGTGAATACCGTACATGAGAAACTATGTGCATATTCTTTTTCATCTTCATCACCTCCAGAATACTCACAAAATATGATTTGTGTATCATTCTCAAGTTCATCAAATTCTAGTAAATCATCACCTTCACTTTCTTGTTCAAGCTCTTCTTCATTTTCTTGAATCATACAACTTGCATTAATAGGTGGGGCCTCCAAGGCAAGCATTTGGGGTGATCCTGAAATTTGATTTCTATTGTTTCTTTGAGGAGATAATTGTTCAAAAATTTCCCTCTTTAGTGACGAACATTTCATTTGCCATCTTTTGAAAAAATGGATCAATTCTCTCATCTCAAGATGTTGGGCCTTTCCCTTTGAGGGATTCTTGATCTTTCCAGAGAGGATGAGATCATCATCAAGTTGATGGCCATTCTTTGTGCTTCTACAATATTCCTTGGTTGAACTCTTCATAGGAAAAATCCTACCTCCGGTGATTGAGCATTAATGAAGAATCTCTTGACATTATTTTCAGATGGTGAATCTTCTTGGTAGCCTACAAAGCAACTAGTCAATATGAGCCAAAAATTCTCTCATAGCTTCATTTTATCCTTTCTTCATTTGTGCCAATTAAATGAGGAGATATTGATAGTACTCAATAGATTTGAATCTTTCTTAACCTACTTTTTATTTCATTCCAACAAGTGATGGATCGGTAGGAAGGAGGTAGAACCATTCTGCTACCTTTTCCTGGAGAGATTCCACAAACAATCTTACAGTGACATATTCATGTTGGAACCAAGAACCTCACATGATGTGGTGAAGCTCGATATGTGTTGTTTAGGAGTTGTGTGCCATCATCACCTTTGAACTTTGGAAAGTTCTTGTGGGAATTTGTCAGTAGATTGTGGAAGAGGGGTTCAATAGCAAGTGGACCTATGTTTCTTCCCATGGAACAATGGGATGAGGTCTTTTTCGCTTCATTTTTCTGTTTTGTTTCTTCTTCCAAATTCTTCTTCCTCCTCACCAGGGAATTCAAGATTCAACGGTGGTTGAAAGATGGGAGAATATTTGGGGGGATATTGACAGTGTTTGAATGGGATTTCTAGGTGAACTACTTGAAGACCCGGATGGAGATGAGGCTTGAGAGAAGAAGTATGGATTGTCTTTGATTCATTCTTGCTGATTTTGCAAAGCCTCAAAAGTGGAATCAACAACACCTCTCGATCTTTTCAACCTGGTATATCTTCCTTCAACTAGCTTTTGGAAAATTTTGTAGTGGGAATGTGAAAGGGCACTATGGAATGTGAAAGGTCACGTGCAGGAATCAGCAATTCATTTTAAGCAATGGATTTCCATGAAATCTTTTTTTGTTTTTTCAATATTTGATTTTTTTTTAATTTTTGGACCTCATGGTCATATTTTGGGTGTAGATGTTTCTAAAGTCTACCCCACGGTGGGCTGCCACCAAAAATTGGCTTTGGTAAGAAAAATTTTGTGGAAAATTTTTGGATTTTTGCCAATGCTGGGAATCTAATTCCCTCTACTTAACTAGTGGAACTTCCGTATATACATGCGTGAGTAAAAAGGTAGATTTTCCATGTGGCCTTTTGCTCGGGGTTCTAACAAGGGCACTCCAACCGAACTTGAGGCAAAATCTTATATTCTGTTAGGGAGATGAATTTGTCAAGAGAGCGGAAAGTGAGTGAGAATATGAAGTAGGGAAACTAATATTCAGCAAGTAGAAATTAGATGCTTATAAACACTAGCTAGTTAGAAGTTTCATCACATGCATAAAATTGAGAAGAAACAAATCTGCATAACAACAATAAGACCAAATAGCATTTAATGAACACAAAGTATCACTAAACTCCTTAGTCAAAAAGGCTAAAATTGTTTCTTCTTGTATTGATGCTCAAGCAGAAATTGTACATAGTATGAGAATGAGAAGACATTGAGAATAGGGGAAAATGTCTAACTCTTTTCACTCACAAGTAAGTCAAAAATTCTCTCTCATTAACTTACAAGAATACAACCAGCTAGAATAATTTCAGAAAATAGAACCCTTTGAATGAGGAGCTTCATTATAATTTATAGCAGAGGAATGACTCTTCATCTTCCCGATGACCTTCCATATGCCTTATATATGACTTTAGACTATTCACATTCCTACCAAATATTAATTCCTTTTATAAAATCAAGGTGACTTAATTTACATTATGTGTCTAAGGTCACCTTTAGATGACTTAAAGGAATATCAAAAATTACAAACCCCAACGAAGAATTAGAACACTTGAAGAGAGAAAGTTGAGGGGAAGAAAGAGAAGAGAGAAGAAGAGAGGATGTCACTCCTAATGAAGTCAGATGATCCTTGTTGATGGAAAGCTCCAATGCGGTGAAATTATTTATCTTTGAACTCTTTGTACCCTGCAAAAATCCTTCAAATTAGCTCACGGATGCTTTGGAAAGAGTGTTTAAAAATAGTTTGAATGGCTCCACCAATGACCAAAATGAACATGACTCATGAAGATTCCCTCAAGAAAGATAGGAGCTCAAAATTGGCCCTTCAAGTTGAATGAATTGTCCCGCTAATGCCTCTAACTTTCAACTTGTGACCTCAAACCATGAGTATCGAGAGACACTACCAGGGTCTCCTGAGATGAGTTCTAAAAGATTCACAAAATATGACAAAGATACCTCTTTTGAAAATGTTATGACTTATTAGCACAGATAACACATTGAAGAGATGAGCATTGAATCTTCTTGAAGGCAATATTCAATGACAACACCCATTTTATAAACTTGAGTCCCGTCGTCTCTTTGCACTTACTATTTCAAGAAAAAACAACTTACTATTTTTGGTAAGTATGAAAATTCTTCTCCAAACTCCAACCAGACTTTTGGATTGATTGCTCCACTCTCAAAATGCTCCTCTTATGAAATTTACCCTCTAGAATGACTTACTATTTATAGTAAGTGTAAAAAAACTTACTATTTTTAGGAAGTACCAAAAATCATCTCCTTCTAACCTTGACCATTGCAAGGAAAATCAAATCCTCCTTTCTCCATTTATTTCTCTCACCTTCTAGACCAATTTTATATTTTTAGCAATTGCTCATGAGACCACTTACTATTTTTAGTAAGTGTTAATTCGGACCAAGCTGACCATTTCAATGAATTTTCAACTGCAGTACATCCTCTATGTTCACCGTCTCCTTTGTAGGTTCTTCAGTTGATGACTTTCCCAAAATAGTAGTCTCCTATGTAGAAGACCTGCTATTTTTAGAAAGTGGGCTTCTAGTGGTTGGATTTTTAGGGAAGGAAGTTTTCTGATATGATTTTTGCCCAATATCACCCCTCTGAAATCTTGGACCTACCTAATCAGTAGTTGGGAGATTTTAAAGTTTCAAAAATTGACCTAACAGCACTTCTCAACACGCAACCATTAACGGACCTTGAAAATTGAGGTCTATTTTTCTTCTCCATTTTCAATAAAAATTACATTTTTTATTGGTTTTTTCTTCTTACTCCACCGGTGAAATTTCTCTTTGATTTGATTATTGATTTGATGGGAAATCAAGTTTTTCTCTCCGTTGAGCCGGATGGAAGATTTCTTCATTGTGAGTGGTTTGAGTAGAAGATGAGGATTTGAAGGTGAGGTTTTAATGATTTTCGAAAGATAAGAGAGCAAGAAAAATATGTCTCTCCATTTCGTGCACCGGTTAGCAAGATCTGTTTGAATCTTCATTCTATGGCAATGGAGTTTTCTAAAGAATTCCTTCGCTTTTCTCCTTCATTCTTCATTCCTCTGGCTCTTTTAGTCAATCTCTCCTTTGAAATATTTTCATTATCATGGATTTGAGGGTTTTTTCTGTAGTGAATCTATTTTTAGGTATAGTAATGTGTATTGAGCTTGGACAAGTTCTGAAAGCAATGACAAAGTATGGAGAGTAAGAAGTTAGAAGTAGGAAAGAAAGTGACAGGAAGGGTTTAAAACATTCAAAAGAAAATAAAAAGGAGTGAGGAAAAATTTCATGTCCCTCATATCCCTTAAGCATTAAGGGATGAGAGGGACATCAATTTTCATGTGGGGTGTGGTCGCGACACATGGTGGAGATCCAACAGTGAGGGTTTGAGCTAAAAAGCAAGTTAGAAGGACTTGGTGGCTCGAGAATGGTCAAATGGAGGACAGGAGAACTCCTTATGTTGTGCACATTTTTATGTTCCTCATTTACCCCAACATAAAGGGACATGAGGGTCATCAATTTTCATGGTGTGCCTCAGCTTGACACTTGTCATAGATCTAATGGTTGAGGGTTTGAGCTCCCGCAAGCACCAAGGCTTGAATTGGCAATCCAGGAGGACGTATGGGTGACTAGAGGGCTTATAGGGGCTGGGAAAATTTTCTTTTCATTTATTTCCCTTATATTGAGGGATGTAAGTGACACAAAATTGTGCAAGCTCCTAAATCTAACACATGTCTTCATCAAATGTGACTAACTCCCGAACTCATTCCTTAAGGGAAACTTCAAACAACGATATCTTGAGCTCCTTATTGATGTTTTTGATGAAATTATATATGAAATGGACTGAAAAATACATTTCTAATCCAATGGTGGGTGTCTTAAATCTTTACTCATCCATTTGAACTTTGTAAAAGGAGATTTTGATCTGGATCCTTTACTTGTGCTAGAAAATACCAGTTGATAAGCCTCTATTGCACCAAGGTAGCGTGAAAAATATGATTTGACTATCTTGTAGGTATTGGAAATCCCTTTCTCATGATGTATTGTTTGGCTCCTAACTCCATCTAGAGCTCCTAGAATCACTTCCCAAAGCTCAACAACTCTTTTGACCCTGTGCACTGCTTAGACCTATGAACCTTGTTTTTTATCAAACTACTCCAACTTCTCCAAATCCTTCTTGAATCTTCCTAAATCACTTCCATGATGTTTCTAGGCCTTAAATTCACCTCCATGTCAGATTTGGCTCCTCTGTTCCACTCCAGGGGGTTGCTCCAGTCCTGGGAAGGCTAGTGATAGCCCTTCCCACAACTGCCTAAAATTTGCATTTTCCAAGAACTCCTAAAATCACCTAGGGGTTTAAATTGAATTTCCTAAATCACCTAAGGGAATGAGTTAAAATAAACCGGGAGGTTATTGGAATTTGGGTAGACCCAAGGTTCTTTGGAATGGTAAAACATGAAAATTCCAACACGGGGTATAGTTGTCATGCTCAAAAATTGTCAATTTTCTTGTTGCACATTTACATGACAACAGTGATATTACGACTGAGTGTTACACTACATCTCACAGCTAATGTAGTTTTGTTTGTGTGTGTGCATAAATCGTGCCCTAGGTGGCTCTTGTATGTGTCACACTTGATAGCAAGCAAGTAAGCTAGATGTAAATAAATTTAGTAAATGTGTGCATGCAATAGAATGAACTTCCCTCCTATAAAGTGTATGCAGAATAACTAGCCCTTGTATCCCTTCATATATGGATGCAATGAATCTCTTATATTCTTGATGGATGCAAACTTAGGTTTTGATAGCTAATGCTTAGTGTTTGGTCCTTTATTATGATCACATAACTCTATATTTATATGATTTTGTTTCACCTGATTCTTAGACATTTCTTTGAAATATTGACAAAGCTTATAGGGTTAAGGGCATAGGAGGAATACCTATTTAAATGCTAGTTGGTTGGTTGTTGCACGCATATAACTTTTGAATCCACATCTGATCATGAGAGCTTCTTTTTGGCTAGGAGGAACTACCTGTAATGAAAAGTAAGACCACCAAAAAGAGTTAAACAATATGTGTAGTGAATCGCCTAGCAAGATGTGCTAGATCCAGAAGTGTGATACTTCCTAGATGGTTGTCGATCCTCTGTTTAAAAAAATTTAATGTGGATAATAAAGTAAATCCTATCATAATTGAAATGATTTGGGTATCTCATCTAAAATACAATAAGAAAGATCCAATCTAACAGGCTAAGTTAAAATAAGATCCAAAGGTCAAGTAGCTGGTTCTAGGTCTCTCGTAGGTCCGTGGAGGTCTCGGGGAAGATCACATATGAACAAAGGTAATATGGGAATATGTGGATAGGTCACTATTCTAGGATGTATTGGTGAATACAAAGACCGATGCCGGTTAAGGGTGACCAACGGGGTTGGGTGTAACCAAAGGCTTTCTTGTGGAAAAGCTGGAAATGCCACATAATGAGTTTTGGGTCTCCTTTTGATCGCACAAAGGACCGACTAGCTGGAATGAGGTAATAGGTGGATTGGGTGGCATTTGGTGAATTTTTAATGGGTATGTGGACGGGTGAGTATGAATGGATGTCAATGGGTGGCTAAGGAAATAAAGGATCACAATATAATGATGAAACCAATGAACCAAAGGAGTACGGTGTTCTACTTACTTGGAACCTAGTTCTAGATGCCTGCGAGTGAGGAATGAAGGTGCTGGTAAGAGGTTGAAGGCTATAGAGGATCACTAATTATAGGAAATCTTCTCGCATGGTCTGCATGTGCATTTCTTTTGCTTAGTTGGAGCAAATCCTTGCTAGTGGTGAGTCTTGGATGGTTGTGCAAGAGAAAATGCTTGATCTCCTTCCTTGCATCCACGTGCTCACTAAAATTCATTCTCAGAAGATGTGATATCTCTCAGGAATGTGCCAATGTTTTCCAACCTTGAAAATAAGGTTGTTTTGGGGATTAAAAGGTGACCGACGACGGTTCTTTCTTAACCAGCGATAGTTAGGGGTAAGCGCGTCGATCAAGGTGAGATTTCTAGGTTTACTAAACTAGGAGATCCTCTTGATTTTCTAGGATCTCGTGTCATTTACCCACAGATTATACTAGAAGATTCTTGTAAGGATGCAAGAATGTGGTTAGAGGGAATGTAGGTATTAATTTTTAGCATTTGGGTAAATCTAAGTTAGTTATGGCAACTTACTAAGAATAGGTCTTAGGGTGAGTTGGCTTGGTGAGGTGTCTAGGTGAGATGTATGTGGACATTATCCCTAATTAAGATATTTAAATAATAAATATGGTGAGGATAATGAATTAAATTAATTAAATTAATATTATTGGAGTGAAGAGGGCCATGGCTAGGTTAATGTGATGAAGGGTGTTTATTTTTCGAGGGACCAAAGGGAGTGTGGCCTACTTTTAGTGTCTACATATTCCTTTTCTTTAATTTCGTAATCAAACCCGAAAAGGCCAAATACCAAAATTATATGATACTTAAATAGCTAGAAAGGACCCAAAATATGTAAACAAAGTACAAAAGGGTCGGGGATGCCTAGAGGGGACGAGGGCACTGATGTTGGCATCCTCTTTGAACCGGTGTCCAAGATGATAAATGTTGAAGAATAAAAAGGAAGACCGAGAAAGTAAGGGTTTAACACCAAAAAGTTGAAATAGAAAGAAAATAAAATTGGATAAATACATGGGTTAATGAGTACTTTTCTTAATTAGGAATCATATGAATAGTAGTATGTAATCAAGACTAAATAGATACCCAAAGTACATGATTTTGTGTCTACACTTAGTGGTATTATTTTGATTCTCCTTAAGAAAAAGGTTACCAATTTCAAACTCTCATGGTTTTCTTGTCTTTTTTACTTCCATTGGAGTCGGTTATGATACACTTTCAAGCAGTTCAAGTATCGTACACACCTTTCATCTAAAAGTCCCAATTCAGCAAGCCATGCCTAGCAAAGTAATCCTCTTCATGAACTGGTGGTGTAATTAAATTCAAAGGAGCGGAGCTCGACTTATATAGGTAATATGACTTAAGATCCATATAATAGGAAGAATAGAGTGGATCCAATTGGTGTATGAAATGAGGTTTGGTAGGTCCAAAGGGTGGGATAAGGTTGTTTGTGACAATTATGACCATGCTTATCAACAATTATTGGAGGCCTTAACTTGGCCATTTCATTATCAGTAGGTAATATGGATGTTTCCATTCGATTTGAATACTAATTTTTTTGGCTAAATATTTGACATTTTTATCATTGAAAGATATGTCATTCCCGAGGACAATAGAGGCAAGGATACCAAAATGGTAGATGATATCATTAAAGATAAATTTGGAAATATTTGGTGAGTGGCATAGGTTAAAGGAATCACCTATCCACTTGGTGAAATATTCAATGATAGTGATTATAAAAGTGTGACCATTAGAGGATGTGGGTTTTATTTTTCCTACTAATTTGGGCCCCAATCTTGAAAAAGGCCAGGGTGATGTGATAGGTTAGAGGGCTTGGGAATGTGCATGAATAATATTACCATATTGTCATAATGTTTGGTACTTATTAAAAAATTGCATGCATTTGTCTCCATAGTGGGCTAATAATAACCCATGCACAAGATATTTTTAGCCAAGACCATTCCATTTGTATGTGCACCATAAATACATGAATGTGCTTCGACTAGTGTTTGATTAGCTTCATCCTAATTGAGACATCTTAAGAGAGTACCATAATAGAATATTTTATATAAGGTGTTAGGGATGATAATGTAGTACGATGCACGTTGTGTAAAGGCTTGTTTATTATTGAAATTCATGTTTGTAGAATAGGTTTTATTATGGTACCGTGGTTTCTCGGGACTAACAATTTTACACAAGATGGATGACTCGATAGATCATAGATGGGAACTGAAATATGTTCAAAGAGAAACTCATTATGTTTTTCATTAATATTAAATTCAACAATAGATGTGATATTAGTCATGGCGTTTGCTACTTTGTTTTGATGATGAGGAATTTGTTTAAATGTGATGATCTAGAAATAACTTTTGAGATTGTCAACCATATGCTTGTGTGGAACAAGTTTATCATCCTTTACCTTATATTCTCCATTCAATTGACTGATTATAAAAAAATAATCCCAAAAAACCATGAGTTAATTGACCCACTAAGATATAGAGAAGCCTAAACCAATGCAAGGGAAACCAATGTTGTAAGACTTGGGTATAACATTGCCATTTGGTGTGCATAATAGAATGTCGATCCTAACCCATGCACATCATTACGAACCATACAAAAATAATTTCCATGAGGGAACTACATCAACATATAGTAGATATTAGTTAAGAAACTCAAAATAAAGTGGTTTGGATTACGACATTAGCATTGAGGCTAGTTGATCTGCAAGAGATTTCCCTTTGATTGCTTTTATTTGACAAATTATATGTCAAACTCACTTAGGAGTAAAACCTAGCTAGACATTTGGTTGGTTAATATAGGTCTGGATAGTAGATACTTCAGAGGATATACCTTAGTAATATGATTTGTCATATGATTAAGTAGTGTCATAACTTGTGAAAAGTGAACTTTTGACTGACATACATTATCGACTCCGAGAATTTTAGAGTTCGTCGGTGATAAGGGTTATACTAAGGTATTAGAATGCTTGTTCATGACCTTTGTCATTGTTTTGAGAAATCAATTCCCCTATGACATGTTCTATAGTTAATGCATATATAGTAGCATAGGCTTGTCCTGGATAGCAACCGAGCATCGATGGAGTTGATAGGTATTCTTTCCACTTAGTGAAATAATATTGAAATTGATGTGTCCATTTGAACTGGACATATTTCTTGAGAAGATGAATTAAGTGATGAAATTTATCTATGAGTGAGACATAAACATTCAAATAAACTATATTTTTCCTTGGAATCCTCGTTGACGAAGATTCTATGGGGGGAATATCCATGATTGCTTTAAATTTTGTGGGGTCAAATTCAATCCCCTCCATGAGACAATGAATTCCATGAGCTTTCTAGAAGTAACACCAAAGACACATTTCTTAGGGTTAAGGTGAACCTTATACTCCTGCAATCATTCAAATATACACCACAAGATGGTTGGATGATCGACTATGGTTTTGGATTTGGAAAGAATTTCATCAACATAGTCCTCCATGATGTCATGAAGTAGATCATGGAAAATGATAGTCATTACACGTTGATATGTTGCCCCTACATTTTTAAGTACAAAAATAATGACATTGTAACAAAAATTACCCCGTGCTTTGTGAATGGTGTCTTGTGTTGGTCATCTTTATAATTTAAATCTAATTATAACCTAAAAATACATCCATGAAAATCCAGTGTCTTCTTTTCAGGACAGAACCATGTTAGATTTCCACTCCGAGCAATCTATTGATCTTATAAAGCCTGACCTATAGCAGTTTCTAAATATTTTCCCTAAATGATAAGGCCACTTTAGGTACATCTTCCTCAAGTTTCTAAAGATTTTACATGATTAGGGAATGACATAATCGTGTCATATCCTTATAGGACCATGCGAAGACATATTGAAAATTGGTAATGATTGCTTTGTGAATACCTCTATTTTTTATTTAGACAAGCTTGCACCAAGTTATAACAATTTGGGGTTATCACTTGTGCTAATGTTGATTGTGATAGTCTCTTGTACCATCATTTTTATGCATCATTATCTTGAAAAGATGTGATACATTTATGTAGACACAAAATGACACACTTCGAGTCATTATTTAGTCTTGATCACATACTAATATTCACATGGTTCCTAAGTAAGAAGAATATTGATTAACCCATATATTTTTCCATATTTCCTTGCTTTCTATTGGTACTTTAGGTCTTGCTGCGATTACTAGCCCAGTATTTCTTTTCATACTTTAGTTTTTTTTTTTTGGATTGGAGCGCCCACCAGACACAAGTTTTAGAAGCCTTCATCCCCTCTAGGTGCCTCTTTCCTCTTTACACTTTACTCTTCTTGTTTCACAAAATTGTTGTTGATAAAATAGATAAGGTAAAAGGTCAAGGAGGAATACATGTGATTATATTCTTCGAAGGTTGATTGCAGACGCGTTGTTGATTTTATACAAGTTGCTTGTAGAAAAATCCTTTTTATCTGGGAAGGACTACCTCTAAATACAAAACAATACCACCAAATAATATTAAATAGAAAGATTCAAAGGACTACCTAGCAAGGCTAGATCAAGGAAATGTTATGCATCCTCTAATTGTTATCAATCCTCTATTTTTATCAACTTAATGAAAGTAAATACAAGAAATAAAGGTCATATTGTTAACACTTTGATTTAGGTATCTCAAAATGTTACCAAAAAACTAGATTAAGAAAGGTATTGAAATATAAACTATCTAGCATCAAGAACGGTATGTTTCTGGTTGGGACAGGTCACAAGGGTGTTAAGTAAGGTCATAGAGGCATCTAGTAAGGTTTGGGTAGAATTTAGGTCATGTTATAGGTAGTTTGGTAAAGGTTAGCAAAAAACACAAGTGACCAACTTTGGTCTAGTGACCGATGCCAGTAAAGAGGGGAGATCGACAATGGTTAAGGTGACCAACATCAGTAGGGGAAATTTGGTGGTAATTAAATAAAATTAGTTTTGGACTTCTCTGTGATTGCATAGAGAATGAAGGGAGAATGGTTGGGTTTGTAATAATGCCAAGAAGACTCAAGAATGCATAGAGGTCAGGTACGGAGATCCAGAAGGTCATGGGTGGTTGGATGGGTAGATTGGTAAGAAGGTGTGGATAGAGGAATGTAGGAAGGAATAAGATGTAATACCAAAAGATAATGAACCTACACTTTAAGCAAGTACAAAATGATGAAAATAAAGTATACTTACTTGCATTTACAGGTATGGTAGGTGAAGGAAGGAAATAGTCGATCCGTGAAGAAATTTTGTGGTAGTTCCACAAAAATACTTACCGAGTGTTCCCGTGAATATTCTAATGCCTTGCGATGAGCATCAGGTTCTTACTTGGGCCTATGGTTGAGTAAATACCATTGTATGGATGCTGAGAAGTCTCTAATTCATGCTTGAATGCAATATAAATCTCACAAGTTAAAATTACCAACCCAAGTAAAGAAATGTGAAATTGTATATAAGGTAATCGATGACGGTTAAGGTGGATCAAGCGTCGGTTGAGGGATAACCAAGCGTCGATTAGGGTGGGAAAGTCTAGGTTTACTAAAACTAGGCACATCTTTACTATTTTTGGTGTGATTCTAATTGAGTCCGTTTAGGGAAGTGGAGTTCATGTGAGAGAAGGTAGGAATGTCATAGAAGAAGTCCAAAAAGGTTTTAAGAAGAAGTCTTGGTTAGTTAGGTCAAGTGGTGACTCAAAGACTGGGAGTGGTGACTCAAAGACTATGAGTGATGACTTAGTGCCGAGAGTGATTACTTGGTCACCATGTGAGTTAAATCCCCGAAATAGGTCCAGAGTGAGGTTTCTAGGTGATGTGCAAATTAACTTAATTAAAGTAATTAAATTCATTAATAATGTGAGGATGAACATTAATTCAATTATAAGTAATTAAATTAATACGAATGCGGGGTAAAGGGGTCATGGTTAGGTGAACACATTACATTAATTGATTGAAAGGGGACCAAGGGGAGTGTGACCCAAATTTGGTGTCTACATTTGCCCCATTTTTTCACGTAGCTTTTATTAATAAGAAACTTCGAAAAAAATAGGAATTCGGTGCTCAGGTATGAGTGAAGGTTAGGTTTCCCTAAGTAGGGCTGAAGGTGATCCCCCTAAAACTATGAACCAATGAAGTTGTAAAATTAGTCAGGGAGTGGTTTGATAAATAGGTGATTGATGAAAGTGAGGGTTAGTAGGTAAGGGTATGGGAATTATGGGTAATGGGAATGGTGATATTGGGTAATGGGTAATGGGTAATAAGAATCGAATGCATGCACATGTATAGATTCCAATACGTTACTAGTTGGAAGAGTGTGTAAACTCTCCAAGTATCAAAAGGGTGATAGGTTTATCCAAATGAGGTTGAAGTGATTCAGGTATCCAAGGTATAGGATATGGTCCTGAATCACAACGAGGTCAGATGTAGGAATGTGTAATAGCTTTTTTTCCGTGGCACCAAAGGTATGGCTGGGATAAACATCACATCATTAGGCAAGGTAAGGTCATTAGGATAAACAACATGGGTAACCACATCACAAGGTATAATGAGTACAAAAATTCAAATTTCATAAAAGGTGATTCAGGTGAGGGTATGTAGGTCAAGGCACAGGTAAGGTCGAGGTATAGGTAAATAACATGTCCCTAAATGTAGTTAAGGAAATGTACATGTAATGTAGGCTTGCGGGTAGGGTGTAATAGGCATTGGGAAGGATAAAAGTGGTTTGATCAATAATGGTTTTAGGTAGAATGGGCATGGGGTGGGTCAAATGGTTACATTGGGTGACCGATGTTGGTTAAATCTTAACCGACGTCGGTTGGCTAAGGCATGACATGACTAACGCGGCAATCATGTCGATTTACGATTAAAAGGAAATTTTCACTTTTACATATTCATTTTGACATTTCCATTTTTAGAAAATGATAGAGGAGAAGCTAAGGAGTGGAAAAAAACAATACGAGACAACTAGCTGAGTTAACAAGCCACATAGCGGGTGATTGGCATTCGATTGGTGGGTCCACATGATCTATTTGATTTATTAAATTTATTTGGAGGTGACGAATTGATGTTGGTCATGGTGGAGGCGGGAGAAGGAGCGGGTAGACCACCGACATAAGAGCCAAATGTGCCACCATGGAGATGGCACCGAGATGAGGTATGAGTCAATCCGAATCTATCATTTGGTTAAAAATAGTTTGTTGAAATCAGTTTTGTGTAAAATTTGGGTGGAATGTTAATTTTTGAAATTTTTGGTAAAATGAAGGAAATGAGGGGTGGGAAGGTCCAATGTAGGTTAAATAGGGTTGGGAATGAAGCTAGGATAGGTTTGGGTGGGTTAGAGTAGGTTTTTAGGTCATTTTTTGTGAATTTTTTGAGAATGGGGGATGGGTTTTTTAGTTTTTGGCCAAAACAGAGACTAATGATGGTCACGGTTTAGCCGACGTCAATTGGATTTGGTGGCATCGGCATCACCAAGGTGGGTGACCGACACTAGTCAAAGAGGACCGATGATGGTCAAGGTGACCAATGTCAGTCATGATTAAGAGTAAATAAGTGAAATAAGGGCTAGGTAGGAAAGTAAAATAGGCAAGGAAGGGGTAGGTGAAGATTTATGTAGAGGGAAAAGGGTAAAATGTTATTTTGGCAATGTGGGATAGGTAAGTAAGTGAGATGAACTAAGTTAGTGGGTAATGACAATAAGGTACAGTAGGTTTGTAGATGAATTAGGTAAAGGGGTAGGCATGATTGATGTGGGTTGGTATTGTATGGTGGGTAATAGGTTGTTTGATGTGTTCAAGTCTTTACAAGATCATGTTGAATGATGTAGGTAAGAGATCACCGAGGATGAGAAATAGAGTACCACCCCTACTAGTGCAAATGTATTCTAGCGTGACCATGGAGGAGTGGGGAACATGAGTGATGTTGTACTTAGTGCAATCCAATACTATAGGTGTGTAGCCTAGGATCATAGTTTGATGGTTGCTCTCATCGATAGATGGGACTCCATGACCAATACCTTTCACTTACCTAACGAGTGAGATGATCATCACTTTAGAGGATGTGTATAAGATCCTATGACTTTCTATTATTGGGGAGACAATATATTCCATTTCATATGAGGCATCGTTGGAGCCGATAGTGATGGTATTTGGTGAGGTGATGGGCGAATGAGGTATCACAAAGTGAGTCTCACTTAACGAGATATGTATATGCCCTATCCGCAGGAGACTAGGCTATCGATGTTAATGATGGTGGTAGTGGGATGTTTTTCTCTTCTAGATTCTAAGGGTGGGATATTTCTATGAGACCAGATGGGTGTGCTATAGGACATGATCGAGGAGTGAATACATTTCACTTGAGCACCAACTTTCCTAGTTCAACAGATAGGAGCTATGGTCCAATGGAGATCGAGAAGATTTGGTATGTGTTGTACTTATTTATTACATTGTTGGACATAAAAGCACATGTGTGTGTGTGCCTAGTTGGTTTACCACGCCAAGATTGGTTCGGGGTGGCTTTTTTTGAGTTGTTTCCAGAAAATGGGTACTAGTCGATGGATAGCCGAGGGTTGCGAGAGAAACATATGATGTTTCATACTATAAGTAGTGATTAGAGGGCCTTTCGGCAGTTGATATTGTGTGGAGGACATATGTTGACTATCCATTATACATAGGTATGGCTAAGGATTTAGAGGAACTTCAACTAATGAGATGGATACATGGGCGGTGGGCCGGGAACATGAAATGATACCTGCAGACAGGTCAGATGGTAGTTTGGATTATGACAAGATGTTCCCCCACCTTTCCCACAGTACCGTAGAGATGACGTGGAGAGACCCATGTCTCCACCATGTCTCAATGTTCATAAAGGGCAAGAAGATCATGTGGTAGATAGACATATTGATGACATAGGTGTTATTAATGGATACACAGCATGGTGGGTGGAAAGCATATGAGTGACACCGTGCAAGGCCAGGGAATCTTGATTCAGCTACTATCATAGTGTAGAGGGATACATTACAAGGTCAGGTGGCCACCCTACAGCACAAAATTACAAGTTTTCAGGACAATCGACATGGTCAGAGGCATATGTAGCCACTTTGTAAGTATAGGGGGAGTCCCTACAAACCCAAATAGTAAAGGCACTAGACCCTACATAGGCGGAGAGATGTGGATGGAGGATAAGTAGCCACCCTACAAGCATAGGTGATAGGATTATAGAGCCATTTGGCCATGGCACAAGCACAGGTTGTGGCCTCAGAGCCCTAAGTACCTACACAGTACTGTACTAGAGTATGCATAGGGATAGGGTCCCACAATACAAGCACATGGACAGTGGTCCCACAAAGATACATGCACCTACATCAAGACAAGGGACACTTATGGTTGGGTAGAGTTCATAGGGCGCAATCGATTAATGGCACCACCTCAAACTATGTCAATGGAAAGGTTTAGGGATGCCCTGAATGAGGCTCATTATTATCATGATCATCCAACCACTACATAGATTGATGTGCCCTCATATGCCGAGTATCAAGCCCAAAGCAAGTAGCCAATGAGCGAATGAGATCTAGGACTCACATTTTTGGTAGCACATAGGGTCACCGACCCTAGAAATAGGCCATTGTGAGGTTATAAGTGCTCAGAGACCGGGCCTAAAGAGAGGGCCAAGAGGATGAGATAGGTGAGACTAGATATGAGGGTATCGGTGGGGTGATGATTGATATCTAGATGTGATATTTTGATTTTTGATATATATATCGACCTATGTGCCAAAGACGTGAGATTATACATGAGAGTTTTTGAGATACTGATATTTATTTTATATATGTGTATATATGTATTGATACATAAACTCTCCCATTTATATAGTTTATGATGTTGACTAGATGGATGATGTACTCATTTTTAAATTCCATTGTTTATTGTGTAAAACGGAAACTAGTTGAATTAGGCATGATTGAGTCGAGGTCATGTAGGCATGATGGATTTTAGGTGAGTTAGGTAGTCGAGGTCATGTAGGCATGATGGAGTCAAGGTTATTTAGGCATGATGGAGTCAGGTATAGGCATGGTGGATTCTAGGTGATTTAGGCAGTTGAGGTCATGTAGGAATTATTGAGTCAGGTATAGGCATTGTGGAGTTTAGATCATGTAGGCATGATTGAGTTAGGTATAGGCATGGTGGATTTGAGGTGAGTTAGGAAGTGAAGGTCATGTAGGCATGATAGATTTGGGTATAGGTATGGTGGTGTTAGGTATAGGCATGATTTGGTCATGTTTTTGTGTTTGATTTAATTTCCAATTTATTATTATTATGGAAAATAAATGATGATGTATATGTATGTTGTGGTGTAAATTTCCAAATATTTGATATCATGGAAATGTGAAATGATTGATGTATGATATGGTGATGTTATAAAATGGTAAATATGTATATTTTTATGATTGTTTAATTTCCAAGTTTTGTGTAAAATGGAAACTAAGGTAAAATGTGAATATAAAGGGGGAAAATTTGTTAGGGGAAGAGTGGTCGAGCTAACCTCCAAGGGCCCCATGCACTCGAGTGTTGCTCTACATAGCCCCAAAAAAGGGTCTCGGGTCGAAGTAGTTCTCCCATAATGTAAGGAAGAATGGGTTGGTTGGTTTTAGGCATGATTGAGTCTAGGTCATTCATGCATGTTTGAGTTTAGGTCATTTAGGAATGGTTGAGTTTAGGTCATTTAGGCATGGTTGAGTTTAGGTCATAGGCATGGTTGAGTTTAGGTCATTTAGGCATGGTTAAATTTAGGTCGAATAGGCATGGGTGATTTTAGGTCATAGGCATGGTTGAGTTTAGGTCATTTAGGCATGGTTGAATTTAGGTCGAATAGGCATGGGTGATTTTGGTGAAAGAGGAATTCCTAAATGTAGGTGGTGATGGTCTAGTCCTGTGTAGGAGAATCAATAAGTAAGAAAAGAGGTGAATGGTAAGAGGAGACAAAAAGATGCCTAATTGATAAGAACCATTACGAGTCTATCATACCAAAGATGGCGTATGAACATAAAACCCTAAAGGCATTGCATGATTGACTATTCTAAGGATGAAGAAGGTCACATAATTGCAAAATGTTGCATTTGCGACACATCCCTTGAGTAGGTGGAAGGTTAGAAAGGCAAGGTGGTGAGGTGAACGAAGTTGGTTGAGCATAACCTGGTGTGAGACAACATGCCTCTTTGGAAAGAGACCCAAGATCAAAATAGGCAAGTCCATGAAAAAAATTCATATTTTTCTTTTTTCTTTTGCTTTATAGATTGATCGATGTGGGAATTCTATGTGGGATGAATATAATATCTCCTTGAGGTCTTCATGAAGCTGATCAATGCGGGAAGCTTCAGAATATGTTTATTTTATTTTTGCAAGAATAGTCTTCTTTTGGTGATAGACTATGTACAGTATGGCTAGCTTTGTATAGTTGTCCTTCAAGGGAGCAATCTATTTATAGCAAGTAAGATAGAAAGATGAGATGTCCTTTTTGAGGGAGTCATCTTTTTGCGAGAAGTTTGACTCAAGGAGTTTTGAATTTGAAAGTCCCATATATTGCTTTTGAATTATTTTTGGACATTTAGGTCATGGACAAGACTATAGAGAAGGATAGGCTTCTTTTATGAAGACAAAACCATAGCACACAAGGGTTAGCTTATGAAAGAGAGGTTTTAAGTAATGAACAACCATGGGATTCCATCCTGAAAAGGATAAAAAGTATCCATGAGAATCATGCCATGAGTAGAGTTGTGGTGCTCATATTTAAGATAAGGTTGAAATGGGACAGTTAATCCACATGATTCTTGCTTAGTCTTTGGTCCTTAAAATAGGTAAGCGGAATGTGAACGGTGCTCAAGGGATGAGCACTTAATAGACATAAGGTTATCTAGGACTTGATTCAACAATAGAATGGTCAAAGATGCAAGGCATTGAGGGGATAAGGTTTGGGTTTACCGTCATTGAAGACAAATGATAAGAAATTGATCCATAGGTATAGTAACAACATAGGGTCCAAGCCAATTAAGATAAAATTTCTCCGTTTACTTGTCTCTCTTTTGTTACATATTGATTTTTCTTCAAGATAAGGTCACCGACCTAGAAGGCTCATTCTTGGACACGTTTATCGTAGGCACGTTTGATACGTTTTTGGTAGATTTGTAAGTGATCGAGAGCATTGAGATGACTTTCATCTAATAAGTCGAGTTATGCCAAACGGTCTTGGCAAAATCATCATCATTGAGCATATCTTTGAGTGAGATATGAAGAGATGGTATTTGGAATTTGAATGGCAAGATAGCCTCTGTACCATAGACCAAAGAGAAAGGCGTGGCAGCAAGCGCTTAAGGTTTGAATACTAGTATGATAAGCCCATAAGGCAAAAGGAATGTGCATGTTTCAATCCTTTCTAGTATTGTCAACCACTTTCATAAGAATTTTGTTTAAGGTTTTGTTGGTTGATTCTACTTGGCCATTTGTTTGGGGATAATAAGGTGAAGAAAACTGAGTTGAATGTCGAAGGCATCACAAATTTTTCATAGGGTTTTATTTTTGAATTTTTTTCCATTATCAATGATGAGATGGTGAGGGAAACCAAAGCAACAAATGATGTCATGGTTGATGAATTCACATCTTTTCTCGTCTTTTGTAGAAATGAGAGGCATGGCTTCCACCCATTGAGTGTAGTATTCAATTGTGGTGATAATCCATTGATGACATTGGGAAGAATGAGGATTAATCTCTCTAACAAGATCCAAATCCCATTAATAGAAATTTCAAAGGTCTCATGTGACCTATAAGGCGTGACTAGGGGTGTGATAAAGATTAGCATGTTGTTGAAATTTCACACAACACTTGACATAGTCACAACAATCACGGTTTAGGATTGGCCAGTAATATCCTAGAAAAGAATGTGTTTAGTGATAGTTAAACCACTGAAGTGACCCCCACAAATTCCTTTGTTAACTTCCTTGATTGTGTAGGGAATTTCAGAACTTATAAGACATTGTAAGAGGATAGCATCAAAACCATGTTTATAAAGAATACCACTCATGATGACATAGTGAGAGACACTTTTGAGAAAGGCTCATTATCCATTACGAGTAAGATCTAGAGGCATAATGGAAAGGGAAAGGTAGTCAGCAAACTGCTTATACTAAAGGTCACATGGGTCAATTTTAATGTTTTTGAAAAATTTAACGTCTCGAAATAGATAAGAAGGTGATTTCAACCTTTGTATGGTGAAAAATATTTTTGATTTGGAGGGTGAAGTGGGGATTTGAGAATCCGAAATACCATGGTTTCTCGAAATTTATTAGTGGAAGCAGGGGTGGTTTGAAGTTCATAACGGTCAAAGGTAGTCAAAAGTATGTAAACATGACAACATCTTTACACCGGTATATACCATTAACTTGGTTCACAACCAGTTGAGATTTGCCAAAGATATTAATTGATTTAACATCTAAGGCTATGGTGGCTTGAATACCTAACATGAGTGCTTCATATTCGGTGATATTGTTTAGTACAATCAAAATCTAGTTTGAAAGATAATGGCATAGGCTCACCATCAAGAGGAATGAGGATAACTCGGCACCACCCACACACTGACATTTGGAACCATAGAATAATAAGGTCATCTGTAATCGGTATCATCAAAAGAGATGGTAGTGATGGATACATCAGGGAAATAAAAGTTAGAGGCTTGATTTTCAAAGAGAGGTGCATCTGCGAGTTGGTCAGCGATGGTTTGTCCTTTGACAAATTTTTTATGGGTGAATTCAAGATCTAGGTCTACAAGAAGCATGAGCCAATGTGCAACACATTGATGTTGGTAGGGCTTAGCGTACATGTAATGTAAGGGGTCATTATTGGTGACAACAAAGATTTTGTGGTTAATTAGGTAATGGCGAAGTTTAGTGGTGACAAAAACTAAGGCTAAGCAGAGTTTTTCAGTGTGAGTATATCTATTTTTCGTAATCTAAAAGTGTACGGATTATATAATAAACCATTTATTCCTTGTGTTTCTCATCACGATGAGTGAGCATGGAACCCAAGGAATGATCAATAGTAGAAATATAAAGGTAAAATGGTTGTTCATCCTTAGGGGGAATGAGCACGGGTGGTTGAAGAAGGTATTATTTGAAGGCGTCAAAGGCTTAGTGGCATTCATCATCCCATTTCAAGGAGACATCATTTTTAAGGAGATGATGAAATGGATGGCAATGGTTGGAAAGCTACAAAATAAAGTGATGAATAGATTTCAAATTTCCTTACAAACTATGAAGGTTAATAGGTGGAGGCAATTCGAGAATAGACTTGATTTTAGCGGGATTCACTTCAATGCCACACAAAGAAACAATAAAACCTAGGATCTTACCAGAGAGGAAAAAAAGACTCACTTCTTAGGTTGAAGGTGAACATAGTAATTAATGAGATAGTCAAAGATAACCTTAAGGATTATAAGGTGTTTGGCCCGATGTTTGGATTTTGTGAGAATATCATCAACGTAATCTTTCAATATGTGATGCATAATGTCATGAAATATATAAGTCATGGCCCGTTGATATGTAGGACCATCATTTTTAAGGCCAAATGGCATGACACGGTAGCAGAAGAAGGTCCCCCAAGGTGTGATGAAGGTGGTTTTGTGTTGATCTTATGGGCCAAATAATATTTGGTTATAACCCAAGAAACCATCCATGAGTGATAGCATCTCATGGCGGCGGTGAGATCAACTAGTTGGTCAATACTAAGTAAATGAAAGTCATCTTTGGAGAAAGCTAAGTTAAGGTAGTGGAAATCCATGCAAATGTAGATTCCCCCTGTCACTTTGGTGACAGGAACAATGTTAGAAATCCATTGGGGATAATCAATGGGTACAATTAATGAAACCAAAAGCAAGTGTTGGAGTTCTTCTTTGACAAGAAGGGAAATGTGAGGATGCATTTTCGTAGCTTTTGTTTCACAGGTTTGGCTTCAAGAATAGTTATGATATTATGGACCACAATGTTTGGGTCAATACTAGGCATATCAGCATAGGACAAAGAAAAACATTGCCATGATCCCAGAGGAAAGAAATAAAAGCTTCATGTTCATAACCATCTATTTTTAGAATGTGTGGGTCATCCTGAGTGTGAATATTGATTTCGATGGTCGATTCATTCAACATGGTTTGTGTCTTAGAAGGTAATGACCGGTGAATATAAGAATCTTCCACACCAAGGTAGGTGAGAATAGACTCATCATCCTAACATTGAATGATGTTAATAGAAGGTGTATCATCATCAATCATGTCAGGATATAGGAAGGGAAGAGAAGAGGGAGCCTCGTCATCTCATTGATAAGTTAGAGGTCCTAGGGAAATGGTGTTCATGAAAAAAAAAAAGTTAGGAGGAATGGATTCAACATCCATAGACTTAGGTGAAGGTTGTAGGTGAAGGTGGTGAAGTTGGTGATCGGGAGATGGATCAGAAAATCCAATACCACTACGCTCTTTATGCTTACGAGTGGTTCATGGGATGATATATGGTGACATGTTTGTAGAAATCAAATCTAAATCCCTTTCAAGCACAATGATGATTGAGGAAAGTGTGGGTGAAGCGGTGGTTGGTGAGAGATTGAAGGTTGGATGAAAATGGTCGAGTTTGGGAAGGTGGTTTGGGAAAGTAGGTAGAAGCATCAAGTCCCCCATATGTTAAGTTGGTACGAAGATGGGGAGGACCATAGGGAAAACATCTCCTATGCGGTGATCATAGTAGGGATGTTGGTGAAGTTTACCATACTCTTGAGGAGTAAGGAATGTGTCAATATTATAAAGGTGGTACTCCCCCAAAGTGAGGCATTGAAAAACACCTTTTAAGGGATCAATAGTTGATATGTGGGTAGTGGGAATGGATGAATTACTGGAAATTTGGGAAGAAGAAGCATTTGTTGGTTGAGAAGTACATGGGTTAGCTGATGGGTTAATTATAGAAGTTAATCTTGTAGTGGGAATACATGATTTATTTTTGGAAGAGGTAGTGGCGACATTGGTAGATGCGGAAGTGGCTGAAGAAGAAGTGGTAGTAGTAGTAAATGCCTTAATTGGTATAATGACATCATTGGGTCGATACAACATGTTACAGGTCTTGAATGGTGAAGGGTCGGCTGGAATGGTATAGTTGTGTCCTTCATGTTCAAATTTTAAACAATGGTGTAAGGTTAAAGGAACATAACCCATGACATGGATCCAATGTCGTCCAAGTAGCATGTTGTACTGGAATTCCCCCTCTAAGACATAGAATAATTTTGGAATGGTATAGGGGCCCACAAAAATGTGGAAAATGATGGTGCCAAGGGTGGAAGTCATGGAATCATTGAATGAACTTAGCATAACTAGGTTATTATGCATACAATTGGCAGGGATGCACATTTGGTTGTACGCATGGGAGGAAATTATGTTAATACTAACACCTCCATCGATCATAATGTGTCAAATGTGTATATTATCAATTTAGATGGAAATGAATAGGGCGGGATCAAGATCATTTGATTGGAGAGGTATAATCTCATCATCAGAGAAACTAAGAAAGGCTACTTGATGAGTGGTAGTGTGTGTAGAGGAAGGGGATGAAGTGGTAAGAGAGGCCACATGGTGAGGAGTGATAATGGATGCCATGGTAATAGGGTCATTAGGTAAAACCTTGATAGATTGCTAAACCTTGATGAGGTTTTGTCGATGAGACTCATAGGTTTTGACCAGGTCATACAAAGGCATTTTGAGAGGATACTTGTGCAATTTTGTAATCATTGTATTATGGGAAACCCCATCAGAAATAGGGTATGTGGGTCCACGGATGGTGATTTTTGGTGTAGGTGTAGATGGGATATTGGGTAAAAGAGTGGTGGATGGGCTAGTTGTTTTCTCCTTTCCTTTTTCTTTCTAGGTGCAAGTGGCAATGTTAACCATATTAATATGTGGTAAAGGAGCAAGTGAGTCGTGATAGGTGTAGTGATAGGATGAGCAAAAATATGGTGAGGGCATATATTGGTTTTGTGAAAAGAATGCAGCACATTGGCATTTTGGCAGAGGTTTGGCTAGCTCTCTTATGTGAACCATATTGATCTCAAATGTTAGAGGGGGATAAAAGGGTTATGGAGGTGGAGATGAAGGTTATTGAATAGGTATGAGACGAGGAGGTGTGGTGATAGATGGAGGTGGAATAAGGTCCTCATCTAAAATATAATCATCATCAAAGTTTTCTTCGAGGAGGACATAGTTGGAGAAGAACATTCTTAAGAGCCTTAAAGTTTTCCACATCGTTCCCTGACACACGATGGTAAGCGTAAATTTTTGTATCGTCAAACCCTTCTAGTTTAGGTTTTAGTGTGTCATAAGGTCTAAGTGGTGGTAATGTGATGACAGAGGTTTCTAAAAGGTTGGCTAAGATGTTGGCATAAGACCCCACCAAATGGATCACAATGCGAAGTGTGGTTCTAGATGGAAATGTGGGTGATTTTGGTGGGAGAGGTGCCATGGTAGGTGGAATCAGAGGTTGAGTCGATCTCGACCACCTGTTTAGTAGGTAGTGTAGTTTTCAATTTAGATTGCACCTTCTTTGGTAAAGATGTGGTATATGAACTAGCGGTTGAAGGTGTTGTAGGTTTAACTACCTCTTTGGAGGGGTGGATTTTGGACTTTGGTTGCACCTTCTTGGGTAAAGGTGAAGGAGAAGTGTGTGATGTAGAAGGGAAGGTAGATGGTGGAAGGGGACAAGTTAGCCAAGGTGATAATGGAGGTGTGGTGAAGGCTATGGGAAGAGGCAAGGTGGAAGGTACTAGTTGAAGAGAAGGGAATATCATAGGTAATGATGAGGATACTGGAAGTGGTGTAGGTATAGGTGGTAGAAAGGATGCAGGTGATGCAGTGAAGGCGTAATCTGTGTAGGTAATTTGGGTGTAATAGAGGATCGTGACGAGGAGGTGGGCTACTAGGATTTTAGTTTACCTAGGGTAGGAGGTTGTTTGGCCAAGGTTGATGGGTGGGGCCCTAGGATAGATGGAAGTGGTGAAGGTGATAGAGGGGTAGTAGGAAAAGCTGGTGTATGTGGCCTAAGAGGTTGGGTCTTCCTCTTAGGTGGGGGAATAGTCTTCGCACTAGCTTGTGAGGATGTGGCTAAATCTAGTTTGATAAGGGGATGGACTAGGCTTGATGTCGGCATGACTCCCAATGTCACAATGGGTTTACACGTAGAGAAAGATATAGATATAGGTAAGGCTTTAGACATTGGCAAAATTTCAGTCGATGGTAAAGGTTTAGGTGTGGGTGAGGGTGATGAAGAAGAAGTTGCTACAACTGGTATGGGAATGGTGGGTTTAGTTGTATGAAACACCTTTGGATAGATTGTGGAAGTATCAATAGACAAAATTTGCATCGAGTTGAGAAAGGCAATCGAAGGTGTCCCCAAAGCATGGAATTGTCAACATAATCCAAGCGGTTAGCCAAATGTGAAAATGACACCATTGGAGGGGGATGATGTTGATTTGGTAGTAATCCTTGTAAAGAATGTCTATGAGACAAGGAAATGGTTAGCTTTACTCTATGGATAAAAGAGCCAAGAGAAAATAAATAGGATCCTTGAAAGCCAATGGAGAATTATCCCCAATAAGAAGGGGTGTTGTTAATGGATCCCCTATGGGTAGGGGAGATGACAAGTAGGATGAGGTAGGTTCATCTTTTGGCGAAGAGGAAGGTAAGCATGACTCTCCCATGGGTAGGAGAGTTAATATTGCGGTTTGTTTATCAGTTTGAGAGGTGTGTGGGGAAACTACATCAGCAGGTATAGTGGACTCCTCCATGGGTGAAGGGGGAGATAAGGGAGACTCCTCTGTGGGTAAAGGAGCAGATGAAACAAGTTCCTCCGTGGATGAAGGAGCTCGTGCAAGAATCTCCTTGATAGATGGAGTAGGAGGAAATTGAGGAAGAGTCGGTATGATATCAAAAACAACATGAACATTATTGTCATTAGTAGAAGGTTCGTTGGTCTGATTAGATGACGGGGATGGCTTCTTGAAGATGTGAAGGTTCTGATTAGTTGGTTTGTTAGGGTTATCCAAGATGAGATCTCCACTATCTATCATTTCTTGGATGATATTTTTGAAAGTTATACAATTGTTTGTCATTATGACCTTTAACGTGATGATAGTTGTAATAATCATTTTCTTTGTACCATGAACACATAAGACGAGAGGGGTCAAAACAAGTATGTAGTTTGATGGGTGGAAGAAATAGGGCTCCAAATTTTAGAATTTTTTCTAAAACTGAAGAATAGGGTTCTCCTATAGGAGTGTATTTTCATTGCACCTACTTCAACTAAAAACCCTGA
Organism: Taxus wallichiana var. yunnanensis; assembly: GCA_018340775.1. Classification (NCBI taxonomy): domain Eukaryota; kingdom Viridiplantae; phylum Streptophyta; class Pinopsida; order Cupressales; family Taxaceae; genus Taxus; species Taxus wallichiana. The sequence goes on from CM031237.1 coordinate 931,709,848, forward strand.
ACAAGAGAAAGGTTGGAAGAAGGATTTGATTTGTTGGATGGGTGAGATGGACTAGCTTTCAAAACTACCATGTGTTCATATCCTTGTTCTTTAGAGTAATTATTTTGGTTTGGAAGAATAAGATGTATCGTTGGATTTAAATGCAACATTCTTGTTACACAATTATATCTTCTTCTCTTCAATGGCATGAATTTTAAGTTTTGGGCCATGGTGATGCCTCGTCGAATGTTAGAAAGGTTTGAACTTGGAGAGTCGGTGAGATGTGCCTAGCACAAGCCCTAGTGAACAATTCTATTAACTCGGTTTGAGGTAGTTGAAACATGAGTTGGTTGATTAGGCTTTGCCAATGAGCGAAAAAATCTACGATAGATTTGTCTTCATATTGTCGTGTCAAGTACAAGTTGGTCATGGTGACCTTCTTGATGATATTGATAGAAAATTGTTCTAGGAAAGCTTGAGCTACTTGGTTGAATGAGTAAATGGAGTTCCTAGGTAGACCACTATACCAATCCAATCCAGTCCTATCATGGACATTGGGAATGTTCACAAGAGCAAAGCATCATCATGAGCGATTAGATAACACCCATGTTTAAAAGACTACAAGTGTTTTTGTGGGTCTTCTTTGTTGTTGAATTAGTTGAATTTAGGCATTTCCCAATGCTAAGGGAATGAACAAATCAAAATGGATGGGTGAAGGGGCTCATTGCAAATTACGTCATATGTCGAAGAATTAAATGAGCCGAGATCGATGCTTCCAATGTCTACATCTTTTCCATCATAATTTTGATAAGATCGTTAGTAGGTTGTGATGACTAGGCACCCCCTGCAGTATAAGGGGTAGATGATGAAGGTATGACATGGGTGACATCCTAGTATAGGGTGGTGCCAAGTATGAAAATTATGAGGGAGGAATAGATGCAGGTGGCAAGTATCCTGAATAAGTGATAGATGAGATAGGGGTTGTTGGTGATAAGTGTAGGTAGGTGGAGTGGATGTAATGACCCTCGTAGTAATTGGAGGAAGAGACTGTGGGATGGAGAGGAAAACATTTTGGAAGGGAGAATGTGCTTGCCAACACCATGGGTAGCTGAGATGCAATAGGTATATTAGAGGTGGGGGGTGTAGATATACCTACACTTAAGGTGGTTGATAAAGGAATGGTTGATACCATAGGAGAAACTGATGTCAAAGGAACAATAGATTCCACAGGTGCAATAGATACTAATGATGTAGCATCAAGTTGGGACACCACAGGTGGTAAGATGGAAGAGGATAATGCCAAGCTAGTAGCAGCTGATGTAGAAGTGGGTGTGAGTATAGGAGGAATGGAACCACGCTTGCCATATACAAGCTTCCCTGATTAATCCCGAGTGGATGAATAAGATAAATAATATTTTAGATCAAAGTGGGGTTTTGATTCAGAGTCTTACAAACTCCTCATCATCGGTACTTGATGATAATAGGATGACTGGGATCCATAGGTGATAGGATGGAAGGTGGTGATGGGATAGATGGGAGTGGCTAAAGGCTAGCATGGAATACAAGGGCATTGGCTTGGCTACGAGTCAAAACCATGTGAGTTAGAGTAGACCTAGTAATCTGATCTCTGTAGATGACACAAAAGAATAGAAGGAATGGAGAAAATAGTTCCGGAAGGTGAAATTTGTCATTGTTTTAATTGAAAAATTAAAACATAGTAATCGATAAATCGATGGTTGGGTAACAAATGTCATGATAAGGGTAACCGATGCCGGTTACTATGGAAAATAAAAATATTTGTAAATGGCAACAAATGATGAAAATGGGGCAAAATCTGGACTTTGACAGTGATTTCAAAGACACAGAGATATGGTGAAGTAACTGAGGAAACCCTAGAAAGAAGAATTGTGATGAATGCTACTTTGGTTAAAATGACCAAAACAATAGGAAATCGACAATGTTCATGTAAACCAATGACGGTCAGATGAGTAAACTGATGATGGTGGTTGGACCGACACTGGTCACTATGAAATTTGTGAAAAGAAGGAAAAAATTAATTTGGTAATTTAGATCAAATAAAATACCAACCCAGAAACCTGAGTATGGTTATGATTAACCCTAACACACTCTTAAAGAGTCGGAATACACCAACTATGATTATGGAATGTGAAAGGAAAGAATAATGGAGAATACAATCCCACGCCTCAAAATAGATATCAAGCAAAAACTAGTAAACATGAAATCCTATGTGGTGGATTTTATGTTCCGACTTATGCCATTTAGGACTAACTTGTGAATAGAGTATAGTTTTTTGTTTGATAAAATGTGTCCTAGGAAAATCCAACAAATAAGGATGGTTTCAGGTAAATTTTTGGCAAAGGAGGTCATTTCCTTTGATCGTGTGATCATTGACAACTTCTTCCAGGTAGGATGTTGTTTAAGAAAATGAGTACTTTATTTTAGTGTGGTTTGGTGTAGAGAAGAGAGTGTGCACTATGATTCAATTTTTTCAACCATCAACTAGGCATGACTTCTAGTGTATAGGTTTCCCACAAAATTTAAATGAGCTATAGATGCAACACATAGAAATGATATGCAAATATTTTAAACCCAAATCCACAATGACATTCGATGAAAGAAATAATGAATAGGAAAGAGTATGTCTTTCACTAATGCAATACAAAAATGAAAAGAATGGTTCTTTTTAGTCCAAAATACGAGTGTCAATGAGACAAGTAGAAGAGAGAGAATGTTCCAGAGGAATAAATTTAATGTGAACTACTTTCAAAAGGAAATAGACACACAATCTTTCACCTAGGAATGAACAATGAAAAATAACCCCTGATGGGTCCCTACTGGCATGCCAAAATGTTTCACCTAATTGTTGTTGATAAAACAGATAAGGTAAAAGGTCAAGGAGGAATACATGTGATTATATTGGTCAAAGGTTGAGTGCATGCGTTGCTGATTTTATCCAATCTACTTGTAGAGAAATCATTTTTTTTCTGGGAAGGACTATCTATAGATACAAAACAAGACCACCAAATAATATTAAATAGCAAGATTCAGAGGAATGCCTAGCAAGGATAGATCTCGGGAAGTGTGATGCTTCCTCGAATGACTGTCAATCCTCTATTTTTATCAACTTAATGAAAGTAAATGAGAAATAAAGGTCCTATTGCTAACACTTTGATTTAGGTATCTCAAAATGTTACTAAAAACTAGATTAAGAAAGGTACTAAAATATAAACTAATCTAGCATCAGGAAAGGTATGTTTCTGGTTGGGACAAGTCACAGGGGTGTTAGGTAAGGTCACAGAGGTATCTAGTAAGGTTTGGGTGGAATTTAGGTGATGTTAGAGGAAGTTTGGTGAAGGTTAGTAGAAAATAGAGTGATCAACGTTGGTCCGGTGACCGATTCGTAAAGAGGGAGACCGATGATGACCGGCGCCGTGCATGGGGAATTTGGTGGTAATTAAATAAAAGTAGTTTTGGACTTCTCTTTGATTACACAGAGAATGAAGGGAGAATGGTTAGGTTTGTAATAATGCCAAGAAGACTCAGGAATGCATAGAGGTCAGGTACGGAGAGCCGGAAGGCCGGGGGTGGTTGGATGGGTAGATTGGTAAGAAGGTGTGAATAGAGGAATGTAGGAATTAATAACATGTAATACCAAATGATAATGAACCTACACTTTAAGCAAGTACGAATGATGAAAATAAAGTATACTTACTTACATTTGTAGGTCTGGTAGGTGAAGGATGGCAGTATTCAATCCGTGAAGAACTTTTGTGGTCATTATCAGCAATACTTCCCAGAGTGTTCCCGTGAATATTCTAATGCCTTGGGATGAGCATCAGGTGCTTACTTGGGCATGTGGTTGAGTATATCCTGTCATCTGGATGTTGAGAATTCTCTAATTCATGTTTGAATGCAATAGAAATCTCCCAACTAAAAATGAACAACCTGGGTAAAGAATTTTGAAAGTGTATATAAGGTAACCGATGATGGTTAAGGTGACCAAGTGTTGGTTGAGGGATAACCAAATCGGTTAGGTGGGATAGTCTAGGTTTACCAAAAATAGGCAAAACTTTACTATTTTTATTGTGATTTTGATTGATTCCACTTAGGAAGTGGATTTCACATGAGAGAAGGTAGGCATGTCATAGAAGAATTCAAATTGGTTTTAGGAAGAAGTCTCTATTAGTTAGGTTAAGTGGTGACTCAAAGACTAGGAGTGATGACTAGTGCCGAGAGTGATGACTTGATCACTACGAGTTAAATGCCCCGTAATAGGTCTAGGGTGAGGTGTCTAGGTGATGTGAAAATTAACTTAATTAAATTAATTAAATTAATTAATAATGTGAGGATGAACATTAATTCAATTATAAGTAATTAAATTAATACGAATGTGGGGTAAAGGGGTCATGGTTAGGTGAACACGTTACGTTAATTGATTGAAAGGGGACCAAGGGGAGATTGACCCAAATTTGGTGTCTACACTTCGTTTTTGGGTCCTTTCTATCCATTTGAACATCTTAATTTTTGGTAATTTGCCTTCTTGAGGTTAATTATGAAATTCAAGTAAAGGAATCATATAAATACAAATTTATGTGATCATAATAAGAGACCAAGAAATAATCATCTACTATAACCACCTAAGGTTGCATCTATCAAAGGCATCTATAGCTCCATTTTCATCTATCTAACTCCATCAAAAGTGAAACAAGGCTAGTTCATCTCGCATCACACTTCATAGGAGGGAAGTAAATTGATTCCATGTACACATTATTGACATTTACATCTATTTACTTGCTTTTTACTCACAAGTGTGACTGACACAAGAGAAACCTAGTGCACAACTCACACACACACACACCTAGAACTACATTGGGTCCGAGATGTAGTGCAGCACTTAGTGATAAGTTCATCAATTGTGCGATTGAGGATAGTCCAACCCCTTCATATGTATCTTTATTTTTCATAGTTTTGATGCTTTACTTGTGGTTTCACAGGTGATTCCTTTATATCAATTTTATAGCGACATCAACAATCTAAGTACGACATACAAGTGATAGGAACCAAACACTTTGCACCATCTCATGACTCTGTGAAATTGGATTCAAGTTCTCGCACGCACTGTCAGGGCACCCATATTGTAGACCAAGGTGACCCAGACACCCCAATCCCTTTTCTAGGCACCCCAGACTAGCAAAATCACTTAGATCTTGTTTAGTCAAGTATTCACCGCGACACAGTTCCATGACCTTTGTGAATCAACTAAGGATTTTCTAACCCTATTTTTACATTATGGTTTCTACATTTCATTGCTTAGTTTTCTTGGGTTATTTTCTTTATTTATTTATTCATTATTACTTCAAACTTTCATTAGATTAGGATATAATATTTACATTTTAGCATAATCATTTTGGTGAACCCACTATGATTGGTCTTTCAGATCCTTCTTTGACATATCATCCTTTTATCATTGCTCCTCAAATGTCCCCTGTCTAATTTACTTCAAATGTATCCTAAATGCCAAGTTGTTTTTAAAAATGCCTTAGACACCATGTATCTTCCCGAGATATGTTTTAGTTATTTAAATAAATTTCATCCTCACTTTGACTCTAAAGATCCAATATTACAAAGTTCGCACACACTGCAATTACCTTGGCACAATTTTCTTAGTTGTAGTTCTTCTGTGCACTCTCTCACACCCATCCTTCTTCTTCCCCGTGCTTCATTTTCCCTCCACTTCTTCTTTCGCTTTCTTTTGCACGATATTTTCCCTTTATTATTTTCCCTTTATATTTCCTTCGTTTTCCTTCCTTTTGTGCACCCTCTTTTATTCCCACTCTGTCATCCACTCCTTGCGCGCACATCGTAGACTTATCTTACAATTCAGCTAAGACCCCAACATAATTTTCCACATTCCTATCCTTCTTCATGATTTTTGTGCATTCCATCATGCTCACTCACTTCCTTTCCCACATTCTTCCCTTGCACATTATGCCTTTGCAATCATGCGCAGCAAATGCGTTCTTCCTTCTTAGTTTGGTTCGCACGCCCTTTCCTTTCTGTCACCACACATTCCTCAATAGGTTCCCACACTTCACTTACATACTTGTACACTTTGCAGATATGCATATTTATTCCACTTCTACATGTAACCCTTTTGTTCACCCATCCTCTACATTCTTGCACCCTTTCCTCTCTGTGCACATCACCTCTCGCGTAGTTTTTTCCTATTGTCCTCTTCCACACCTCTTGTTGTCACATGCCTTGCACATTATTCCATGCCAGTCACCATGCCACATGATAACTTGTCATAATTGAGTGTATTACACACAACCTCTCAGAGTAAGCTAACTGGGCACCGAATCCTTGTGACGAACCAGTGCATGACATGTGGCAGAAATGACAAAATAAATGAATAGTTGGCTGAATCCTTTAGTCAATCAAAGTGTGCACCACATGTCATTGCATGTTCAATTTTTACTACAAACCTTTAGATCACAATAATTTTTCTAAAGGTCTTTGACATGTGTGTGTTTAGGATTAATGGAAATATGTTAACATGGGCTACACGTTGGACTTTTCAAAATTAGATTTTTGACAGGATTTGGCAGGCAAAAAATAGGGAAACATCGATCAAATCATTAATGCATACATCTAATAAACTCAATGACTAGATTTTCTTCAAATTTTGCCTTCTTCCTTCTTCTACATGCCAAACAGACATGGGGAGGCACATCTCGATAGCTATACGGGTGGTTTTGTAGGAATTCAATGCTGGTTGTTGGTTGTTAGATTTCAAATATGAGTTTTCCTCTTCTTTCTCCTCCTCTTCTCTCTTTCTTTTTCTATAAATTATAGAGCTCTACTCATTGAAACAGATCCCTCTTTGTTGTAACGGCACCATGCCAAAATGGTGGCCAACTTCCCATGAGTTTTAGACCTTGAAATTGGTATTTGCAATGTATCATCGCCTCCTTCCATGAATATAATCGACTATGTATCCTTCAAGCAATAAAAATAAGTTTTTGTGGAACTTTTGTCTACCTTTTTCTCATTTATAGTGTCTTGCCTCTCTGTTCACATTTTTGGCATGTTGTGCGCATTTCCTTCTTGCATGTTCCATTTTCATGTGTTGCCAATGCACGGGAAAGATGGGTCGATGTGGTTCTTGTTTATAGTGTGCTTGTCCACCTCTCTCGCATGTTTTATCTCTTTCCTTCCCATTGTGGAGAGTGATCGACCCTTTTTTGTACTATCATTGCATCTCCTTATGCATCCCCTTCTAATCGTAGTCCCTTGACATGTTTATTTTAGAATTTTCTTTCGTATTAGGATTAATTTTAGCAATAGAAATAGGTAGGGAACCGACCTTTTCCAGATGTATTTCTCGAGTGTGTGCAAGGTCCCACAACTTAAAGACAGGTCATATGTTGCCTCAAAATCCTATGTTGTTCATGACTTGAGGTAGGGTGCAATTTTGATCTCCAACAATGCCTCGCATCAAGTCGGTTCAAATTTTGCCTATTTATTTGACGGCCCCAGTCTTCATGATCCTCCATCTAATCAACCCATGTTGGAGTCAATTAAATATTTACATGCTTTATTTCAAGATAAATTTAAGGCTATGGAATCCATGATTACATCTCTCAAATGTGAACTCCAACATCTTAAGGACACTTCTCAACATCATGTTTGTTCTCCTTCTACATCTCATCTTCATTCTATGTCTACTATATGTGTTCGTATCAGTGAGCCTCAAGTCATACCATTACATGAACCTCTCACCTTTGATAACAATACTAAGAAAAATGATATTCTTACTGAGCTCCTTATTCATCAATTGATCACTTTACTACCTACTCATTACTATCCTCCTTATCGGCTAGAAAAATATCAAGGTCATCCATATTGCAATTATCATCAAATAAATGGACATAATGACAATGATTGCTACACTTTACAATGAAGAATCAAACATATTGAACATTAGGGATTTATCTCATTCACTACACAAAATTCTATTGTATGCCCATCTACAAATGCTACATCTCAATGGGTTCTTAAACCTGATTCATCTATGTCTAATGAGCATCACGCCATCACTTCTAATAGTCATTCTATGGAAATTTAAGCACTACCTAAGTATCCTCCTCTCAAAATCAGTCCATATTCTTCTCCTATCAAGTCATCTGTAGCATCAACAATCCCACATATGCTACCACCATTCAATATTCCTCCACATCCTACTCCACTTTCATTTTTAATTCATTTTGTCAAAGAAACTCCTCATATTGATAGCCAAGACACATTTCTTCCACCATTGCATGGTCCTATTGTTGCTTTTGCCACACATGTTTCCATCGCTTCATGTAAAATTAGTCTTTGGTAGGTGACTCCAGCCACCTTTCCCCCGATGACACACACTTATGGTTCAGTTCACACTTTACTTTTGAGGGCATATTATCCACATGAGCCTCACACACCTTGCACAATTGACACTACACATCACACTTCATCTCGTGTCACACATCATCACTACATATTCATCACAATATTCTACATACAACACATAGTTTGACCATTACTCGATGACACACTCTTGTGCTTTGGTTCACACTTGACTGTTGAGGGCATCCTATACACATGAACCTCACACACTACACAATAGAACCTATAAATTACACATCTTCATACATTCTACACTCTTGTACATACACATCATCTTACTTCCTACATCCTACATCTTACATCTACTATGCTTCCACACATCTTATCTCATCTATGAAGCTTACATAATATATTATACATCCTACATTACACACTACACACATGACAATTTATCATCACCACATCTACTACACATATTACACATTCTACTCATCTATTTATACGCGATGCACTCACTACCCTATGACACACACTAGTCCCTCGGGCCATACTCGATCGCCGAGGGTATACATCACAAATGGACCACATCACACTCACACACCCAACTATTTAATCCTTTTGTAATGCTACATTCCTAGATTAATGATATACGCCATATGCTACATCATCACTTCCGCTTGAATCATTTAGGGATATATGCTTTGGGATAAATCACCAATCCTTCTACTCATCTTATAGTGATATACATCATAGGATAACTCATCACCTCCTCTAAAATCATTTACTAATATACGCTTTAGGATAAATCATCACACATTTTCACACCTCATCTATAGGTTGCATATCATCACTACATATTCATTGCATCATTTTACATAGAACATGTAGCTTGACCATTTCCCAATGACAAACTCTTGTTTACGGTTCATTCTTGACTACTGAGGGGTCATAAATAAATTAACCTCATTGCATACATACACATCCACTCAGGGGCATGTGGATCTTATCATTCACTTTGCATTCCATTCAATCCATCCACAACATATTGCATATCTTGGTTGCTTTTACTCTTGCATGAATTTACTTGTACATGTTCACTGTTTTACACAAGTAGATAGATATCTTATATGTCATTATCTTTATCATACACACATATGTGTTCACTTTATTTCTAGTTTTGATTCCATATTATATAGGTCTATTACATGCATCATGGATGTTTAGTGCAGTACCTAGTACCAGTCCCCACAACGGTTCTGGGGCATCCACTTTCATACAATACAAGTGATTTTGTTCATAACACACTACTTTATCGATTATACATGTTTTTGACATACATTATATATTTTCTAACATGTGAACGAGTGCTTCATTTGCAACATTTATTTTTTGGGATAGTTTGTCACCATAGTTGTTGGTTACCTTGCTTGTACTTGTTTGTCATTGTATGCCTTTATATGCTTGATTTTCTCTTTTTCTTCTATGTACATTTTTTTTTTTCTACTATGGCCTTGATTGTCTTAGGAACACTATGAGTGGTTCCCTATGTTTCTGCAACTGCTTTTTGCAGTCTACATTGTCTTCTTGCGTGGTTTATCTTACACATAGTTTGTTTATCTTATATTCCATATTATATATGCATGTTTCTCTATACTAACACTTATTTCCCAAGAACTTGTTTGTGTGTGCCTTGGTTTCTACTAAGCGCATCCCCTTCCCCCATAGGGCACAATTTCAGTTGTTGGTCCTCTTTTGGGCCACATCCTCCTCAAATGAAGTCCCATGCACCCCCAAAGAGGGGGTCATAATTTGGGTGTACACACAACACAATACTAGTCCAATTAAGTTTTTCATTTTCATCAATGAAAATGTGGGTTACATAGTGAGTGGGTTCAACACAGTCTACAGAACTCCATACACAATGTTTTTACAGGGAAAATTTTTCAAAGCATTCCAGGGAGTAGTTACAAGTTAGAGGATAAACTAGACCTTCCTCTCTACATTACTTTGGTTGTGGCATCATATCACCCAAAAAACAGACAATACAAAGATCTCTTCAGTTTTGGGAAGTGGTTATAGGTTGGAGGATAAATAAGACTTTCCTCCCTATACTTCTTCAACCAAATGGCATGTGATCACCCAAAAAACATGCACTTCATCGAAAGTATCCTTTCTACACCCTTTTTCTCATCACAGATTAGGTACACATGTTCCTTTTTCATTTTCATACTTTCATTACATGATTTTTACATACATACATGCATCTTTACACACATTTTTACACATATACATGTGTATTTGACTACTTGATCATCTTCTCTTTTACAGTCCATCCATATGGGAAGAAATAATTCAACAACACACACAAAGTGGGTACATCACATACATCGATACTAACATGCAGGTACATCACACACATTGACATTTACGCATGTGTTTTCACCCTAGGTTCACTCTCATCATATTTTTACACTTTTTTCATCCTTAGTCTCCATGCTCCATCTTTTTATCACTCCACACTTTTTCTAGTCCCTGGCACATTCTCTACATCGATTTACATAGATATCAAGTACGCATATCTATCTACTTAATGTTTCTTGAGATTTATGCTCACCAACATAAAGTGGGGGAAAATTTAGACACAAAATCACACACTTTGAGTCATTATTTAGTCTCGATCACATAATATTATTTCCATGCTTCCTAAGCCATAAGAACACTCATTAACCCATGTATTTGGCCATCTTTATTTACTTTTTATTACAACTTTCAGTCTTGCACCTTTATTGGCCTAGTCTATCTTTTCATACTTCAGTTTTTCCTTTTCTAGACTAGAGCACCAGGTTAGGATGCCGTTCAGTGCACCGTCATCCCATAAGAAACCAAGCACTAAGCATCTACTATCTCAACCTAAGGTTACATCCAGTAAATACATATATAGATCCATTTGCATCCATATAGCTCCATCACAAGGGAAACAAGGTTGGTTCATTTGCATCACACTTCATAGGAGGGGATTCTATTGTTTCCATACACACATTATTTACATTCTACATCTAGTTACTTGCTCACTAATCACAAAGTGTAACTAGAACAAGAGAAACTTAGGGCACAATTCCACACACACACCTAGAACTAAATTAGGTCTTAGATGTAGTGCAATGCTAAGTGATAAGTCCATCAATTTGATAGCTGAGGATAAACCAGCTATTTCATATGCATATTTTTTTCTTAGGTTTTTATGCTTTACTCGGGTTTTGCAGGTGATTCCTTTATTGTAGGGTTTATGATGACATTAGGGATCTAAGTGTGACAAGAAGCAAAGGCTTTGTACAATCTGGTGACTCTGTAAAATTGGCTATTGAACTTCCCACACATACTAGGACACCCATTATAGACCGGGGTGCCCTGTGTGCCCAATCCATTCTTTTGGCACTTACGTATGCCCTTTTCTCATTTCTATTATCTTTCCTTTGTTCATGTTTTTGGTATGTTGTGGGCATTTCCTACTTGCAGGTTCCATTTTCATGTGTTGTCAATGCATTGGAAATATGGGTCTACGTGGTTCTTTTTCGTGGCATGTATATCTACCCTCTCTCCCATGTTTTCTATCTTTCCTTCCCCTTTTGGAGAGTGATCGACCCTTTTCTAGTGCTATCACCACCCCTTTTAGCCTAGGATTTCCCTTATGCATTTCCTTCTAACCTTGGTCCCTTGGAATGTTTAGTTTAGGATTTTCTTTGCATTAGGAGTAGTTTTAGCAAAGAGTAGAAAGAAGTAGAGGAACCGGCCTTTTCCAAAGGTTTGTCTCGAGCATTTAAGGTCCACAACTTGGAGACAATCCCATGTTTCCTCAAAATCCTTTGTCGTTTATGACTTGGGGTAGGGTGTAATTATGAGCTCCAATAATGCCTCTCGCATCAAGTTATTGTTATTTTTATCTTTTATTTGACGACCTTAGTCATCATGATCCTTCATCTAATCAACCTATGTTTGAGTTAATTAAAACTTTACATGATTTATTTCAATAAAAATTTAAGGCTATGGAATCCACAATTACATCTCTCAAATCGAACTCCAACATCTTAAGGATGCTTCACAAGATCATGTTTGTTCTCCTTCTACATCTCATCTTCCTTATATGTCTACTACATGTGCTCATATCGTTGACCCTCAATTCATACCATTACATGAACCTCTCACCTTCGATTGCAATAATAAGAAAATGACATTCTTATTAAGCTCCTTAGTCATCATTAATACCCTACCACCTACTCATTAATACCCTCCTTATCAACTGGAAAAATATCAAGGTCGTCCATATTGAAATTATCATTGAATCAATGGATATAATGAAAATGATTGTTATGATTTACAACAAAGAATCAAACATCTTGAGGGTCAATGATTTATCTCATTCACTACACAACATTTTTTTGCATTCCCATCTACAAATGCTACATCTCAATGGGTTCATAAACCAAATTCTTCTTTTCCCATCAAGTCATTTGCAATGTCATCAATCCCACTTAAGCTACCACCATTCAATATTTCTTCACATCCTACACTTTCAATTCCAATCCATTTTTTCAAAGCAACTCATCTTATTGCTAGCAAAGACACGTTTCTACAACCATTACATGGTCCTTTTATTGCTTTTTCCACTACTTCATGGAAACTTGGTCTTTGGTAGGTGAATCGATCACCTTACCCCCAATGAAAAACTCTTGTGCTTTGGTTCACACTTGATTTGTTGAGGGAATCCTATTCACATAAACCTCACACACTACACAATCAACACTACACTCTTCATACATCCTCACACTTCATCTCTATGTTGCACATCATCACTACATACTCATCACATCACAATACATAATACACATATTTAGACCATCACCCGATGACACTCTTTTCTTCGATTCACACTTGACTATTGAGGGCATCCTATATACATGAACCTCACACACTACACAATAGACCCAATACATTACACATTTTCATACATTTTATACTCTTGTATATACACATCATCCTACATCTTAATTCCTACATTTTACATCTTACATCTATTATGCATCCACACATTTTATCTCATATACGCATCTTGCATTATATGTTATACATCATACATTACACACTACACACATGACAATTTTTCATCACCACATCTACTACACGTATTACACATCCTACTCATCTAGTTATATATGTTGCACTCACTTCCCTATGATGCACTTTAGTCCCTCATTCCATACTTGACTACCGATGGTAGACATAAAAATGGACCACATCACACTCACACACCCAACTATTCAATCATTTTATCATTCGAGATTCCTAGATTAGTGATTTATGTCATAGGCTACATCATCACTTCTAATCGCATCATTTCATGGTATACGTTTTAGGCTAAATCACCACTCCTTCTACTCATTTTTATTGATATATACCATAGGCTACATCATCACCTCCTCTAAAATCATCTAGTGATATATGCTTTAGGTTAAATCATCACACATTTTCACACCTCATCTCTAGATCATATAACATCGGTATGTATTCATCTCATCGCGTTACATACAACACGAGTTTGACCATTTCCGATGACGCACTCCTATTTACGGTTCATTCTTGATTGCTGAGGGGGAATAAATAAATGAACTCATTAGATATATACACATCCACTGGGGCATGCAACTCCTATCATTTAATTTTCATTCCATTCCATCCATCCAAAACATATTGCATAACTTGGTTAATTTTACTCCCTTGAATTTACTTGTACATGTTAAATTTATTACACATGCTAGATAGATATATTGTATGTCATTATCTTTATCATACACACATGCGCATTCACTTATTTTCTAGTTATGATCACAGATTATACATGTACATTAAACCCAACATGGATGTTTGGTGCAGTACCTAGTACTAGTCCCACAGTGGCTCCTAGGGGCATCCACTTTCATACACTACAGGTGATCTTGTTGAATTTTGTTTCATAACACACTACTTTATCAATTATACATGATTTTAACATACTTGTTATATTTTCTAATATGCTAATAGGTGCTTCATGTGTAACATTTGTTTTGCAGGATAATTTTCCACCATAGTTGAATGTTACCTTGTTTGTCATTGTATGTGGGATTTTCCATGTCTTATGTGCACAATTGTTTGTTTGCATCCACTATGGCCTTGATTTTATTGTGACACCATGAATGGTGTCACATGTTTGTAACCCACTTTTCGTGGTCTACATTTTCTTCTTCCGTGGTTTAGCTTACACATAGTTTGTTTTGCTTACATTTCATATTAAGCATGCATGTTTGTTTATACTAACACTTGTTTCTGCCAATTATTTACATGTCCTTAGTTTCTACTAATAACATCTCCTTCCACCTGTAGGGCACGAGTTTTAGAGGTTGGTCCTCTTTTGGGCTGCACCCTACTATAGATACATTGCACGTGCCTACAAATAGGGGGCATCATTTGGGTTTACACAAAACACACATAACAATACCAATACAATTCATTTTTCAATTTTTTCCATGAAAATTTGGGTTACACGGTGAGTAGGTTCAACATAGTCTATAGAACTCCATACAAAATGGTTTTTACAAGGCAGATTGTCCTCACCATTCCATGGAGAAGTTCTGGGTTAGAAGATAAACTAGACCTTCCTTTCGACACTACTTCGGTCGTGGCATCGATCGCCCAAAAAACTAGACAATACAAAGATCTCTTTAGTTTTAGGAAGTAGTTACAGGTTGGAGGATAAATCAGACTTTCCTCCCTACACTTCTTCAGCCAATGGCATGAGATCTCCCAAAAACTTGCACTTCATCAACAGGATCCTTTCTACACCCTTTTTCTCATTACGAATCAAGTGCACATGTTACTTTTTTATTTTCATTCTTTCATTATATGCTTTCTATATGCATACATGCCTCTTTACACACATGTTTACACATATACATACATATTTGGCTACTTGATCATCTTCTCTTTTGTATGTCCGTCTCGAATGGGAAGTAAGCATTCAAATTCACATACAATGGGTACATCACACACATCAATACTAACATGTAGGTACATTACACACATTGGCATTAACACATGTGCTTCGCCCTAGGTTCACTTTCATCACCTTTTTACACTTTTTGTATCCTTAGTCTCCACATTGCATATTTTATCACTCCACACTTTTTATAGTCCCTCAAAGCACATTCTCTACATCGATCTACACATATTTTTGAGGTACACATCTCTATCTACTTTATGTTACCAAGCTTTCCTCTCACCAACATAAAGTAGGGAAAATTTTCGACAAAAATCACACAATTGAGTCATTATTCAGTCTCGGCCCCATTCTATTATCTGCATGGATACTAAGCAAAAATAACATTGATTAACCCCTATATTTGGCCATATTTAGTTGATTTGTATTACTACTTTCAGTATTACAACTTTATTGGCCCAGTCTATCTTTTCATACTTCAGTTTTACCTTTGATGGACTAGAGTGCCCAGCCATGACGCTACTGTCAGGTACCCTCGTCCCCTCTAGGTGCTCCTATCCTCTTTATACTTTACGCTCAATTTTTGGGTCCTTTCTAGCCATTTGAGCATCTTATCTTTTTGGTAGTCATCCTTTTCAGGGTTAATTACAAAATTCAAACGAAGGAATCATATAAATATAAAGTTATGTGATCATAATAAGAGACCAAGCACAAAGCATCTGATATCTCCACCTAAGGTTGCATCCATTAAAGACATATATAGCTCCATTTGCATCCATCTAGCTCCATCATAAGTGACATAAGTTTGTTTCATCTGTATCACACTTCATAGGAGGGGAGTCTATTGTTTTCATGCACACATTATTTATATTCTACATCTAATTACTTTCTCACTACTCACAAAGTGTGACTAGAAAAAGAGAAACCTATGAAACAATTCCACATACACACCTAAAACTACATTGGGTTTGAGATGTAGTGCAATGTTGAGTGATAATTCCATCAATTTGGCAACTGTGGACATTCCGAACCCTTCATATACATCTTTATTTTATAGGGTTTTGATCATTTTCTTGGGGTTTTATATATTATACCTTTATTATAGGTTTTCGACGACATCAATGATCAAGCTGCGATAGAAGTGAATGATTTGTACCTTCCGGAGACTTTTTGGCTTTCAAACTTCCCACATAGACAAGGACACCCAGATTATGGACTGGGGCACCCTGTGCACCACAATCATTTTTTCAGAACTGATTCTAGCCAAATCCTCGAATCTACATTTTATCGAGCTTCGTATGATGGGTTTTGTGGCACTTATGTCTGCCTTTTCTAATTTCTATTATGTTTTTCCTTTATGTTCATGTTTTTGGCATGTTATGTGCATTTCCTAGTTACTGTGGTTTCATTTTCATGTGTTTTCAATGCACGGGAAGTGGGTCTATATGGTTCTTGTTTGTGGCAAGCCTATTCACCCTCTCTTCCATGTTTTCTCTCTTTCCTTCCCCTTGTGGAGAGTAATCGACCCTTTTTCTAGTTCTATCACCACCCCTTTTAGTCTAGGATTTACTTTCTACATCACAAGTAGTTTTAGTAGTAGAAATAGGTAGAGGAACTGACCTTTTCTAGAGGTCTGTCTCAATTACGCAAGATCCCACAACTTAGAGATAGTCCCATGTTGCCTCAAAATCCCTTGTTGTCTTTGACTCGGGGTCAGTGCAATTTTGAGCTCTAATAAAGCCTTCACATCAATTCGGTGTTATTTTTTATCGTTTATTTGATGACCCTAGTCTTTGTGATCATCCATCTAATCAACCCATGTTAGAGCCAATTCAATCTTTACATGCTTTATTTAAAGAAAAAAATAAGGCTGTGGAATCCACGATTACATATCTCGAATATGAACTCCAACATCTTATGGATGCTTCTCAAGATCATGTTTGTTCTCCTTCTACATCTCATCTTCATTCTATGTCTACTACATGTGCTCATATCAGTGACCCTCAAGTCATACCATTACCAGAGCCTCTCACCTTTGATCGCAATACTAAGAAAATGACATTCTTATTGATATCCTTAGTCATCAATTGATCACTTTACCACCTACTCATTACTATCCTCCTTATCATCTAGAAAAATATCAAGGTCGTCCATATTGCAATTATCATTGAATCAATAGACATAATGAAAAACAGTTGTTATGCTTTACAACAAAGAATCAAACATCTTGAGCATCAGGAATTTATCTCATTCACTACACAACATTTTGTTGCATGCCCATCTATAAATGCTACATCTCAATGGGTTCCTAAACTTGATTCATCTATGTCTAATGAGCATCATGCCATCACTTCTAATGGTTGTTTTATATAAATTAAAGCACCACCTAAGCAACCGCTTCTCAAAATCAGTCCATCTTCTTCTCCTATCAAGTCATTTGCAACGTCATCAATCCCACCTAAGTTACCACCATTCAAGATTCCTCCACATCCTACTCCACTTTTGTTTCTAATTCATTTTATCAAAGAAACTCCTCATATTGATAGCCAAGATACCTTTCTTGCACCATTGCATGATCCTACTTTTTCTTTTTCCACAAATGCTTCCACTACTTCACACAAAGCTTGTGTCTTTGGTAGGTGACTCTAGTCACATTACCCCCAATGATGAACTCTTGCGCTTCGGTTCACACTTGACTATTGATGGCATCCTATTGACATGAACCTCACACATTGCACAATTGACACTACACATCACGCATCCTCACACTTCATCTCTATGTTGCACATCATCACTACATACTCATCATATCACACTACATACAACACATAGTTTGACTATTACATGATGACACACTCTTTTGCTTCGGTTCACACTTGAGCTTTTAGGGCATCCTATACAAATAAACCTCACACACTACACAATAGACCCTATACATTACACATCTTCATACATTTTACAATCTTGTACATACACATCATCTTACATCTTAATTCCTACATCTTATATCTTATGTCTTACATCTACTATACATACACACATCTTATCTCATTGATGGATCTTGTATTATATACTATACATCCTACATTACATGATACACACATGCTGATTTCTCATCACCACATCTACTACACATATTACACATCCTACTCAGCTACTTATATACGCCACACTCACTACCATATGACACACTTTATTCCCTTGGTTAATACTCATCATTTGAGGGTATACATCAAAAATGGACCACATCACACTCACACACCCAACTATTTAATCATTTTCTCAAGTGACATTCCTAGATTAGTGATATATGTCATACGGTACATCATCACTTCCACTTGCATCATTTAGTGGTATACGCTTTAGGATAAATCACCACTCCTACTCATATTGTAGTGATATATGTCGTATGTTACATAGTCACCTGCGTCTAGAATCATGTAGTGATATACGATTTAGGATAAATCATCATAAATTTTCACACTTCATCTCTAGGTCACATATCATCACTACATAATCATCACATAGCGTTACATATAACATTTAGTTTGACTATTTCCCAATGATGCACTCTTGTTTACAGCTCATTCTTGACTTCTAAGGGGCATAAATAAATGAATCTCATTACATAGATACACATCTACTTGAGGGCACGTGGCTCTTATCATTCACTCTACATTTCATTCCATCCATCCAAAGCATATTGCATATCTTGCTTTCTTTTACTTTTGCTTGCATTGACTTGTACATGTTCACTTTATTAAACATGCTAGATAGATATCTTGTAAGTCAGTATATTTATCATATACACATGCATGTTTACTTGCTTTCTAGTTGTGATTGCAGATTATAAAGGTCTATTACATGCAACATGGATGATTGGCATAGTACCTAGTACCGAGTCTCATAAGGGCTCTTGGGGCATCTACTTTCATACACTACAGGTGCTATTATTTCAATTTTTTTTCATAGCACACTACTTTACCGATTATACATGCTTTTGACATGCTTGTTATCTTTTCTAATATGCTAATGGGTGCTTTATTTGCAGTATTTTTTTTTGCGAGGCTAATTTTCCACCAACGTTGTATGTTACCTTTCTTGTACTTGTTTTTCATTATATGCCTTTGTATGTGGGATTTTTCCTTTGTCTTGTGTGCACATTTGTTTTTTTCATCCACTATGGTCTTGATTGTCTTGTGACACTATGAGTGGTGTCCCATGTTTTCAACCCAATTTCCACAGTCTAAATTGTCTTCTTGCATGGTTTAGCTTACACATAGTCTATCTAGCTTACATTTCATATTATACATGCATGTTTGTCTATACTAACACATGTTTCTCAGCCACATGTTTGTGTGTACCTTGGTTTCTACCAAACACATCCCCTTCCCCCTGCAAAGCACAATTTTAGTTGTTGGTCCTCTTTTAGGTTGAATCCTCCTACAAAGAATGTTGCATGCGCCCCCAAAGAGGGGTGACATCATTTGGGTTTACACATAGCACACAACACAAGATCTTGGTATAGTTCATTTTTAGTTTTCGTCCTTAAAAAGTGGGTTACACAACATGTGGGTTTAGCACAATCTATATAACTCCATACATAATAGATTTTATAGGGTAGATTATGCTTAGCATTCCAGGGAGCATTTACAAGTTAGATGATAAACAAGAACTTCCTCTCTACACTACTTCGCCACAGTGTCGGATTACCTAAAAAACAAGATAGTGTAGAGATCTCTTCTATTTTTGGAAGTAGTATTAGGTTGGAGGATGAATCAGAATTTCCTCCTTACACTTTTTTGGCTAGTGGCATGAGATCACCCAAAAAAACTTATACTTCATCAACAGGATCCTTTCTACATCCTTTTTCTCATCACGGATCATGTGCACATGTTTCTTTTTCATTTTCATGCTTTCATTACATGCTTTTTACATACATACATGCATACATCTTTACACACATTTTTATGCATATACATGTGTATTTGACTACTTGATCATCTTATCTTTTCTGATTTGTTTGTATGGGTAGCAAGCATTCAACATCACACACACTAGTACATCACACACTTTGATACTAACATGAAGGGACATCACATACATTGGCATTTACACATGCACTTTTGGCATCTGCCCTAAGTTCACTCTCATTACCTTTTACACTATTTTCATCTTTAGTCTCCACGCTCCATCTTTTTATCACTCTACACTTTGTCTAGTCTCTGTCCACACATTCTCTACATTAATCTACACAAATATAAGGTATGCATATCTATCTAATTTATGTTACCAAGATTTCTACTCACCAACATAAAGTGGGGAAAATGTAGACACAAAATCATGCACTTTCAGTCATTATTGAGTCTCAATTACATACTACTATTTACATGATTCCTAAGTAAGAAGAGTGTTGATTAACCCACGTATTTGGCCATCTTTCATTGATTTATATTACTACTTTCAATCTTATACCTTCATTAGCCCAAGTATTTCTTTTCATAGTTTAGTTTTCCTTTTCAGATCTTTGGAGCACCCGGCCAAGATCTTTGGCGTCGACGCCCTCATCCCCTTTGGGATCCCCTGTCCTCTTTAAACTTTACTCTCAATTTTTGGGCCCTTTCTAGCCATTTGAGCATCTTATCATTTTAGTAGTCGGACTTTTCAAAATAATTATGAAATTCAAGCGAAGGAATCATATAAATATAAATTTATGTGATCATAATAAGATACTGAAGCACTAAGCATCTACTATCTCCACCTAAGGTTGTATCCATCAAAGACATTTATAACTCCATTTTCATCCATCTAGCTCCATCACAAAGGAAACAAGGTTGATTCATCCGCATCACACTTCATGGGAGGGAGTCTATTGGATCCATACAAACATTATTTACATTCTACATCTAGTTATTTTCTCGCTACTCACAAAGTGCATCGACACAAGAGGAACCTAGCGAAAAATTTAACACACACACCTAGAACTACATTGGGTATGAGACGTAGTGCAACATTCAAAGTGATAAGTCCATCAAATTGGTAGTTGAGGACAATCAAGCCTTCATAAGCATCTTTCTTTTTTAGGGTTTTGATGTTTTGCTTGGGGTTTTACAGGTGATTCCTTTATTGTAGGTTTATGGTGACATCAACAATCTAAGTGTGATATACACATGACAAGAAGTGAAGGATTCACACCATCTAACAACTTTGTAAAATTGTCTTTCGACTTCTCACATAGACCAAGATTCCTAGATTGCAAATCAGGCACTTTAGGTACTTCAATCCCTTTTTCAGTGCCCCACCCAAACAAATCACTCAGATCTACATTTTCTAAAGATTTTTTATGACGGATTCTTGTTCTGTTGAGCCACGGTCTTCATTGTGACATAGTCCCGCAACCTCTATGAATCAGCTAAGGCTCTTCTAACCCTCTTTGCACATTAGGGTTTCTACATTTCATTGTTTAGTTTTCTTGGGTTATTTCCTTTATTTATTTATTCATTATTTACTACAAACTTGCATTAGATTAGGTTATAATATTTATATTTTAGCATAATCAGTTTATATAGATCATCTGGTTGATCTTGTATTGAGTCTCCTCTCTCTCGGAACCTCGAAAGGTTTTCAATAGGAAATGCATTCTTTTCCTTTTTCTTATTTTTATCTTTCTTATTTTCTTCTTCTCAAATAATGCCTCGAGTAAATTTTTCACCATAAAAATTGTGTTTTTCTTCTTATTTTTAGTTTTTAAATTTTTTTATGGACTAGAGAATTCAAATTGCTCTCCGAAGTAACTTGAAGCGTCTAGGTTTATATCAAAACCCTTCTTGTGATCTGATAGGGGAATATGGTCTTGATTCCTGAGAAACTCCTCGATGGCCTCATCATTCTAAAAGAGGTCCATGACAATGTGATTTTGTTGGTTCGATCGATGAGGCTAGGATAGACGATGTCAATGTCAATATTTCAAATGGATATGAGTTTAAGTAATAGGTTTTTTTGGCTAGATATTTGAAGAGGTTATGTGTGGAATCAGTCTTAACTTCAAATTCAAAGTCCTCACCACTAGTCGACACATAAAAATGAGTGGCTTCTTTTTAAAGTCTCACAACCTAGACCATAATGATTGATATTTTCTTCATATAGCATGGGTTCGAGATGACCTTGTTCTTATTGACCAATTCCTCTTCCCTTCCATCGCATCTTATTCATCATTTTTGAGCCTTATTATAGTATGTGGACTCGTAAAAACTAGCCATCCAATCCTTATATAGCCTAGAGTCAAAAGAACCTTTAATGTGTTCATTCTTTAAGTATCCATTTTGTCTCAGAGAGTTTTGCCAAGCTGGTAAATAGAAGCTCATATCGATGGGGAGCATTAGGTCTATCGTAACTACGCATAGATAAAGGTAGCCTAACAATATGGAATGCATTTTCAAAATTGTATTCACTAATACCTTAATGAGAAAAGTTAAGTTCGGGTGGTGATTTGATGCAGATGGTGAAAGCTGGAAAATTATATCGGGATCAACATGGTTTTCATCTATGATTGGTATAACATGTGGCACAGAGAATTTGTCAATAGATAGAAAATAGTTTACATGGTTATACCTACCTTCTAGGATCTTATTGAGTGGAGTAAATGGCTAAGTATCAACCATGTGTGGAGGTTTTGAGCCATGCGAAGGGGTGCACAAAGGGGTGTGCACATGCAAGATAGAACAATGCACGGAGGTTCATGTATAAACAGATGAAGTCATGGACTTAGTCAATTTTCCAAAAGCACGGCTAAAAATAGAAAATCACAGGAGTGGCATCCAAGCAATTATTTATATTAAGAAAAAAGTAATATATCTTCAAACACACATAATGGAACTTAACATTGGAAAAATCACATTTAAATATATCTTAGTTCTTGTTTACATTCATTATTATCTTCCTTAGTATATGTGTTTCCAAATTACCACGGTTAGAATAAATAATTGTATGTGAATGGTTTAATAGTTAACAATATGATTATTATGCATTCTAACTTCTGTTAAGCATAGAAAAAGATGGACTTGATGGTCACGTGTGCTTCGGGTGATCATTCGAGATCTATCTAGATGAAGTGCAAGCACGCCTAGCTAACAAGTGTGCAAAAAAGACTACATTTTGGTTTCATTTCTAGGACCTTTTTTTAATTTTTCTACTAGGATGTTTCATGTAGATGTCATATCGACTATATTTGAAGAGTATTTAAATATGGGTAGAATATGGCCAAGATTCATTTGCATGAATATATAGCACTAGACATAAATTTAATGCACGAAAGTGGGTGGAGGATAATCTATATGACTACTTATATGAGACATTCTTTAGCTTTTCTCTAGTAGAATCATACCAATGGTTAGAAGCTTACGCATCAAATAGAATTTTCTACCCGGGAATAAAAGCTTAGACACAGGAAGACTATCAAACTCTCTTTGATTTGATTGAGACGTGGACTAGAGTTGTGGATCATTGGTGGGAAGGTGTACTACGTAACTATACTTTGGAGTATGAAATTTCCATGTATTCTTGTCCAGAGGAAGACAAGTTCAAGTTTTTGTACCAGCCCAAAGGATCATACTTGTGTGTGATACCCCTAGCTATAAATATCTTCATGATAGAATTGGGTTTGAAAATATTACCTATGGCTATCAAAACCCCCACTATGCATAGGGAATGGGCAAGTGTGGATAAGGATGGTGGCCACCCTAGCAAAGGAAATATATAGAGAGGAAAGATATCTCAAGTATAATGAAGTGCAATATAGGGCGGTTGACGTGTACTTTGTTGTCAAGAATAATGATTTTTAGAAAAGGATTTGAGACTCTTATTGAAGACAAGAAGCCGCAGTATCGTGTCCTCCTAACTTTGGGAAATCACAATAGAGAGGCCCTATTGGCCACGATGAGAGTGTGCCAAAGGAAATAATGAGAACCGTGAGCACGTATTTGACCCGGCTTGGCTACCTAACCCTTACGTAAGGTATTCTAGATTGAGATGTAGTTATTGAATCAAGTGTAGTGAAGGAAATCAAGAAAGATCTCAAGTTGGGATGAAGATATAGGTAGATATAATTTATTTTCCACTAGGAAGTGAAGCAAACTAAGAGCATGCACATGACATCACACTAGGTGTCGGTGTTTGGAAGTATGTTTGGAGTTTTTACATGTGTGTCGATAGGACAGTGTTGACACACAGATTGTAGGAATTAATACTTTAGGTATTATGACAGAGCAGGACAATGCGTGTCTAGTTCATTACCAAAAGTGGAATACAAGGAAGTTCATCTATGGTACCTCAAACCACAAGTAGGTGGTGCGGGTGGCTGGGGAGGTTCGGGGAAAGCCCGCACGTAGGAAATTTTGGTGGAGATTCTAGGTCTAGGTCTAGTTCTAATCTAGGGCAAGATCTACAACCACCTCGATTCAACCTAATCAAACACCGCCTCAAAATCACATTAGTATATACCTCGGGTCTACTTTGAGATGTCTCTTCACTTACCAGGGTATAGGGGTGTGAAAGCTGCAAATGAGCATGTTCATAATTGTGAATTGTTATAGAGAGAAAAGGGAATTACAAGCCCTAATAGAAATGCAAGTAAATTTTCCACCACACTTCAATGGCGCACACATAGTTGGTACAAAAATACAATCCCTACCAAACTATGGTGGATTATTATGTGTCACGCATAGCATTTTTGGTTGAGTTCCACATTCCAACATTTGAACAATAGAGGGTCAATGCATTAAAGGATATTAAACATGGCCTATTGGAAAGTGTAAGGGATTACAACATGTATTTTAAAACTCTTCTATCTAAATTATTGTACGATATTCATCAAAACCAACATATGCTGATGGTTTGTTAGAGGCCTATTGACTTCATTTCATATATATTTATCACATAATACTTATTCATATTTGTGTGAGGCATTGGAAGTAGCTCTGCAAGTGAAGAGGTTGGGATTGCTAATACTAGAGTGGGCCCATTTCTAAAGGCACAAACAGCAACAATGGCTAAGAAGTAAGAGAATCTCTTTGCCAATTCAGCACATGAGATTTACAGTGGATTGTGGTATACTTGATTGTAAATTTGAGGGACATACGAAGGATAGTTTTCTATGCAGAATTATGCACATGTTGTTACAACATTATGAGATCGTCACAAAAACCATGATGTATAGAATTTCCCTCTCTTACGGTGCGCAACTATGAAGAATATTTCCATGTATTGCAAGATCTATGATGCACACACTCATGATACAAAGGATTACTAATTGATAGATCAAATTCATGAGGCATGTGAGACTATGTTACGGAAAACCATTGTGGCAAGTAGCTCGAGGTACGGGAAGTTGAGCCTAATAAAGGGCACAATATTTGAGAAGGTGGATTATTAGATGGATATAAGATTACATAATGTGGTCGTGGGGAAGATTCATGTGTGATAATTTCCATACTTGTGGGTCTCCATATCAATACCATCGTGAGTGTCCCTATAACTTGGTATCTCGCATATTGCAGAATATAACATAAGGTTGAGGACTGCTCGATCTATATGAACATATGTGTAAGAACAATAATAATGATAAAGGCATAGAGATAATCAAGGTACAATGCATAAAGATTCATTAGTGAGTGCTAAAGAAGATGTCAAACCCAAATTTACAGCCCATGCTAGTAACTACGCATGCAAAAACAATGTGCATGTTGAATCCTCTTAAATCCAAACCACTCATTAGGAGAGGGGAAGTTATGCATGCCAAGTATGTAGATGTTGATCATCAAAATTAATTCTATCAAGACACAATAGGGGTGATCATATATTTATAGGGTGAGATACGGTGCCCGGAGGAGCGATCACATGAGAGAGAATTGCAAAGAATATTAATCTCAACATAAGGACGTAGATGTTTCCTAGGATGTCAGTAAGATGATGAGACAAGAGAATATCATACCACTATTAGGAGAATGGCTACACAAGAGAGTACTACATGTAGGAGTTGAGTGTGAGTGAAAAAACCTCCATAAAAACTTTCCACCACAAAACCATGAGTATGAAAAAGAAATTACACTAGATGTAGTCACCGATGGTTGGTGGTGAGTAACATTTTGATTAATACAGATGCTAAGGTGAATTTCCGACTTTAGATGCATGGAACCAAATGGGGAGACCACCATTACAGCCTTCTTCCAATGTCTTATATATGGAGAATAAGACAACTATTGTGGTATTGAAGGATGTTTCAATTACCATTCAAGGGGCCAAGTGTAGACACCTAAAATATGCTTACACTTAGCATTTCCTCCAATTCAGTCAATTAACGACACTTCATTAATCAACCCTTCTCCACTCCATTCTCAAATGCCCATTTACGACACCTTCTTGGTTGTATTCTTCTTATATTCAACTCATTTGGCTAATAAACCCCCTTTTATTAGCTAAACCATCTTCCTATTCCCCTCTAGATCACTTCTATTGGCTTCCTAGGCTATCTATCAGTCACAAATGGTTAATCAAACTCCTCCCAACTCTCAATGAGTCTCTAATCACTCACTAATCATGCTTAACTAGCCTAAATCTATCTTAACTAGGAATAAAGCATGTTTATCCTAATCTAATCTAAAAGTGCTTTTTGGCTTGCCTTTAGTCCCACATGCACCAAAATTCCAAACTCTCCCAAGTGGAAAACTATAAATAGAAGGTTCACCCCTCCCTTTCAAACACACCTTATTAACACCTTGTTTACATAAAAAAATATCATAACACTTTGGAAAGGCATTAGAAATCATTTGTGATAGCTTTAAGCTATAAAACATTTGGATCTTGGCCATACTCCATTGTTAAGAGCTCCTCCATCTTGCATCCATCCACTCCAAATATAGTTAGTAAGGGAAGATCTAAAGCTTTGCCATGTAGCCAACTTGGAGAGATCTCTTCACTATTTTTGGGAGCAAACAACACACAAATATGATTTCTAGGATCTTAATAGGTTCATGTTTTATAGCTTTCAAAGAGTAGAGAGTAATATACATGTTAGTTTTTATGTTTTTTTCAAAGTTATAATGCTTGCATGTTAATTTCCCTTGTTTATCTCTTATCTTATGGTCCATAGATGAGTTAGTTAAGCTTTGAGGTTTTCTAACTAATGGGTGTCGTTATTCCCTTCATTTAATCAACTCTTTGTTGATGTCATATTCAAACCAGGGGTGGTGTCTGAAGCTATATGCAACAAGAAATATTAGTGATCTAGTAATTGATTGTAGGTATTTGTTTTTTTTTATATTTTCTGGGGGATTTTCTCAATGTCTTGAGGATTCCTTGGCTAAAACCTTATTGAAATCAAACTATGAAAACTTGCTAGAAGTAAACACTCTTTGTAGAAATAGATTGTTGAAATAAACACACATTTGTAGAATGGAATAGATTGTTGTAAGTAAACACTCATTACAAAAATAAACACACTTGCTTTGGAAATAAACATAAAATTTGAGAATGTTGAAAGTTGATTGCAAAGAAAGAAGAATATAATCTAGAACACCTGCAGGAACAAGTATACGATGATTTCAACTTGAGTAATCAAAATCATTTACAAAATTAATAGATCTATACTATTTGCTCTGGAAATATAAATACCAATAAAAAAAGATCCTAATTCTTGGAAGAGTGGGCCCTTGTTCCACCTTAAAACATGATTTTACAACTTAATATGCTCTCACAACAGGAATGGCTATTTTATTGATAAAATGTTCTACATTACAAAAATGTACTTTTTCTTTCTATCTTTTTGCACCTTTTTCTATGTATACATATATATTTCTATCTATATATATATCTTACTATCTATCTACATGTATGCATATATATACTTCTTCCACAGGTGTATTTATAGCCATATCTTTCCTACCGATTAAAATAGAACTGAATCGTGCCCAAAATAGATGTTGAATTGGATCATGGTTGGATGTATTGTTGTATGATAGTTATCCCTAGATCTGTGAGTATGAAGAATCGAAAATATTCCAATCTGCTCCTAATTGAAAGGATCATTGATTTCTAAATCACCGGATGTTGTTGGAATAAATAAATTCTCATCAATTCTGGAACTTTAGAGAAGTTCTGGAACTAAAGGAAATCGTTACTGAGATCTAAAGGTAAGGATTCCGAGCTATATGCACGGGAGTTCCAGAAATAATTTTGAAAGTTCTAGAACTAAGTGATGCGATTACGGAAATAATTCTAAAAGTTTGGGAACTAAGTGGTAGAGCTTGTAACTACGTAATGGAGTTCTAGAACTAAGTCTGGAAGTTTGGAACTGAGCCGTATTGAAACCAATGCTTCAAAAACATGCCGACCACTTCATACTTTGTTCTTTTGACTGATTGTGACCTGTTTTATTACAAAACTAAATTTCCAAAGCACTTAGTTAGGAATTACAAAGTTTTTAAACATTAGAACTATAATCAACAAAAGATGGACAATTACATCCTAACTTATATTAGATCAAACAAAAGTCACAAAATGTAATCAATCTTGATAAAAAGGAGAGTAAAATAAGATCATTTATTGTACATTAATGAGACATATTCTGGCCTCATCATCTCCCCCATACTTACTTGTTTGTAAGTCCTCTTACAAACTTTATTCTTCAAACCTTGGGTTGTGTATTCTGCATTCCAATTGACTACTCAGTCAAATGGTTGAAACTAAATATCCCAGTGTTTTAGTTCAGAAACACTATACCCTAATCTTGATTCTACTTTCCTCTTCCATTCCTCAAATTGAGTGGGATCTTGAGGTTCTCTATTTTTCCATGGAGACATGGGAGTGAGAAGAAGGGGAGGCCTTTTTCTCATTCCCATCCATATGCCCCTGTGCTTTTCATTGATCTGAGGGATTAGTGTGCATAAAGCTTTTTCTCTTTCCAAACTCTAGATCAAATTTGTGGGAGATATTACTTCCCTTCTCCTCAAGGCAACTATAAGAAGATCCCATCTTTTCAAACATCCATCATAAATCTCCTCAAAATTTTCCACCTCATAAAAAGTAAAGGCATCAATACTTTTCTGTAAACTGGCAAGATAATGTGTCTTGAACCGTCTATCAAAGGCATGGGTTCTAAAATGTTTAACGAAAGCAGATGGTTTACCATAATGAGTCCTCATGTAGAGACTGATGAGATAGATTTCAATAGATGCTCAAAGAATCCCTTTCCTTCCATGCAATCTGATTTTGAAGAATAGAAATAAATGCATTAAGTTAGCTTTCTCCCACATACAAATTGATCATGAAGCCTGTGTTCTTTTCTAGCATAAAATTGTAGAGATAGAATTCACAGAGAAGATTCTTCTTTCTCTGACTGGCTAAAGAATAGGTTGTCATGAACTCAGATTCATCTTTTATTTCATGTGGAAGGCCACATGCAATTCTGAAGCAATTACCAGCAAATGAATTTTTCTTCTAGAAACACACTATATGCAGGAGAAGGTCTCCTGCATGCAAGAAATTTTTCACTCATTATGTAAACCATTTGTATTTTTGCAAGACTTTTAAATTTGTCTCCCTCTTCCTTGTAAAACTTTTCTTCCCATTCCTTTCTTTCTTTCTTCTCATCTTCCATCTTTCTTCTCAAATCCTCATTGGATGTTTTGATTTCATTGAGTTCCTTGCAAGTATCATCCCATAACTACTTGAGTGGCCAATAAGTTAATTCAGTCTATGCAGAGATTGTTGACATAGTAATCTATCTTCTGGAAATTTTACATTCTTCCTCTTTCTCCATCATCTATTGTTTAACTCTTGTTAATTCCTCAGTCTTGTTTGTAAGCTGAGTTGTTAGTTCCCCAATGAGCATCTCTCTCTATTCCAACTTGAGTTTGAGGAAGTTCAATTCCTCATCCTTTTCTTTGATAATGAGTTCTGCTCTAGACAAGAACAGAGCCTATCTAACTTGTTGTTTCTCTTCTTTCTCTGAAAGTTCTTTGGGGGTTAAGCATTCCTCTTCTACCAAAGGAAATTTCCCTTTCCATCTCCACAATGCCAACTCTTCTTCTTCATGTGATAATGTTTTGGTTCACCCAACTCTTGAAAAACCTATTCCTCAAATCTCTCATCTTCTTTTTCCATCTTAGTTTGGCTTGGTCAGGAGGAGTCATGGCCATGCTGCCCAAAATATCAGCAGCTTCTTTTTCCAACTTGTCCTATTCTTTCATTTCCTCTAGAATTTCTCTAGACCTCTTATGAATTCTTCTTCTTTGAGGAGCTTCAGTATGTTCAAAAATAGGTTTCCTCCTAGAGCTTCTTCTAATTTTCACTTCTTGCTCTTGCCTAGGTGAACTATCACTGTCAGAGACAGATATTATCTCTCCTGTAGCTGCTGCAGAGGAAGGAGTTTCTTTTAAAGGTATAGTAGGTTCTATAACTTTAATTCTTCTTCCAGATCTTCTCCTTTTGGTATAGTCTCCCCACCTATTTCCTTCTTTTCCTCTATAGGGGCACCAATTTCCAAATTAGTTATAGGAGGAAAAGGAGTTGATATTACTCTCCTAATAATATCAAGGTTTTTCTTAAACTTGTTAAGAAATTTCTGCCATATTTCTTCTCCATTTTTCTTTGCAAGAAAATGGTGTTAGCACACCAAATGAACTAACCCATGATGTTTGATTGTTCCAACACCCCAGAATACCTCTGGGCCATTGTATGAATGGATTCAAAAAGAAACCCTAGAAGGTTTACTATATATTCTGGTTTTGTAGCTCCATATCTAAGATGTTTGAGTATCTTCAGAACTTCTCTTCCTACTGACCCAAACTGACCATCACGAGTTAAATACTTGACTATCCAAAATTCTAATCTATCAAAGGGTTTGGGAAATTTGGCCCTTCTGACTCCTTTTATGATTTTCTTAGTGTGGTAAATATATTGGGGTTCTGTTTCCCCCTCGTGTAGCATGGTTTCAACTAATTCTTTTAAGGTCCCTTTGCTAGGATTTGGGACATACACAATTGGCACACCAGATACATTGCTTTTTTTTTCACAGAAAAAGGAATTACAATATTTCTAAACTTTTTTTTGGATTGTTCTAAATTTATAATGAATTCTCTTACCAATTCATCGTTATACTTCGAGAACTTTTCAGGAATTCTAACCATCCTACCTATTCAAAGACATCTGTCACTTCTTCATTTGCAAGAAGTTGGGTATCATCCTCAAGTTCTGACTTCTTTTTAATCCCCATGGTAAAGTGGGTGATTCAAATTCATTCCTTCAAATTATTGCTCTACCGGATTGGCTACAAAACTCTTTGGTTATTTGTGGAATGGATGGGTTTAGCTACTGAGAATGCAAATTTAGTTCTTTTGCTTCTTCCTTAAAGTTTTTCTCGCAATCGCTTCTTCACTTTTAATCCCACACAAATGATAGATCATTATAAACATGCCGCCACTTTTGTTCCGCCAACATCACCCTCATGATTACTCTCTTTTAATCATAATGTACAATAGATGACTCATCATACCACTTTTTAAATCAAATCCAATCACACATGTGAACTTTTAATCTAACCTTTAATAAGTTAAAGACATAATTACCATCTTTGATGATGTGATCCCTTCGTCATGATGACTAATCATTCCTAAAAGTGAAACAAAAAGGAAAATGGTTAGAGAAGACAACTAGAATTTCAAAGAAGTTCCTTTTATTTTGGATTAGCCATTTATTGAGGAGATCAACCTCCATTGCTAGTTTTCAATTGATCTCGAGAGAGAAAAAAATGGTCCATCGATTATTTGATCATTTTGGAAGAAATGGGTTCTTCCATATGATCAAATTCTTTGTCTGCTTCAATTTGCCTCAAGAATTCATCCTTAGTAGGAGGCTTCCTATAAAGTTTTAGCCTATGTCCATTGACCAAAAGTGTCCTTCTACTGCCATCAATGGGAAGTAACTGAATAGAACCATTGTCAAATATCTGCTCAATCTGATAGGGTCCCAACCATCTGGTTCTCAATTTTCCCTTGAATTATTGGTACTTAGAATCAAATAGTAATGCCCAATCTCCTACCTTGAATTGCCTCTTCTTGATATGTGTGTCATGCCATTGCTTTCTTTGATCTTGGATTATTTCTATCTGCTAAAGTGCTTCCATCCTTAACTCATCCAACTCATTGAGTTGAAGAATTATTTCCTTTTGTGCTACATCCAACTCAATACCTATTTTAGTTGTTGTCCTCAATGTTTGCAGTTCAAATTCAATAGGTAACAAGGGATTTTTCCCATAGACTAACTCATATGGTGAAAATCCTATTGTATTCTTCCAAGTTGTATTGTAGGCCTAGACAAACAGGTATTCTCTTTTCCCAATCTCTTCTACGTGATTCGACTATTGTTTTGGTAAGGATATTTTTTATTCTCTATTTATTACTTCAGCTTGTCCATTTGATTATGGGTGATAGAGAGATGACTTCCTATTATTGATCGATAATGCACTTTGTGAAGGCTTGGATCATATTAGACATGAATTGTAGCCCCTGATCTAAAACTATACTTCTTGGTGCACCAAAATTTACCATAATTCTGTGCTAAAGGAAATCAGCAAGCTGCTTCTTCAATGGCTTTTTTAAAGCCCGCAATTATGCCCGTTTTGTCACATAATTAGTACACACAAGAATGTACTCCTTTCCTTGTGAAGGAGGAATAAATGGACCAACAAAATCCAACCCCCATCTTTCAAATGGTTCAATCACCACTTGAGGTTGTAGAGGCATTTCATTGGTAAAATTTGGTTGTCCCATCCTTTGACAGGGATCACACTGCTTGATATATCTCTTCACATCCTTGTACAGAGATGGCCAATAATAGCCAGTGCCAAGTATCTTGTGAGTTGTTCTTTTCACTGAAAAGTGTCCTCCACTTGGTTCATCATGACATGCCCTCAGTATGTCAAAGATTTCATCTTCTCTCACACACTGCGTAAAACCAAATCAGGACCACATTTAAACAACATTCCATTTAACCATTTAAATTGTGCACTGGTTTTGATCAAATTTTTCATTTGTTTCTTAGTGAAAGAAGGAGGAAACTTCCCTGTTGCAAGATAATTTTCCATATCAGCAAACCATGGTGTATCAACTGAAATAGAAAACAATTGTTCATCTAGAAAGTTGTCCTTAACTAGATCTTGCTCCCTGTAGTGGTCAGTCTTGACAAGAAATCAACTACCACATTAGATTTCCCTAGATTATCTACTATGGTAATATCAAATTCTTGTAAAAGTAATAACCATCTAATTATCCTACCTCCAACCACTGGTTTTTCATTAAGTACCTAATTACTGAGTGATCTGTATGTACAAATATTTTGTAGCTTGTGATATAATGTCTGAATTTATTAATTACATAGATCACAGCAAGAAATTATTTTTCAATGGTAGTGTAATTTCTTTCAGTGGGAGTAAGATTTTTACTAAGGTAATAAATAGCATACATCTTCCCTTCTTCATCTTTCTATCCCAAAACTGCACCAATGGAGTTATTTGAGGCATTTGTTTGAATGTGAAAAGGTTTTTTCCAATTAGGTCCTCTCAATATTGGGGTAGTGATTAATTTTTCTTTGATTTCCTCAAAAGCATGTTGACATCTCTCATCCCAAAGAAATTCATAGTCCTTGGTAAGCAAATTAAACATGGGGGTAGAAATTTTACTAAAATCCTTGATAAAGTGCCTATAGTATCCAGCATGCCCTAAAAATGACTTGATATCTGTGGGGGTTTGAGGAATAGGTAAGTTTGAAATAATTTTGATTTTGTTTTGGTCAACCTGAATTCCTCTTTTTGAAATGTGGTGTCCTAATACAATCCCCTCATCAACCATCATTAAACACTTCTCATGACTAAGAGATAGATGGTGTTGCTCACATCTTGTTAATACTCTATCTAAATTCCTCAAAGCATCATCAAATGTGTCTCCATGTACAGTGAAATCATCCATGTATACCTCTACATAGTCATTTGTTAGGTCTGCAAAAATTACTAATACAGACTCTTTGGAAAGTTGTGAGCATTACATAATCCAAATGGTAATACCTTGTAGGAAAAGGTACCCCATGGACATGTAAAGGTAGTTTTTTCCTGATCCTCAGCAGCAACTCTGATTTGATTATATCCACTAAATCCATCTAGGAAGGAAAAGTACTGCTTACCTGCAAGGTTGTCTAGGACTTGATCTATGAATGGTAGGGGAAAATAATATCTTAATGTGGATTTGTTTAGTTCCCTATAGTCAACAAAAATTCTCCATTTTCCGTTCTTTTTAGGAACAATTACAAGAGGAGACACCCACTGACTATATGAGATAGGGTAGATAAAACCTACTTGTAATAGTTTTTCAATTTCTTGTTTGACTATATCTCTTAAGGTTGGATTAATCCTTCTCTGAGGTTGCCTAACTAGTCTAATGTCTTTAGTATAAATGTGATGAGTGAAAATACTTGGATGGATTCCTTTCATATCTTTGTAGTCCCAAGAAAAATCTCTAGTATGATTTTTCAAAACATCAAACAATTTAGCTTCTTCATCATTCTTCAACCAGTTGTTTATGTTCAAAATATTACCCAGCTCAATCTCAACATGTTTGGTTCCAACGTGTGATGAACTAATTTGTTGAAAGGGTTCCATTAAGGTATTTAGTGGACATGCATGTGGAAACAACATATGATATGTAGCAACATCTCCAAAATTTCCTTGAGACAGAATATTGGAAAAAGGATAGTAGGCAGAGTTATGACACTTATCTTGTTATAGGTTGAACTCCTTGTCATTGCAGCTTTCCGAAATTCTTCACCATTTCCTGATATCTTAGAAACTGAAGCTACCAATTCTTCCTCCCCCAAGATAAATCTCATTCCTCCGGAGAGAAATTATGTACAGTCACAGGGAATTGTTGTTGGTGTGGTTCCGAACTAAATGTGATGGTTCTAAAACTAAATCTGATGATTCTAGGACAGAGTCTGCAGGTTCCGAACTAAGTTCGTAGGTTTCGGAACTATTCCTAATTGCTCCAAGGACAATTGGTGTTCATTCAATGGTTTACTAATCATATCTTCTACCTCACATACATGATCCTACAACGTGATCATGGCCAAAGAAGACAGGTTTTGCTTATTAGTATTAAGAGCATCAACCCACAATTGTTCTTGATTATCAATAGAAGGTCGTGCAAAAGGATATAAGGAGATTTTCTTAGAATTATTACCATTTGAGATAGTCATATCACCTAATCTGCAATCAATTAAAGAAGCAATTGTAGCTAACCATGGTCTACCCAAAATAATGGGATAACCAAGTGTTTTACCTTTTGGCTACAATATAAGGAAATCAACTGGATATTCCCATGACTCCACCATAACTGCTACATCTTCAATAACTCCTTCTAGTTTTGCTATAGACTGATCTTCCATCTACAATATGGTGTTAGTAGGTTGTATACCTGTTAATGGTAATGTTTTCAAAGTGTCCATTGTCATCACATTTATAGCCGCTCCCAAATCAACCAAAACATTATGTATATCTTTATTCCCTATAGAGACAGAAATAACAGGACTTCTAGGATCTCCATATTTG
The DNA here is from genome assembly GCA_018340775.1 of Taxus wallichiana var. yunnanensis. Taxonomy (NCBI): domain Eukaryota; kingdom Viridiplantae; phylum Streptophyta; class Pinopsida; order Cupressales; family Taxaceae; genus Taxus; species Taxus wallichiana. The sequence continues at coordinate 931,745,907 of CM031237.1, forward strand.
GGAAGCAAAATTTTTCCTGCTAATAAATCAGAAAGTTTCCCATCTACCTTAATAGTCTTGGGGTACTACTTCTTCCTTCCAAGTCTTTTTAAACATAGCATTTTGATTAACTTGTTCAATTTTGGAATGTCCTTAATTGCTTGTAACAATGGTATTTCAATATTCAATCTCCTTAGTTCCTATACTAACTCAGATTCCTTAGTTTATATGGCTTCCTTAAATCTCTCTGTAAATGGAGTCTTAGTAGTGTTGCTTATCTGACTCCTTATCTTTTTATTTTTCATCCTTCTTAGGAACAACCGTACTAGGGGTTTTAATTTCTTTGTCATCTCAATGATTATAAAAGGTGGACTGCGATTCTTGTTCCGGATCTAGTTTGAATATCATCCATGGCATTCAGATCAAATGATTTGTCTAGTTTTGTTAGTAGACAGGAGTTGTTTGTTTGTTTCTTGGGTTTTCTACTGGTTGTGCTGGTATTTGGGTTTGGACCACATTTTCATTTTGTGAATTTTGTGTTGGGGAACCCATTATGGCTTGTTGATTCTGATTGGGATATGTCCTTCCTTGAACATAATTATTAGGGCTCCACCTAGGTTATGACCAAGCATTCGGGTTTCCTTGACCAAACCATGGTTGTTGGTGTCCTTGGGCATACCAAGATTGACTTGCCCAATCCTAAGGATTCCATGTTGGTTGAGGTGCCCAAGGTGGTTGTCCCTAATTTTTGGCACTGTTTGAGCTACCCATGGCATCATCCAGGGGTTAGGAACTAACCTAGGCATGAACTGCCCTTGGCTAGGTTGTCTCTGGAAAAAATTTACTTCTTCTGATGTGGATGGAATGTTGCTTTGTTTAAGCTAATTTTTAATAAATGGAAGAAGAGAACAGAAATTACTCTCATGTTACCTAGATTCACATATAAGACACATTTCTGTTTTATCCATGGGACAATCCCTTATTGTATGCTTCTTCATGCATCTAGGACAATACATAGCTAATGGTTCAGTTTTATCATTTTCTTTAGCTTGCAATCCGTCCATGGTGGAGGTTTTTTTATCATGGGTAAATAGTTTTGAAGGGACTATACCCTATGTACAAAAAGGCTCAAAAGCTAGATATCAAAAGAAGAGAAACCAAACCTAGATATGCCAAACACCATAAACTAGGAGGCTCAACAGCTAGATAATACAATATAGGTAACAAAACAGGATCAAGACAAACAGTGATCCGAATAAGAGAAAAAGAGACAAAAAACGAACAAGAGGGAACCACCACTGGTCATCCCAGCCAAAAAACAGCATCAAAATTGCCAAACAACAAGAATTACACCACCAAGAAATGCTTGATGAATGAGGCACCGCATCACTTGACAGCTCGGTCAATCTTGGCCTTAATCGTTTGGAGCGAGACGAAGAATGCAATGGCCGTGGCCTAGGATGGATCTTTCAAATCTGCCTGGGCAATTGCAAGATCTCTGTTCTCCTTTGATCCCCAAATATCCTCGGTAATGCCGCTGAGACTACAAATACTTCAGCACATGTTGCTCTATAAAATTATAGATACTTTTAAGAGCTGAGAGGATACAGTCATTACGCCCTTTTGCATTGCCAAGCCTGGCATCTAGAGAGAGAAGCTTCTTGAATATTTCAGCAGTGGTATCATCTTCTTCAGAGTTTTGTAGCTTCCTTTTTCCCTTTGTTTTATCCATATCCCTAATAGCACTCTTTAGGTCATGAATCTCCTTTTCCATCTTTTCAACCCTGACCAACAGGTCCACTTCTTTAGATTCCTTCACCGGTTTACTTATGTGAAGTAAATTCTCTGCAAGTTCCAAATCTTTATGGCTTCTTAAAACCCTCTGTGAAGATGGTAGAGGGACCTTAGCTTTCATTTCTTTCCTTTTCCTGCTATTGGTGGTAGCAATGTCAAGTTTTCTATCGGCAAGGGGAGGAATGGAGGCGGGGGAGTAGGTTGGGGCGGGAGCAGGCTGAGCAATGGCGGTGAATGAGAAGGATCAACCCTTGGTGAAGGGGAACAACCCTTGTGTGATTTTTCACCTCAAGAATAGATTTCTCCAATGAATTCAACAAATAATGAGGAAAATTTATGGTAAGGTTCCTGCGAAAGTGATTAAGGAAAATTAAGTGCTTCTGGGGGATAGTGACAAATCTCCCCTCCAGAGTAACGTACCTTACCACCATCCTTGCAATCTCAGTGAAGGGCTCAGAACAGATGCTATTTTGATGCCAGCCATCACAAACTCTAGATTCTCCCCCTCATCGAGAAACTTCTTAGCCTCCACCTCTCTGTCCACGCGCTTGTTGAAGAATTTGGTTCCATCTAGATTGAGCCCGGTGACCTGGGCAATTAGCTCCTCGGAAATCTTGACCTTGATATTACTGTACTCAACAGTGCGATTCCTCCAGCCATTCACAAATTTTATTGAAATATCCTGATCAAAACCTTGAATCTTTTCAATAAAATTTGTAAGACCCCCTTTTTGCAAATAGTTCCAGAGAACTGTATCGTTTTTCCATGTTGGATTATGGGTGGGCTCAGTCTTGCAAGGCGGTCCCCCATTTTGCCTGTGATGCTTCTACTTCTCACAACGGTAAAAATTTTAAATCTATATGATTCATCCTCTGCTCTGCTTTTGAAGACCTCCCAAACGTGTGGAAAATTGTAATCATTAATCCTCACTTTGCAATTAATAAACCGCTCCTTAGCATCTGCCCTACATCTATTAATGATTACACTCCAAGTCATGCAAATATTTGATGATGTCATCACATACTTTAGTAGGAAGAGTGTCGCCCCTTAGCCAAGTTTGCAATGTATTGTTTACCCCAATATTTTCCAGACCATCTGCCACACTATTGCCTTCCGGTAGGTATGTTTGATTTTAAAATTATCAAAACTCTTGCAAATATCAATAGCTTCAGCTATAAAGTCCCTGATTGACCAGCTTGGAGGTTGTTTTTGGTTTAACAAATTGATAATGTTCAGTGAATCACCCTCAATTATAATATTGGAAATATTACAATCTCTAGCTAACCTTATTCCCCAAAGCGTTGCTAGAGCTTCCGAGTAGTGATTGGTTTGCCTACCCATTTTTCCAGAAAAAGTAGCAACAAAACAACCTCTGTGATCTCTAATGACTCCACCTCCTCCTGAATCCCAGGATTTCCTTTTGAGGCCCCATCAAAATTCAACTTGTGCCATGCACTGGGAGGCTGAATCCATCGGACAGTGGATCTATCAATGCTACTGTTATTCTTGTTCCTAACAGTGCCAATGTTCCAAGCAGCCAGAATGTGCTCTTCTTCCACAGGGTAAAGTCTATTTTTAGGGGGTTTAAATCTTTCAATGTTGTCTTTTACTGCAATGATAATTTCTTTGTAAACTTTTTGCATATCTTTCTGGTATTCCTAAAAATGACATCATTTCTAGCTTTCCAGACTCACCACATGGTGTGAGGGAGAACCAGTTGCCATAATCTCCTCACCACACGTGCTTGTAAGGAGAGTTCCATTGTTCCTAGGCACTGTAGACAAGTATGGGGAAAGATCCATTCCTGATTGAAGTTTTCAAAAATAAGATGCCAGATTTTGGAAGTATACTTACAATGAAGAAAGAGGTGTTTGATGTCTTCTGCTTCCTCCTGACACATGCAGCATCTGTTAGGCATGATAAATCCTTTCCTAATGATATTTTCATTAGTGAGGATCTTGCCTTTAATGATAAGCCACCTAAGAAAAAATTTACTCTAGGGGTTAGCTCGGGCATCCACAACTTATGCCATTCAATTTCACTTTCAATAGAGGCAAAGAAAGAATTGTAGCCAGATTTAACCGAGTACTCTCCATCAAAGGAATCTTTCCAAATAAGTTCATCCTTATGATTTTGAGGACTGATATGTATTAGGGAGAGATGACTCTGCATGGATGAAGCAGATCGCATATTATGGTGGAGGTTAATTGAACTAAAATGTTTGTTTTTAAATTTTTCAATTCATCTATCAGTTTGTTCATACCTGGGTTTAAATTTTTAATTGTTTTTCCTTTTCTAGGTCCACCCCTTGTTCATGAATAGCTTCTACAAATGTATTTAATATCATTCATTCTTATTTGATCAATATATCCATCTCCCATCAGATCAAGTGCCTCCCTCGATTCATTATCCAGAACTTTAAGAAAAATGGTTTTTCTTAACTCTTCTTGTATTACAAATCCACATCTTTTTCTCATAAAGAGGAATCTATCTAAATAATCTTCCATATTCTCATCCTCCTCCTGCCTAATTTTAAAAAATTCTTCCTTCCTATTCCTCCCTCTACAGTAATCTTGATACTTGTCTAGGAAGGCAACTTCCATTTGTGCCCAAGTGGTAATAGAATTAGATGTTAATCCCATAAACCACCTCATAGTTGCATCCTTTAGGGTAGATGGAAATGACTTAAGTTTTTATTGTCTTTTTGCAATCATAAGTTTGACACTTTACTTTAAATTCAAACAAAAATTGGTCATGGTCTTTAGATGACATCCCTCTAAATGTGGGTAAATGTGCAGGTGAAATATTTTTCATAGGTGTATCATCATCATCCAATTGAATTGGATAAGTGAAGGTCCTATCAAGTTCTCTTTTAGCTTCTCATGCCATTTTTGTAGTACCTTCTATACTTTTCCCCAATCAATATGGTATGTAATTTGTTTTGGGGAAGGTGAAAAGTCAGGAGTAGGAGGTTGACTACTCAATTGTGAATCAAAACTTTCTCTAAACGGGTCTTGGGATATGATATTTTTCTAAAGGTTCTACTTCCTTCTGGTGATTGATCTAAGAATTCCAAAGGTGGCAATTCTACTTCATGCCTAACAGGGGACAATGGTGCTTCTAATTCTTGATCAACTTCCTTATTTGATGATGATTCTTGTTCAGATATTTTTGGGAGGAATCGACCCTTAGAGTCTCTTGGTCTACTCATAAATTTTATGATGACGTAGGGAAGATCCTGTAATTACTAGATGTATGATTTCTACTCTTGTTGACACCTAATTAGACAATTCTAACTATTGGGTCCCTGCAAACAACGCGCCAAAAATGATGGGTGTCGTTATTCCCTTCATTTAATCAACTCTTTGTTGATGTCATATTCAAACCGGGGTGGTGTCCGAAGCTATATGCAACAAGAAATCTTAGTGATCTAGTAATTGACTGTAGGTAGTTGTTTCTTTTTATATTTTCTGGGGGATTTTCTCAATGTCTTGAGGATTCCTTGGCTAAAACCTTATTAAAATCAAACTATGAAAACTTGTTGGAAGTAAACACTCTTTGTAGAAATAGATTGTTGGAAATAAACACACATCTTCAAAATGGAATAGATCTGCTGTAAGTAAACACTGCATTCTGTAAATAAACACACTTTCTTTGCAAATAAACACAAAATTTTGAGAATGCTAAAAGTTGATTGCAAAGAAAGAAGAATCTAATCTAGAACACCTGCAGGAACAAGTATACAATGATTTCAACTTGAGTAATCAAAAGCATTTACAGAATTAATAGATCTATATTATTTTCTCTGGAAATATAAATACCAATAAAATGAAGATCTTGGTTCTTGGAAGAGTGGGCCCTTGCTCCACCTTGAAACATGATTTTACAACTTAATATACTCTCAAAATAGGAATGGTTATTTTATTGATAAAATGTTTTGCATTACAAAAACGTATTGTCTCTTTCTATCTTTTTGTGCCTTTTTTCTATGTATACATATATATTTCTACCTATATATATCTTACTATCTATCTATAGGTATGCATATATATACTTCTTCCACATGTGTATTTATAGCCATAGTTGTCCTACCGATTCAGATAGAACTGAATCATGCCCAAAATAGATGTTGAATTGGATCATGGTGGATGTACTACTGTATGATAGTTATCCCTAGATCTGTAAGTATGAAGAATCGGAAATCTTCCAATCTACTCTGATTGAAAGGATCATTGATTGCTAAATCATCGGATGTTGTTGGAATAAATAAATTCTCATTGGTTTCAGAACTTTAGAGAAGTTCGGAACTAAAGGAAATTGTTCCAGATCTAACTGTGAGGATTCCAGAGCTACATGTAGGAGTTCCAGAACTAAGTCTGAAAGTTAGGAACTAAGTGATGGAGTTCCGAACTAAGTCCAAAAGTTTCAGAACTAAGTGGTAGAGCTTGTAACTACGTAATGGAGTTAACTAAGTCTGGAAGTTCCGGAACTGAGCCGTATTGAAACCAATGCTTCAAAAACATGTTGACCACTTCATACTTTGTTCTTTCAACTAATTGTGACTGTTTTATTACAAAACTGAATTTCCAAAGCACTTAGTTAGGAATTACATAGTTTTTAAATGTTAGAACTACAATAAACAAAAGATGGACAATTACATCCTAACTTATATTAGATCAAACAAAAGTCACAAAATGCAATCAATCTTGATAAAAATGAGAGTAAAATAAGATCATTTATTGTACATTAACGAGACATATTTTGGCCTCATCACTAACCTCATTTCCATAGCTTTTCAACTTATACATGAATACATTTGGCACGCTTGGTGGGACTCTTAGTCCGTACTCCATTAATGGAGGTCTTTTTAAGCTTTGGATGTCCATTTCTAACATTTTTTATGCTTTCTAGGTTTTAAAAGCTTGTCTTTTAATAGATTTCAAATTTAAAAGAGATTTTTCTTCCTAAATAGATTTCATGTTTTAAACAAGCTAAATATCCCTTTTGGTTAAACATTTAATCGATTCACGTTAGAAATAGATTTCCTTGATCAAAAACTACCCTGGTTGCTTCTTAAAAAAATTCATTTCCATGAGTTTTCAAGTTTTTTTAGGGGTACGTGCAGGTGTCCTAGATTGATGTCTCTCCATCGAAAAAAACATGCACCTGTCTAACTAGTCATGCACCCATCTAATCATATTTTTCACTGTCAGTTCATTTACAAAGGGACGTGTACCTATCAAAATTTTGTCATGTCCGTTGACTATCACGCGTATCCGTGCCTCTAAACGCAGGTGTATTTTTGGCATACTGTGTTGATTCATCTTTTAGCTTACAGGTGTATCCTTTGGGAAGGAGGCATCTCCATTGAAACCCTAGTGTACTGTCTCTTGGCTGCCTCGCAGTGTGTTGGACGTTCTTTATCATAAATTGTTATAATGTGTACATGTCGGTCGAGGTGCATATCTATTGGCTATGACATGCATGCATCGTTCAGGCGTGCGGTGTCTCGAGTTAAAAAATTAAATTTCTCTTTAAGTTGTAAGATCAATTTTTTTGGGTTTTTTGGTTATTTGCAGGTTCTAACAGTGATTGCAGGTTTCTTTTTTATTTTGTTTGACTAATGTAGTTTAAGTGTTTCATTTTCTTAGTTAAAGAGAGATTTTTGAAGTGTGTATGCTCTTCCCTCGCACCTTATAAGTGAATTTTGGAATCAGAAACACTTCTAAAAACCTTCTTATTGCTTTCAAAACACTTACTTTACGCTTCCTAAATGGATTGATCTTTCAAAATTGGTTAAAACAAACTCAAAATTTTGCAAAAACACTTAAAAGTATTTTCCATAAAACTTGTTTTAGTTGAGTTTCACGTTGTGTATGCTCTTCCTTCATGCCTTTTGGTGATCTTAGGAATCAAAACAACATGCAAACTCTCTTTTGGTATCAGGATATTTTTTGGAAAAATACTAACCATTTACGTATAGAACCAAAAAAATGCTTGTCGAAGAAAGGAGTTGTAAAACATGAAACCTCTAATACGTGTTTTCATACAAGTTGCCAAATGGTGTGCTACTTAAAACCACATTAAGTTAAGAAAGACAAAAACACACCACTTTACATCACACGGTATTACAGGTTTCAGAAAAGGGTATGTCCCTTTCCGCTCAACTAGAACATAACCCCTTTGGCATAACACCTTAAGCTATAACAATGGGGGTGGTTATAGGAACCCTAAAGTAGTCCACCACTGAGTAACCTCATGGAAGAAATAGAAATTGCTTCGCACACCTACTTGACTAGTTATACATTATGAGTTAGAGTCATGATTGTCTATATCACAACCCCAGGTGACGGTACAACTGAACGCACTAGTTGTTCATTGTATCAAAAGGGGGTAAAGTAAAGTTGAGATACTCCTTGGTAAACCTTAGTAAATCAAGCTTATATATAGATAACTCACTGACACCTAGTTAAGAGAACTATTTTAGGAGGTCATTTTGTCGAGGAGCCTACTTTGCTAGTCCATTATTATGTCTTCTCCATTATGAAGTGATAACTTGTTTGGCTTCAAATCCTTGTTTTTTGAACATGGTAACGAATCCACTTAAAGTTAGATCTCAGTGTCACTCATCACAAAGTTTACAATATGTTACTTAGCTTGGTTTCTTTCTCTCCTTAAGACAAGGAGAAACTATGCCCAAGTAACACCTAGTTTATTTCCACCCCATTTGATCTATACCTTTGCATTCTTATTGCTCATTTTGGAGGAAAAAGAAGGCATATTATGGGAGTGTTATCATAGATTGTTTTCACCACTTTTGTGTCCATTTACGCTCATCCATGTTTATGGCTGAGTTGTTAAATGTCTAAAGTGTGTGGATACATTTTTACATCTTTGATAGCCACTTGGTCTTGATTTCAAGATCGTCATCATAGTTAAGATTTGATTCATCATTTTATCTCCCTTTGACGTGTTACCTTATTCACGTTGTCTTGACACAATTAGGATACTTATGTCATGTATCTCGTAAATGTGATTGAAGTGTTCACATTGTGGCATTATGATGCCCACATTTTAGAACATCCTTAGTATACTTTGACTTGGTTTTACTCAAACATTGTCCAAAATATTGAAGAGTTTCATTTACTTTGTTTATGTCGTTTCGATACCATCAATACAAGCAGCTCTATCAATGTTGATCTAAGTAAAATACTTCCTACGTACATGTACATGTGCTCAAATTCGTACATTTCCTTAAGATAGAAAAAATCAAATCCATACATGTGTTCATGGGCCATGAAATGAAACAATACTTCCTACGTGTAAAATTCATCATCATATATTCTACCTAAAGTGTACATATTAAATCCATTATATAACCAAAAATAGGAAGGAAAAATAGTGCCGCTAGATTAAATTGAATCTACTTGACGTGTTCTATTTATCACATTTACACTCTTTAGATGTAATATCACAACCGTAGTTTTACATCCATCAAAGACATATATAGCTCCATTTGCATCCATATAGCTCCATCACAAGGGACATAAGGTTATTTCATCTGCATCACACTTTATAGGAAGGGATTCTATTGTTTCCATGCACACATTATTTACATTCTACATCTAATTACTTGTTCGCTACTCAAAAAGTGTGACTGGAAAAAGAGAAACCTAGGGCACAATTCCACATACACACTTAGAAATATATTAGGTTTGAGATGTAGTACAATAATGAGTGATAAGTCCATCAATTTGGCAGATGAGGACATTCTAACCCCTTCATATACATCTTTATTTTTTAGGGTTTTGATCATTTTTTGGGGTTTACTGATTATTCCTTTATCTTGTAGGTTTTCGATGACATCAATGATCAAAGTGCGACAGGAAGCAAAGGCTTTGCACCTTCTGGAGACTTTGTTGGCTTCCATACTTCCCACATAGACCGGGACACCCAGATTAGAGACCAAGGCACCCCGGGTGCCCCAATCCCTTTTTTAGGTGCCCGAGTCTAGCCAAATCACTAAGATCTACATTTTCGGAGCTTACGTATGACAAGTTTTGTGGAACTTATGTCTACCTTTTCTCATTTCTATTGTGTCTTTCCTTTCTATTCATGTTTTTTGACATGTTGTGTGCATTGCCTTCTTGCGCAGGTTTTATTTTCATGTGTTGTCAATGCGTCGTAAATTTGGGTCTCGCATGGTTCTTTTCGTAAGGGCCTATTCGCCCTCTCTTCCATGTTTTCTCTCTTTCCTTCCCCTTATGGAGATTGATCGACCCTTTTTCTAGTTCTATCACCACCCCTTTTAGCCTAGAAATTCCCTTCTGCATCTCCTTCTAACCCTGGTCCCTTGGCATGTTTAGTATAGGATTTACTTTCGCATCACAAGTAGTTTTAGCAAGAGAAATAGGTAGAGGAACCAAACTTTTCGAGAGGTCTATCTCGAGTACGCAAGATCCCAAAAATTAGAGACAATCCCATGTTGCCTCAAAATCCCTTGTTGTCTTTGACTCGATGCTAGGTGCAATTTTGAGCTCCAACAAAGCCTTCACATCAAGTCGGTGTTATTTTTCATAATTTATTTGACGACCCTAGTCTTTGTGATCCTCCATCTAATCAACCCATTTTACAACCAATTCAAACTTTACATGATTTATTTCAAGAAAAATTTAAGGCTATGGAATCCACGATTACATATCTCAAATATGAAATCCAACATATTAAGGATGCTTCTCAAGATCATGTTTGTTCTCCTTCTACATCTCATCTTCATTTTATGTCTACTACATGTGCTCATATCAGTGAGCCTCAAGTCATACCATTACCAGAGCCTCTCACCTTTGATCACAATACTAAGCAACATGAAATTCTTATTGAGCTCCTTAGTCATCAATTGATCACTTTACCACCTACTCATTACTATCCTCCTTATTGGCTAGAAAAATATCAAGGTCGTCCATATTGCAATTATCATCGAATCAATGGACATAATGAAAATGATTGTTATACTTTACAATGAAGAATCAAAAATATTGAGCATCAGGATTTATCTCATTCACTGCACAACATTTTGTTGCATGCCCATCTAAAAATGCTACATCTTAATGGGTTCCTAAACCTGATTCATAGATGTCTAATGATCATCATGTCATCACTTCTAATGGTTGTTTTATAGAAATTTAAGCAACACCTAAGCAATCGCCTTTCAAAATCAGTCCATCTTCTTCTCCTATCAAGTCATCTACAACGTCATCAATCCCACCTAAGTTACCACCATTCAAGATTCCTCCCCATCCTACTCCACTTTTATTTCAAATTCATTTTGTTAAAGAAACTCATCATATTGATAGCCAAGACACATTTCTGCCACCATTGCATGGTCTTACTTTTTCCTTTTCCACACATGCTTCCACCGCTTCACACAAACTTTATCTTTGGTAGGTGACTTCAGTCACCTTAACCCCGATGACGAACTCTTGTGCTTCAATTCACACTTAACTATTGATGACATCCTATTGACATGAACCTCACACACTGCAAAATTGACACTACACATCATCACTACATACTCATCGTATCACACTACATACAACACATAGTTTGACCATTACACGATGATACACTCTTGTGCTTCGGTTCACACTTGACATTTGAGGGCATCCTATAAAATTGAACCTCACACACTACACAATAGACCCTATACATTACACATATTCATACATTTTACAATCTTGTACATACACATCATCTTACATCTTAATTCCTACATCTTACATCTTATATCTTACGTCTTACATCTACTATGCATCCACACATCTTATCTCATTGATGCATCTTGCATTATATATTATACATCCTACATTACATGATATACACATGATGATTTCTCATCACCACATCTACTACACGAATTACACATCCTACTCATCTACTTGTATGCGCCACACTCACTACCATATGATGCACTTTAGTCCCTCGGTCCATACTGGACTATTGAGGGTATACATCACAAATGGACCACATCACACTCACACACTCAACTATTCAATCTTTTTCTCATGTGACATTCCTAGATTAGTGATATACATCATAGGCTACATCATCACTTCCACTTGCATCATTTAGTGGTATACACTTTAGGATAAATCACCATTCCTGATCATAGTGTAGTGATATATGTCATAGGCTACATAGTCACCTCCTCTAGAATCATGTAGTGATATACGATTTAGGATGAATCATCATACATTTTCACACTTCATCTCTAGGTCGCATATCATCACTACGTAATCATCACATCGCATTACATACAACACATAGTTTGACTATTCCTAATGATGCACTCTTGTTTACGGCTCATTCTTGAATTATGAGGGGTATAAATAAATGAACCTCATTAAATACATACACATCCACTTGGGGATGCGTGGCTCTTATCATTCACTCTGCATTCCATTCCATCCATCCAAAGCATATTTAATCTCTTGGTTTCTTTTACTTTTCTTGCATTGACTTGTACATGTTCACTTTATTACACATACTAGATAGATATCTTGTAAGTCATTATATTTATCATACACACATGCATGTTTAATTTCTTTCTAGTTGTGATCACAGATTATAAATGTCTATTACACGCAACATGGATGCTTGGCATAGTACCTAGTACCAATCCAACAATGGCTCTTGAGGGCATCCACTTTCATACACTACAGGTGTTATTATTTCATTTTTTTCATAGCACACTACATTATTGATTATACATGCTTTTGACATACTTTTATGTTTTCTAATATGTTGATATATGCTTCATTTGCAAAAAAATTTTGCACGATAATTTTCCACCAAAGTTGTTTATTACCTTTCTTGTACTTGTTTGTCATTATATGCCTTTGTATGCAGGATTTTCCTTTGTCCTATGTGCACAATCGTTTGTTTATGTCCACTATGGGCTTGATTGTCTTGTGACACACTTTGTGAGTGGTGTCCCATGTTTTCAACCCACTTTCCGTGGTCTACATTGTCTACTTGCGTGGTTTCGCTTACACGTAGTCTATGTAGCTTACATTTCAAATTATACATGCATGTTTTTTATACTAACACTTGTTTCCCAACCACTTGTTTGTGTGTAACTTGGTTTTTACCAAGCACATCCCCTTCCCCCTACAAGGCATAATTTCAATTGTTGGTCCTCTTTTGGGCCACATCCTCCTACAACAACGCGTTGCATGTGCCCCAAAAAGGGTGACATCATTTGGGTTTACTCACAACACACAACGCAAGATCTTGGTACAATTCAGTTTTTTAGTTTTCATCCTTGAAAAAGTGGGTTACACAACTTGTGGGTTTAGCACAGTTTATAAAACTCCATACACAATGGATTTTATAGGGAAGATTATGCTTAGCATTCCAGGGAGCATTTACATGTTAGAAGATAAACAAGAACTTCCTCTCTACACTAATTCAGTCATGGCATCGGATTACCTACAAAACTAGATAGTATAGAGATCTCTTTTATTTTGGGAAGCAGTTACAGGTTGGAGGATAAATCAAACTTTCCTCCTTACACTTCTTCGGCCAAAGTGGCGTGAGATCACCCAAAAAAATTACACTTCATCGATAGGATCCTTTCTACACCCTTTTTCTCATCACGGATTAGGTGCACATGTTTCTTTTTCATTTTCATACTTTCATTACATGATTTTTACATACATACATGTGTCTTTACACATTTTTATGCATATACATGCATATTTGACTACTTGATCATCTTCTATTTTACGAGGTTTGTCTGTATGGGTATGCAAACATTCAACATCACACATAGTGGGTACATCACACACATCGATACTAACATGCAAGTACATCACACACATTGGCATTTACACACGCGCTTCTACCCTAGGTTCACTCTCATCACCTTTTTACACTTTTTACATCTTTAGTCTCCATGCTCCATCTTTTTATCACTCCACACTTTTTCTAGTCCCTCCACACGTTACATACATTGATCTACACAAATATAAGGTACACATCTCTATCTACTTTATGTTACCGAGATTTCCACTCACCAATATAAAGTGGGGAAAATGTAGACACAAAATCATGCACTTTTAGTAATTATTTATTCTCGACCACATACTACTATTTGCATGATTCCTAAGTAAGAAGAGTATTGATTAACCCACATATTTGGCCATCTTTCATTGCTTTTTATTACTACTCTCAATCTTGTGGCTTCATTAGTGATCTGTCTTTTCCTAATTCACTTTTTCCTTTCCTAGACCTGGAGCACCCAACCGGGATGCTAGAGTCGGCGCCCTCATCCCCTTTGGGCTCCCATGTCCTCTTTACACTTTACTCTCAATTTTTGGGTCCTTTCTAGCCATTTGAGCATCTTATCTTTTTGTTATTCGGCCGGGGTTAATTTTGAAATTCAAATGAAGGAATCATATAAATATAAAGTTATGCGATCATAATAAGATACCAAGCACTAAGAATCTACTATCTCTACCTAATGTTACATCCATCAAAGAAATTTATAACTCCATTTACATCCATCTAGCTCCATCACAAAGGAAACAAGGTTGGTTCATCTGCATCACACTTCATACAAGGGGAGTCTATTTTTTCCATGCAGACATTATTTACATTCTACATCTAGTTACTTGCTCGCTACTCACAAAGTGTGACTGGCACAAGAGGAACCTAGGGAAAAAATCAACACACACGCATAGAACTACATTGGGTCTAATATGTAGTGCAATGCTTGGTGATAATTCCATCAATTTGGTAGTTGAGGACAATCCAAATCCTTCATATGCATCTTTCTTTTTTATGGTTTTGATGTTTTGCTTGGGGTTTCATAGGTGATTCCTTTATTGTAGGTTTATGGTGACATCATCAATCTAAGTGTGGCATACATGTGACAAGAAGTGAAGGCTTCACATCATCTAGAAAATCGTGAAATTATCTTTTAGACTTCTCACATAGACCAGATGCCCTAATCCCTTTTTTAGGTGCCCCAGTGCATCCAAATCACTCGGATCTACATTTTCTAAAAAATTTGTATGATGGTTTCCGTTCTGTTCATTCGGTCTCAAGTGTGACATAATCTCGCAACCTCTATGAATCATCTAAGGATATTCTAACCCTCTTTGCACATTAGGGTTTCTACATTTCATTTCTTAGTTTTCTTGGGTTATTTCCTTTATTTATTTATTCGTTATTTACTACAAACTTGTATTAGATTAGGTTATAATATTTACATTTCATCATAATTAGTTTATAGAGATCATCTGGTTGATCTTTTATTGAGTCTCCTCTATCCGGGACCTCATAAAGGTTTTCAATAGGAAATGCATTCTTTTCCTTTTTCTTGTTTTTCTCTTTCTTGTTTTTTTCTTCTAAAATAATGCCTCGATAAGGTTTTCACCATAAAACATTATATTTTTATTCTTATTTTTAGTTTTTAAATTTTTATGGACTAGAGAATTCAAATTCCTCTCCAAAGTAAGCTGAAGCTTCTATGTTTATATCAAAACCCTTCATGTGATATGATAGGGGAACATGGTCTCGATTCCTAAGATATTCATCGATGGCCTCATCATTCTAAAAGAGGTCCATGACAATGTGATTTTGTTGGTTCTAATCGATGAGGCTAGGACAGATGATGTCAATGTCAATATTTCAAATGGATATGAGTTCAAGTAATAGGTTTTTTTGGCTAGATATTTGAAGAGGTTATGTGTGGAATTGGTCTTAACTTCAGAGTCAAAGTCCTCGCCACTAGTCGAAACATAAAAAATGAGTGGCTTCTTTTAAAAGTCTCATAACCTAGACCATAATGATTGATATTTTCTTCATATAGCATGGGTTTGAGATGACCTTGTTCTTATTGACCAAGTCCTCTTCCCTTTCATCGCATATTCTTCATCATTTTTTGAGCCTTGCTGTAGTCCGTGGACTCGTAACAACTAACCATCCAATCCTTGTATAGCTGAAAGTCAAAAGAAATTTTAATGTGTTCATCATTTAAGTATCCATATTATCTCCAGAGAGTTTTGCCAAGCTGGTAAATAGGAGCTTTGTGTAAATGGGGAGCATTAGGTCTATCGTAAATATGCAGAGACAAAGGTAGCCTACCAATATGGAATGCATTTTCAATATTGTATTCACTAATTCTTTAATGAGAAAAGTTAATTTCAGGTGGTGATTTCGATGTAGATGGTTGAAGCTGAAAAGTATATCGGGATCAACATGGTTGTCATCTATTATTGGTATAACATGTAGGCACAGAGAATATGTCAATAGATTGAAAATATTTTACATGGTTATACCTACTTTCTAGGATCTTGTTGAGTGGAAGAAATGGCTAAGTATCAACCTTGTGTGGAGGTTTGGAGCCATGTAGAAGGGTTGCACAAAGGGCGTGCATGTGTAGGATGGAACAATGTATGGAGGTTCATGCATAAAAAAACAAAGTCATGGACTTAGCCAATTTTCCGAAGCACTTGACTAAAAATATAAAATCACGGGAGGAGTGGCATCTAAGTAATTATTTATATTAAAAAAAAGAAAGATATCTTAGAACACACATAATGGAACTCAAAATTGCAAAAATCACATGCAAAGACCAAATAATATTATGACTCTCTTAGAACACACATAATGGAACTCAAAATTGGAAAAATCACATGCAAAGACCAAATAATATCATGCAAGAGTCATAACTAATAATAGGATTAAAGCAATTCTTATATTTAGGATAATCTATTATTAACATAGAATGTAAAGTATGCAAGTTATTTTTGTGAGCACACATATTATTAGGAGAGTGCATGGGCGGTGAAGGGAAAGTCCCCACCCATATATATATATAATGTATGTCATTTTTAGAGATATAGAGAGTAGAGACAATGTGTGTATGAGAACAAAGTTATGTTGTTTGGAAATAGAGTTAGGGTTTGATGGTTGCACATATGGTCCTATGCACTATTGTTATGACGTTCATATGTATTCATCGTTGTGATGTAATTAATTATGGTTCATAATGGATAATTATGGTTAGATAATGATAGTTGACATGTCTAACGATGGTGTCTTTATTATGTAATTGATCTTAGTTCATGTTTACATACATTATTATCTTCCTTAGTATACGTGTTTCCAAATTACCATGGTTAGAATAACTATTTGTATATGAATGGTTTAATGGTTAACAATATGATTATTATGCATGCTAACTTCTGTTAAGCATAGAAAAATATGGACTTGATGGTTACGCGTGCTTTAGGTGATCATTCGGATCTATCTGGATGAAGTGCAAGCACGCCTAGCTAACGAGTGTGTAAAAATGACTACATTTTGGTTTCATTTATGGGACCACTTTTCAATTTTTCCACTAGGATGTTGCATGTAGATGGCATACCAACTATCTTTGGAGAGTATTGAAATATGGGTAAAATACGACCAAGATTCGTTTGCACAAAGATATAGCACTATACCGACTTTAATGCACAAAAGTGGGTGGAGGATAATCTGTATGACTACCTATATGAGACATTCTTTAGCTTCTTTCCAATAGAATTATACCAGTGGTTGGAAGCTTACACATCAAATAGAATTTTCTACCGGGAACACAAGCTTGGACACATGAAGACTATCAAACTCTCTTTGATTTGATTGAGACGTGGACTAGAGTTGTGGATCATTGGTAGGAATGTGTACTACACAATATACTTTGGAGTATGTAATTTCCATGTATTCTTGTCTAGAGGAAGAAAAGTTCAAGTTTTTCACCAGCCCAAAGGATCATACTTGTGCATGATACCCCTAGCTATAAAGATCTTCATGATAGAATTGGGATTGGAAAGATTACCTATGGCTAGCTAAACCCCCACCATGCATAGGGGCAGGAGAAGGTGTGGATAAGGATGGTGGCGGCCCTAGAAGAGGAAATATATAGAGAGGAAAGACATCTCAAGTATAATGAAGTGGGATATAGGGTAGTTGACATAGCACTATTGTCAAGAATAATGATGACTAGAAAATGATTTGAGACTCTCATTGAAGACAAGAAACCATAGTATCATGTCCTCCCGACTTTGGGAAAGTGCAATAGAGAGACCCTATTAGCTTCTGATGAGATTGTGTCAAAGGAAAGAATGAGAACCATGGGCACGCATTTGACCTATCCTAGCTACCTAGCCCTTGTGTAAGGTGTTCCAGATCGAGATGTAGTTGTTGAAGGGAGGTGTAGTGAAGGAAATCAAGCAAGATATCCAAGTTGGGAAGGAGATACGGGTAGATATAATTTATTTTCCACTAGGGAAGTACACAGACTAAGGGCGTGCACATTATATCACACTAGGTGCAAGTGTTTGGAGGTACATTTGGAGGAGTTTTTACATGTGCGTCAACGGGACAAAGTGTTGGCACACATACTATAAGAAGCAATACTTTAGGTTTTATGATAGCATAGACATTGTGTTTCTAGTTCATTACCACAATTGGAATACAAATAAGTTCATCTATGGGACCTCAAACCGCAGCAGGTGGTGCGGGTGGCTCAAGAGGTTCGGGTAAGCCACCTTATGTAGGAAATCTTGGTGGAGGTTCTAGGTCTAGGTCTGGTTCCAATCTAGGGCAAGGTCTACAACCACCTCCGAATCAACCTCATCAAACACCACCTCAAAAATCATAGCAGCAGACACCTTAGATCTACTTTGAGATGTCTCTTCACTTACTAGAGTATAGAGGTGTGAAAGATGCAAATGAGCATGTTCATAAGTGTGAATTGTTATCGAGAGAAAAGGAAATTACAAGCCCCGATAGAAAGGCTAGTCAATTTTCCACCACACTTCAAGGGTGCACACATAGTTGGTACAAAAATACAATCCCCACCAAACTATGGTGGATTATTATGTGTCGTACATAGCATTTTTCATTTGAGTTCCACATTCCAACGTTTGAACAACCGAGGGTCAACGCATTAGAAGATACTAAACATGGCTGTTGAAAGCGTAAGGGAGTACAACGTACATTTTAAAACTCTTTGTCTAAATTTTTGTAAAATATTCATCAAATCCAACATGTGCAATGGTTTGTTAAAGGCCTATTGACCTCGTTTCACATATTTTTATCCCATTATACTTATTCATATTTGTGTGAGGCATTGGAAGTAGCTCTACAAGTCAAGAGGTTAGGATTGCTGATACTAGAGTGGGCCCATTTCTAAAGGCACGAGATAGCAACAATGGCTAAGAAGTAAGAGAATCTCTCCCGCCAATTCAACACACGAGATTTGCGGTGGATTGTGGTATATTGATTGTAAATTTGAGGGAGATACGAAGGATATTTTTCTGTAGAATTGTGTGCATGTTGTTACAATCTTATGAGATCTGTCACAAAACCATGATGTACAAAATTTCCCTCTCTTAGAGTGCAACTATGAAGAATATTTCCATGTATTGTAAGATCTATGACACACACACTCATGATACAAAGGATTTCTGATTAATAGATCAAATTCATGAGGCATGTGAGACTACGTTACAAAAAAACATTTCGGCAAGTAGCTCTTAGGTACAGGAAGCTCAACCTAACAAAGGGAACAATATTCAAGAAGGTGGATTGTGAGGTGGATATAAGAGTAAATAATGTGGTGGTAGAGGAAGATTCATGTGCAATAATTTCTATACTTGTGAGTGTCCATATCAAGTACCGCAGTGTGAGTGTCCCTATAACTTGGTATTTGCATATTGCGGAAAATAACATAAGGTTGAGGATTGCCCTAATCTATATGAACATGTGTGTAAACAATAAGAAGGACAAAGGGATAAGGATGATCAAGGTACAATGCATAAAGAGTGATTAGTGAATGCTAAAGAAGATGTCGGACTAAGATTTACAACCCATGCTAGTACTATGTGTGCAAAAACAGCGTGCACATTGAATCCTCTTAAATCCAAACCACTCATTAGAAGAGAAGAAGTTATGCATGTCAAATATAAAAATGTTGATCATCAAAAGGAAGTCTATCAAGAGACAATAGTGGTGATCATATATTTACATGGTGAGATACAAGTCTGAAGGAGCAGCGCGTGAGAGAGAATGTGTGAAGAATATTAATCTCCCACGAAGGACGTAGATTACTCGTAGGATGTCCGTAAGATGATGAGACAAGATAATATCATACCACTGTTAGGAGAATGGCTACACAAGAGGGTACTACATGTAGGAGTTGAGTGGGAGTGAAAAATCATCCATACAAACTTACCACCATAGAACCATGAGTATGATAAATAAATTACACTAGATGTAGTGATTGATGGTTGGTTGGTGAGTAACATTTTGATTGATACAGGCACTAAGGCTAATGTCCCGACTTTAGATACATGGAATAAAATGGGAGACCACCATTACAGCCATCTTCTAATGTGTTATATATGGAGAATAAGACAAATATTGTGGTATTGAAGGATGTTTCAATTACCATTCAAGGGTCCAAGTGTAGACACCTAGAATATGTTTACACTTAGAATTTCCTCCAATTCAAGAAATTAACAACACTTTGTTAATCAACCCTTCTCCACTCCATTCTCAAATGCCCATTTACAAAACCTTCTTGGTTGTATTCTTCTTATATTCAAACTCATTTGGCTAATAAACCCCATTTTATTAGTAAAACCATCTTCATATTCCCCTCTAGATCACTTCTATTGGCTTCTTAGGCTATCTATCACCACAAATAGTTAATCGGACCCCTCCCAACTTTCAACAAGTGTCTAATCACTCATTAATCATGTTTAACTAGCCTAAACCTAGCTTAACTAAGCCTAAAGCATGTTTATCCTAAAAGTGCTTTTTGGCTTGCCTTTAGTCCCACATGCACCCATATTCCAAAC
This sequence comes from Taxus wallichiana var. yunnanensis, assembly GCA_018340775.1. Lineage (NCBI taxonomy): Eukaryota > Viridiplantae > Streptophyta > Pinopsida > Cupressales > Taxaceae > Taxus > Taxus wallichiana. The sequence continues at coordinate 931,766,591 of CM031237.1, forward strand.
TCTCCCAAGTGGAAAACTATTAATAGAGGGGTCATCCCTCCCTTTCAAACACACATTATTAAGACATTGTTTACATAACAAAATATCATAACACTTTGGAAATGCATTAGAAATCATTTGTGATAGATTTAAGCTATAAAACATTTGGATCTTGGCCATACTCCATTGTTAAGAGCTCCTCCATCTTGCATCCATCCACTCCAAATATAGTTAGTAAGGGAAGATCTAAAGCTTGGCCATGTAGCCAACTTGGAGAGATCTCTTCACTATTTTTGGGAGCAAACAACACACAAATATGATTGCTAGGATCTTAATAGGTTCATGTTTTATAGCTTTCAAAGAGTAGAGAGTAATATACATGTTAGTTTTTTTATTTTTGTCAAAGTTATAATGCTTGCATGTTAGTTTCCCTTGTTTATCTCTTATCTTATGGTCCATAGATGAGTTAGTTAAGCTTTGAGGTTTTCTAACCTCATTTCCATAGCTTTTCAACTTATACATGAACACATTTGGCATGCCCAGTGGGACTCTTAGTCCATACTCCATTAATGGAGGTCTTTTAAAGCTTTGTATGTCCATTTCTAATCATTTTTATGATTCCTATGTTTTAAAAGCTTGTCTTTTAACATATTTCACATTTAAAAAGAGCTTTTTCTTCCTAAATAGATTTCATGTTTTAAACAAGCTAAATCTCCCTTTTGGTTAAACATTTAATGGGTTTAAGTTAGAAATAGATTTCTTGATCAAAAACTAACTTGGTTACTTCTTAAAAATTCATTTCCATGAGTTTTTCAATTTTGTTAGGCTATGCGCGGGTTTCCTAGATCGGCGCATCTCCACAAAACAAACATGCACACCGTCTAACTGTCCATGCACCCTTTTGGTTATATTTTTCACTATCAAGTCATTTACAAAGGGTTGCACCACAAAATTTCAAAGGTGTGTTCATTGATCTGTCACGCGTATCCATGCCTCTATACGTGTAGATGTATTTTTGGCATACTCTGTTGATTCATCTTTTAGCTTACAAGTGTATCCATTGGGAAGGAGACATCTCAATTGAAACCCTAGCGTACCTTTCTCTTAGCCCACGTAGGTGTTGGACCTTACTATCATAAATTATTGTAACACATACACATCGGTCGGGGTGTGTATCCGTTGGCTAGGATGCATATGCATCGCCAGGCGCACAGTGTCTGAGTTAAAAATTAGAATTTCTCTTTGAGTTGTAAGATCAAAAATTTTGGGTTTTTTTGGTTATTCGCAGGTTCTAACAGTGATTGTAGGTTTCTTTTTTATTTTGTTTGACTAATGTAGTTTAAGTGTTTCATTTTCTTAGTTAAAGAGAGATTTTTGAAGTGTGTATGCTCTTCCCTCACACCTTCTAGGTGATCTTGGGAATCAAAACACTTCTAAAAACCTTCTTATTGCTTTCAAAACACTTACTTTATGCTTCCTAAATGGATTGATCTTTCAAAATTGGTTAAAATGAACTCAAAATTTTACAAAAACACTTAAAGTATTTTCCATAAAACTTGTTTTAGTTGAGTTTCCACGTTGTGTATGCTCTTCCTTCATGCCTTTTGGTGATCTTAGGAATCAAAAGCAACATGCAAACTCTCTTTTGGTATCATGATCTTTTGTGGAAAATTACTAACCATTTACATATAGAACCAAAAAAATGCTTGTCGAAGAAAGGAGTTGTAAAACACGAAACCTCTAATATGTGTTTTTATACAGTTCACAAATAGTGTGCTACTTAAAACAACATTAAGTTAATAAAGACAAAAACACACCACTTTACATCACATTGTATTGCAGGTTTTAAAATGGTACATCCCTCTCCACTCAACTAGAACATAACCCCTTTGGCATAACACCTTAAACTACAACAATAGGGGTGGTTCTAAGAACCCTAAAGTAGTCCACCACTGAGTAACCTCATGGATGAAATAGGAAGTGCTCGCACACTTACTTATTTGGTTATACATTATGAGTTAGAGTCACGATTGTCAGTATAAGCGACCCAAAGGACGTGTACAACCGAACACACTAATTGTTCATCAGTATCAAAAGGGGGTAAAGTAAAACCGAGATACTCCTTGGGAAACCTTAGTAAATCGAGCTCGTATCTAGACAACTCACGACACCTAGTTAAGAGAACTATTTTAGGAAGCCATTTCGTCGAGGAGCCTACTTTGCTAGTCCATTATTATGTCTTCGCCATTACGAAGTGATAACTTGTTTGGATTTAAAGCCTTGTTTTTCGAAAATGGTAACGAATCCACTTAAAGTTAGATCTAAGTGTCACTCATCACGGAGTTTACAACATGTTACTTAGCTTGGTTTCTTTCTCACCTTAAGACGAGGAGAAACTATGCCCAAGTAACACCTAGTTTATTTCCACCCCATTTGATCTATACATTTGCATTCTTGTTGCTCTTTTTTGGGGCAAAAGAAGGCATCTTGCGGGAGTGTTATCATAGATTTTCATTGCCACTTTTGTGTCCATTTACGCTCATCCATGTTTGCGGATGAGTTGTTAAATGTCTAAAGTGGGTGAATAAATTTTTACATCTTTGATAGCCACTTAGTCTTGATTTCAAGATCGTCATCATAGTTAGGATTTGATTCATCCTTTGATCTCCCTTTGACGTGTTACCTTGTTCATGTTTTCTCGACACAATTAGGATATGTACGTCATGTTTCTCATAAACGTGATCTAAGTGTTCTCATTGTGGTGTTACAATGCCCACATTTTAGCACATCCTTAGTGTACTTTGACATGGTTTTACTTCAAACATTATCCAAAATATTAAAGAGTTTCATTTACTTTGTTTATGTCGTTTCGATACCATCAATACAAGAAGCTCTATCAATGTTGATCCAAGCAAAATACTTCCTACGTAAATGTACATGTGCTCAAATTCGTACATTTACTTAAGATAGAAAGAATCAAATCCATACATTTACCTAAGATAGAAAAATCAATTCCGTACATGTGCTCATGGGCCATGAAATGAAACAATACTTCCTGTGTGTAGAATTCATCACCATATATTCTACCTAAAGTGTACAAATTAAATAAGAGGCCTTTGGAACCAGCGAGTGAATAAGAGAATTAAACCGACGAATGAGATCCAAACTAATGAGCACTCAGACATCTGACATAGCATGTAGGTCTGATGAAAATGGAAACATTAATAAACTTGATAATGACGTGGAAGATGCACAGAGGTCACCTTGACACACGTCGATTTGATAAAAAAATCGCATTACTATGTGTGAATTGATTTAATGTTGACGCTGAGCGTGCAGAGGAAACTTGATAGTTTATGAAGACTAAAATGACATATTTTTGACCAAAAAATAGAAATGAACGGGTGTTTGGATTCACATCAAAATGCCAATTGGAAATGTGTTACATGCTGCCTTTAAAGAATTTGATTAAAATAATGAAAATATAACAAGACGTTTCCAAGAAGGAATGATCTTATAAGACAAAACCAATACTTACCCAGAGGAAAATGACCAATACTAGTGTAAATAATTTCATCATAGAATTCCTCTCCCAAATAAGAAATGCGCACCAAATATGATTCTCTCGGGTCTGTAATCGGAAAATACACTTCCATTGTGCTAATATGATATTCTTTTATTAAAATCTCACAAGAAAATGGATTTTCCCACACATGATTAGAATGTCATTTCTCTACCAAATGAAATTGGAATTTGTATAGAAGAATATTTCATTTTATTTAATGCTTAGTTACAATGAAGAGGTCCTCCATATATAGGAGTCTCCTCTCCTATAATTTAGGATAGTTACAAACTATAAAATTATATACGTGAAGTTGTTCTACCAACTTCACATATAAAAACTGTATATAGTTTATTTATGATTATGATTTGTTTCTTAACAATCCATAACACAATAATAAACCATTATAAATAATGTTTACACTAGAATATTCCTAACAAAGTATTATGCATCACACAAGAGGAAGTTTTAACCCTAAGAAAACAAAAACTAATGACAATCAACTTGATAAACTCGATAAAATCCTCGTTGGTATCCATGAAACACTAGATCCAATATTTTCTTTGGAGCTAGAGGACTAAGGTGATCAGGAGGTGACAAGGAAGAAGAGGAAGACCAAGGGGATTTTGATCATGGTGAGGAGGAAGATAATAGACTTGAAGTGAAGAGGAGTCATTTGGATTTTAAGTTAGCCAAGGATATCAAGAAGCTTTATCCTCTAAGTTTGACGGAATAGACTTAGGAGATGGTACTAAGGCATGGGTCATGAAAATGGATAAGTTCCTCAAAATCAAGGATTTCTTTACGAAACTAAGATAGTGTGGGGAGATTTTCATCTTTTTAGAGAAGATTCATATTAATGGGACAATATGAAAATGGAACTTGGATTGGATACATTTTTATATCCTAGTAGCAATTCAAATGATATTTTAGGAAATATTGGTCTGCCTACCTATATTTCGATTAAAAAAATGATAGAATTCCATAACATGCATTAGGAGGGAATTTTAGTAATTAAAAACTAGGAAATGTTGACTCGCCTTTATTAAGTACATACCACACTACCATAAGGATGAAAATTTAGAATAAAAATTGATTTTGGGGTTAAATCCTAATATAAATGTTGAAGTTAATGTCAATGGGCCATCTACCATGGATGTAGTCTTAGATAAATCCACAAAGTAGACATGTTTACACCATTTTAAAGTTTTTATAGAATTATGTTATGGAATACACATCACATAAAAAGGAATCTAAGGTTAGTTATAAGGGTCATTCCGATTAATTAACTTCAAACAAGAATCATACAATACCATAATAACACATTAATACTTACAACTAGTGACAACACTATGATAAAATCTCAAATACATAATAGGGTAGGTGCACTTAACTATACAAATTAATAAATGAGAGGTCTTTGTGTACCGATTGGAAAAATTGGGAGAATTGAACCTTAAGATGCTTTCATTCTTGAGATTGCCACTAGAAAATGCCCTAGTACAAAACCATATAGATCTTCCGGGTAAGTGCACCAATCTGGGGGGCCAAAAAGTGGACAAAAACCTGAAATTAGCCAAAACGCGTACGCGCTTCTCAAATAACGAGTACACGTAATGGTTTTTCAGGTTTGGTATTTTCCAAACCTTAAATTCGCACACGTATGTATTTTGCTTTATACGAATTTTGGAATGTGTTCGCATTTGAAGTTATGGTAAAGGATGTTAGAGGGCATGCAATATATTTAAAATCAAAACGTGTACTCGTTATAATGCATACACGTTTTGTTTTTTCTTGTTTCCAAGGCAAAAAACTTCGCTTGGATCTTGTTTGATCCCGAAGCTTGAGGAATAGACTCGCTAAAACACAACAAACAACTTATTTTTGAAGAAAATGGTAAAATGTGTCTTCCTCCATAAGAAATCCAACTTAAACGATCAACAAATTTATTAAAAATATGACAACAAGGTTGACTAAACTTTCTTTTTCTAAATATATAATTTTTCAAATTTTCTGACTAGTATAAGGTTTCCATACTAATTATTTTCTAACTATGTCTTTTTATAGCTATTTTTTTGAGTTTATACAAGTCTATCTTTCTTTTTATAGCTATTTTTTTGAGTTTATACATGTCTATCTTTCATTGTATATCTTTTGTTCAACTCATCGAAATTGAATAAAAATTATACAGTCCCAAACTAGGACTAATTCTATACATATTATAAAAAAACTAATTTTTGATATTTTTTGAGGTAGTTAGGGGGCACAGTCAGCTATCCCTTATTTTTAAAATTTAAAATATTTTTACTTGAAAAATAATTTTTAAAAACTCATTAAAAAAATCCAAAAAAATCTATCCCAAATTAGATGCTTTTATCTATCTTTCTACCAAAGGGTTTTCAAAAATATTAAATATTGCTCAAAAATGGGGGCACGACCAACTGTCTACTATGTTTTTTTACAAAAATAGGAGCACCTATTGGCATTTTAGATCTTTAACCCACTTACACTTAACCATTAAAAAAATTAGTAGTTTAGAAACTAGACTCGAAATGTTACAATTCATGTTCTTATAACATTTTCAAATTTTGAGTGTAACTATCTCAAATAACTTGTACAAGTTGAAGATTTTTATTTTTAGAAAAAGTGTCCACTTAAGACCCCTTTTGGCCCCCATTTCCATGAACTTACCCTTCCAAGATCACTTGTATGGACTTGGACCTTTTGTAGGGTCTTGGACTTGCTTGAGTGAGGTTATGTAACTTTCTACTCCCTTCTGATTTGCAAATGTGTTTCTTTATCAAACCATAAGTGTCTAACAATCACAACACCAGATCAAATCAACTTAATCCCATCCAAAATGTATAAGTAACGGTATCCCATCAAACTAGTAATGCAAGCATTAACCCCGCTTCATGTGGATCTATCCGTAATGACACATCACACCCAAGCCAACATCCTCCAAATGATACCAATCATCATCTGACAAAGAGGCACGTACATCCTCCAAGATCAAAGAAATTCTATATCATATGGCCACCGATCTCTCACCTACATCCACAGTAACATAAAACATCTATTAGAACATTGTTTAATCAAAATTACACAAACAACACAAAATCATAAAGCAGACGCTACAAGCAATTCACTACAATCACTGGCATTTCATCCAAATCACACACTATTTGCCAAAATCGTTGGCAATTCCTATGTCTCAACAAATTTTCCTTGACACGGGCCTAAAAAGCTTTTAAAAATTTAAAAACATCAAAAAAGGGTACTTACCTCTCCTAAGGTGGGCCTGCTCCTCCTCTTCGATCCTCCTACAACATCCATCCCTCACCTATCTCTCAAAAATCACTAAATCAAGCCTCCAATTTTCTCAAATGTGCACAGAAATGAATTTTACCGTGGTAAATACGACCATTTATAGGGCTTTGATTTTCCCCTGCTCTGGAATCGCTAATGATTCCCATAATCACCGGTGATTTGTTTAAATCACCTGTGATTCCCCCTTAATTATCAAAAACACACCTTTACAACATCTAAGTCATTTGAAACAGTATCATACTCATCCAAGTAGTACATTTGTCCAACATGTCTCTCATTTTGAGGGGCCCAATCCCTCGAAACATCAATGAAACAACCAATCAAATTAAAGATTGCCTTAATTACGCAACCCAAGCTAGTCAAAATCCAATCTCTACTAGCAATGCATCGCGGATTTGTCTTGTGACCTCAGCATTGGTAAGCCATATGTCTATAGGACACAAGCCCCTTAGCTCCCTTATCATTTAGATCCTTGGTCTCAAAAATATTTTATCTACAACCACATTTGCTTCTTACAAATAATACGTCTATAGGACACGAACCATTTGGTTCACCTATCACTTGATTCCATGGCTACACTAGTCTTATTTCTATACCTCGTGTTGGGGAAACATAAAATGAAACACGCACGAAAAAACTATCCAATCAACTTAATCAAAATGGTGATCATTGTGCTTTATCGCAATCACCCCCAATTTTAGGGGGATCACCCATCTAAACATAAAATCAAATCATGTCAAATTGTTTTTGTCTAGCATTTTATCCATCAAAAATCACTCGACAAAAGGGGTAGATATAAACATCGGGTTTTTGTCACCCGCATATGGACATCACTTTATCAAAACCTATCACTATAAACATTACCTAAGTCATTCTCCTCACCTCATAAAATCGATTTTACCCCCTTATAAATCACATTTCACTCATCTAAATTTACCCTAACCCCCTTGAAACCACCTAACCATCCCTAACCCATTTTATCCTAACCTCTTAACCTCCCCAACTTGCCTAACCTCTTCCCAACCATTTTCCCTTGTCCCCATACCCGAAAATCCTGTTTGGGAAGTGGTTCAAGGCACTTCTAAAACGTTTTCCTAAAATTTCTGGATTATCGGTGATTCTAACTAATCGTGGATTATAAATAGGATTTTCAACTCCTATTTCAGGGATCTTTAGAAACATTTTGGACGCCCGTATTTTTTTCCTTCAAGCCCAACAATTAAGTTACGCCACTCCAACAATCTTGAATCCCAACAACAACATTGAATCCCTCAAGGAGCAACAACATACCAAATTGTGCACCAAAGTCCTCAAGAATCTCTCCAGGAAACCAACAGTCAACAACATCAATTTCAATCATCATCTACAGAAATTCTAAAGCTTTCAAGGTAATCTACTATAATTTTTTCATTACTTTTATCTCATAATAATCACAAAATTATCAACTTAAATATCCATTTCATCGCTTTTATGTTTTTCGAGAAAATCAGTCTTTTCTGAGGATCGCCAACGATTCCTTTGAATCACCCACGATTCCTCTAAATTACCAAATGATTCCCTTGAATATCCTACTATTTCGTCTATCAACTCCTTTTAATCAATCATAGCATTTTATCAATCTTTACACATAGATCCTGGATTTAACTTGGATGTTGCAAGCATGTCTCTTTTGTAGATGATTATCCCATGTCACTCACATCCTATTATAAGCATCTACAATCTCTCGATCATCCAACAACCCTTCATGTGGGAACAATCTAACATCCTCCATGAGCTCACATTGTGCGCCATCAGATTCACACTTGACGTCGAGGACATTGAGAACCATCTCGAGTTCCTCCATGAAATCCTATAAGAAATTGTGAATTACTAGTACAATTACTTTGAAGCTATCCAAATTGTTGCCACCTTAGCCTAGGCCACCTACGAAGCAGAATAGGATTTGACTTTTCACCTTGAGTTTTAGCTCCATCTTTATCATTATCATTGTCTATTTTATCATTATTATCAACTCACTTAATTGTTTCAAAATGAGCTGACATCCTCCAAGGAAGTCCCTTCGATTCCTAGAACCGGCCTTTACCAAGCAACTCATCATCTCATTTTGTCTAATATTTATTGTCTAGTTGTCTTTGATTGTAGGGATCTTCGCTTAGTGAAAGGAAAATCACTTATCCATTGTTACATTCGACCATCCCGACATTGCAATTGTTGGCCCAAGTATCGATAAACCATGTCGTGTTTTGAATTTTTGGTAGTTTCCGCACTTAATAATGTTATCCCAAATTTACCTCCCCAGAAAATTTGGTCAGAACAATCCCTAGACATAAAGAAAACATGAAGGGAAATGATTCAGACCCACAAGCTTGAGTCTCGAGAACCGGACAAGCGAAAAACAGAGGCCTAAGAAAGTCAAATTCAACCCTGCATAAGAAGAAATAGAAGAAACAGTTCTTTTGGGCGTTTCCATATCTTAAATCTATTTGAAGGGTCAAGGGGGGACTCAATGATGAAGTGGTGGGGTTGAGGAAAATTAAAAGGCCCTGTGCAAGAAGAAACAAATTTGTCAAGTCGTTTGTGTCTTAACTTCATTCTACAAGTTACAGGTAGACTTAACAATGGAATTCTAGGGTCAGAGAAGAAGGGTTGGTGCCACGAGAGAGAGGCCAAGAGAAAGAACGGAAAAGATAGCAAGGATTCAAAGTTTTGGGCTCGAAAATAGTTCGAGAAAGGTCCAAAAATGACTAAGTATGGAGGAGGAAGTGAAGGAGCCACGTGTCCTAACGACACTTCTCCAAAGGTGAATCCAAAAAGGGGGAGCCCAAACTTGTGTCCAGGCTTCCACGCGTCCAAAACCCCAAGAAATTGCAGGGCGTTGAAAAGTCTTCAACTAAAAGGAAGTGCCAGGTGTCAGCTTGGTGCAAAACCGGGAGGGAAATCTAGGGTGGAGACTCAAACTTGCGCCAACCCTCCACGTAGCAAATGGTCAAAATAGAGTCAAAAGGCGGACAAGGTGGGCCTCAAAATTGGCTAAGTATAAAAGTGTAAGTGGAGAATGCCAAGTGTCTTAATGGCACATCTCCAAGAGTTGGTCTCAAGGCACAGACCCAAATGAGCGTGAGCTCACCACGTAGCCCAGAGCCCAAAAGGATAAGAGGGACCATTGAAAGGTCCACAGACCTGTGGAGACCAACAAGTGTCAACTCGACGCTCCTCCAAAGGCAAACTTTGGGCCGGGTTTTCAAGCAAGCGCAGTGGTGCCTCCACGTGTTATTCCAATAGGGGTTGAGTTAGTTGAATAGTCAATGCACAAATAGGGCGGAGGCTGCCAAGTGTCTTAATGGTGCTGATTCAAAGATTGAATAAAGAAAAGGTTTCCAAACGAGTGTCCAGACTGCCATGTGTCCTAGGGAAAAGTGGGTCGTTGGGGAAAAGTTGGTTCTTTGCCCCTTGTTGTATCAAAAGGGGTAAAAGTTGCAAAATGGCCCACAACTCCACCCAAGGAAAAAGTCAGCGTGTGAACCCGAGTCAAAGCCAAAGCGGGAGTCGGAGGAAAAAGTGAAAAATTGCCTTTCATTTAAAAGGCACAAAGACAAAGACAGAAGCACATTCCCTAACCAACCAAAAGGAGCCATGTGTCAGTAGGTGGAGTCTCGGGGCTGCGAGAGTTTTTGAGTTTTTATTTTTTGCACAATAGGGAAAAAGATAAATTGAGGACCCATAAGCCTAATTTTTCTCTAATCTAGCTGCCACATGTCCCATATCAAAAGGGGGACCCATTTTTCAAATTTTTTCCCGCCCATCTATACGGACTGATACAAACTTTGAAGGGGCATATCTTTCGACTCAGGGCTCAAAATATTGTGAATCTGACACCGTTGGAAAGATATCAGCCTCGCCCATGCCATGGAGGCCTGAAACTTTAATTTTGAGGAGGTTACATGAAGGAAAATGGAGGAAACGTCTTTGATATTTCAATGCGCAGGATCTTCTACCTCAACAACCAAATCGATTTGATTTTTTTCGCATCGTTTCCTCCTCCTTCAAGGCATCAAACCAAGGATTGATGCGGTAAAAGAAAGATTTGGGGGTAGATTTCATCATAAGCATTAATAGCGAGTGGTTGAGCTTTGACCTACTTTTCCTGCTTCTCTCTCTTTCTTATCTCTGATCAAACCTATTAAAATTTTGGTAGGATTCATTGTAAACGGTTAGAAATTCTTTGATTTGTAGGCTCCCTTCTCCTCTTAGCAAAGGGATTTGTGGGGTTCCATTAAAATTACAAGCTTTCACCTCTTGGCATTTATTAATGTAGTATCAATAAAGCATGTTTTGTGATCGATCTAGATCCTTTCCTATTTTATTTGCTCTCATATGTTCTTTCATTTATTAACCGGTTATCTCTGTGTTTCGATTATCATACGCATTTTATTTTGTTTGTGTCTATTGGAAAACAAGTGTCCATCATTCCTTTGGTGCATCACCTCATAGCTTAGCTTTGTTTTAATTTCTATATTCCTTCTATCCCTGTCTCCTTGGTAAAATTTTAGATTAGGATTAAGAACAGACCCTCTGCAAGTCTCTATGTATGCACCTAAACAGAGGAATAGGAACCAACCTTTAATCTGGAGAGTCTTCCTGTTTTATAGAGTCCCACACTTTGAGGAAGACTCAATGTTATGTGGATCACACCAAATGATTTTTCCTTAGAAAAGTAGATTTATAGACTCATTTGGGGGTGTTGTGATTTTGCACTAACAGTTTTTTGGCACACCCGATGGGACCTAAGAAGTCTCCATCTTATTACATAGTAGGGATTGATGTACACTTGTTGTGATTCTAGCTTTTAAGAAGCCTTAAAATTGTACATCTAGTGACTCCAAAAGAAACAAATCTACTGGTTTCAATGGGAGATTCATGAGTTCAAAAGAATACTAAGCAAGGAAAGAAGGTATATTTGAATACTTACATCTATCCCTAGGCAAAGAAAGGAGAGGAAGAAGAGTTCAGAGGTCTCCACCTCCACCAAGCAAAACCTTGTCAACACCTCCACTTGCAACCTGTCTTTCTTTCGATCAGAGGAGGGTCTTAGGCCAATCAAAATGGCAAGCACAACCAAATCCATATGTCAACTTCACCGGTAGTAGTCCACTCTCCTTAAATGCACAAAACTCAATCCCAATTGCAGCATTAAAGAGCATCCCATATTTCACTAGGGAAAAACAAACTTCTCTTGGTGACCATGTCCAAGATATTGCAAATAGCTATACAATCCATGAGATCCATGAGATGGACATTGCAGTCAAGATGCTCACCTCTTCATTCAAAGGGAAAGCTTCACAATGGTTCAGGAGTCTTGAGGCAGGCTTTATCCAAAATTGGAACCAGTTGTGCACAGCTCTTCACAACCAATTTTGAGAGAAAGGTGATAACTTGTCTTTATTGGAGCAACTGACAACAATCAAAAGAGCCCCGAACGAGCAACTGACTGACTTCAACCTTAGATTCTAGAGGACCTGGGATAGGATTCCAACAACAATAAAGCCCACTAATGAAGGTGCCTTCTTATAATTTCTTAGGGCTTTAAATTCTAATATTTCTTTGATGATTCAAGATAAATGGGGAAATACATTACTTGAAGCCTATAGCCTCTCCATAGGGGCTGAGAACCATTTGATTCAAGCTGGAAAAATCACTCTAGGCCATCCATGCCTCTATACCTCGAGCTAGGAAGCCCAGATGTTAGCTAAACACCCACATTAGCCCTGTACCTACTCCCAGGAGTCAAAGCTCAGTTGAAGCCTCCACCTCATCATCTAATACCTCAAAATAACTTCAGGAAGTCATGAAACAACTTCAGAACCTAGGGAATGAGTTGGTGACCATCAAGAGACAAGCAAGCCCAGAGCTCTAGGCCATATCATCCTCAGACTTAGTATTAGGCTAGACCTCAATATCAACAAAATAGACCACCATCTCAGACTATAAATCAGAGTCAAAACCAAGGACAACCTCAAGCTGCTAGACCTTTCAGGTCTTATGATCCAAATATAACCTCAACATCAAGGGCATTGGTTCCACACACAAAACAGTAACAACGTGGCACAAGAATATGATTGGTGCTTTCCATGCAATTAGCCACATAACCAATCAATGTGCTTTAATGGTGCACTTAATCAGGCCTTGATGGTGCGGCTAGTATGGTGCCATAAGAATCTAACCAAGAAGGAGATCAGCAAAGAAGGAACTCGTAAAGAGACATCTCCAGGTGAAACTATGCTTATCAATTGGCAAGCTGAAGACTTATGTGGGATGAACTAGTCCACTTCTCAAAGTGTAGCTGCCAATACACGGTCTAAAAGGAGAAACATTGGAGAAGGCCAACCACTGAACTTAGGTAACCCTCAACCTTCCATCACTCCACAAGGTTCTAGTGCTCCAAATGTAACTCCCAATATGTAGAGCCAATCCAAGCCACCTCCCAAATCCACTCAGGCACCGGTTGTGTCAACCCATGTGCAAGAAAATAATGTACCAGGAAAGGGAAGAAAAAGGATAGCTCATTCAATATCATCGAAGCAGATGAAGAGGACAAGTGTGAACATTTCATTGTGGGAGTCATTGGCCATTCTAGGGCAGAAGGATCTATTACAAACTGCCATACAAAATTGGTCAAGCTCAAATCAACCCCCTAATCAACAAGAGAGGGTGCTTACCAATTCAGCTCAATCTAGGAGGAACCATGGAGAACAACAAGGTAAGAACCTGAAACCTCCCCCTTTCTATGTTTCATTGATTATTGGGGACAAGTTGGTACACAATTGTATGATTGATTCTGGGGCAAGTAGTTTTGTAATGCCCAAGCAAATAGCTGATCAACTGGGTCTCCAATATGAAGTCATCTCTAGGGGAGTAGTACAATTAGATGGGATAAGCAAAGTGACAACTGTTGGAATCATCAAAGATCTAAGAGCCTCACTCTACATGCCTGCCCAATGTGATTGTATTGTAGAATGTGTTGTCATAGACTTGCCACCACATTTTGCTTTGTGTTTGTCAGGGACTTCACACCAAAATTGGAGGCTATCTATCTGTTGATTGGTCACATATGCTCTTTAGAACAAGGTATGGGAAAAGGCCACAATTAGATCTGATCCATTGCTTACTGATTACCATATTGAATCTTATGTGCCTAGCCCAATCAATGCCAACTGCTTAGCTTTTGATCAAGAAGACCTCCTGAAGTAGAAACCAAGGTAGGATGCATTCCAGACTTGACTCTAGATGAATGGGCCAACAAGAGACATGCTTTTGACCCTTATAAGGAGATAGAAGAATCTAAACTAGGTGTCTACTATCTACATGAAGAGAATCATCCTTTTCCTACCCTAATTAAGCTAGAACATAAAGATGACAATGAGGTATGGAAATTGTTCTTTGATGGCTCAAGGAGTAGACAAGGAGCTAGAGGAGGAGCTATGATTGTGTCCCCCAAAGGTATGAAGTATTATTCAGCCTTCAAATTTTAGTTTGCTTGCTCAAATAACACTTCTTGAATATGAGGCTTTAGTCCATGGCCTTCATTGGGCAAGGAAGCTAGGAATCAAGAATTTGCAAGTGTTTGGTGATAGTGAGCTGGTTGCCAATCAAGTCAGAGGACTTAATGTTGTCAAGAATGACCTACTCAAGAACTATAAGAGTAGAGTATGGGATCTCATGGAGGATTTTGAAGCCTTCAACATTGTGTCTATACCTAGGAAAGAAAATGAAGTTGTTGATAGACTTGTAGTAGTTGGAGCAAGCATTTGATGTGGTGGACAACATCAAGAGAGACAAAGGACAACCACATATCCACATGGTTGAGACCAGCAGTGCTAGAAAACAACACATGTTGGCAAGTGTTTGAGAATGATCAATAGATCATTAATTTTCTACAAGAAGAAGTTGAATTCTCAGCTAATAATCAAAGTAGATTAGAGTAGCAATATGGGAATCAAATAGTATAGCTACATACAAACAAGCTTCCCAAAGGCTTAGTGACATTGGAGTCCATCTTCAATCCTAATGATCAGTTTAGAAAAGAGAAGGCTAACATGTGGATCAGAGGAGAAGATTAGATTCAATCCCAGTTGGAGAAGGCAAAGCACTCCAAATTGGCAAGGTGGCTAATCTGCAAGAAAGGTATGAATTCATACAACTTTTCCAAGAATTTCCAGATGTATTTGCTTGGAGTTATGAAGACCTGAGAGGGTTCAATCCGAAGCTAGCACAACACACAATTGAACTAGATCCAACTACTAAGCCCATCAGGAAAAATTAGAGACTAGTCAATCCACATATTGAGCCTCTGATGAAGAAGGAGTTGAGCAAGCTGATAGAGGCAAGTATAATATTTCCAATCAAACATTCAAGTTGGGTTGCTAATCTGGTCCTAGTCAGGAAAAAGAATGGGGAAATTAGATTGTGTGTAGACTTTGAGATTTGAACAGAGCTTCTCTCAAAGATCATTACCCACTCCCTTCAATGGAGTAGATCTTGCAAGTGGTGTCTGGATCAGAGAGATTCTCTCTCTTAGATGGCTACTTAGGATACAATCAGATCATGGTGAAAGAAGATGATCAGTTCAAAACTACTTTCACCACCAAATGGGGCACCTATGCCTATAGAAAAATGCCATTTGGATTGTCTAATGTCGGTGCCACTTTTCAAAGGGCCATGGATATGGCATTCAAAGGGATAATCAACAAAATAGTGTTGATCTATCTGGATGACATTACTGTGTTCTCCAAAAATGCAGTAGACCACCTTTTTCACCTAAGGCAAGTGTTTCAAAGATGCAAGAGATTTGGGGTATCATTAAACCTAAAAATGCATATTCTTGGCCCATGAGGGCAGGATTTTAGGCCATATTGTGTCTAAGGAGGTTGGAAATTGACCCAGAGAGAGTTGAAGCAATAAGAGCATTGCCATTGCCAAGTCACAAAAATCTCTTCAAAGCTTCTTAGGGAAGATCAACTTTGTTCGAAGGTTTGTCCCGAACTTTTCTACCCTTGTTAAGCCAATAACATTGATGTTGAAGAAGAGATTAACATTCAGATGGATAGTGAAGGAAGGGAAAGCTTTGAGGCCATCAAAGAAGCTATATCACAAGCCCCAACTCTTGTGAATCAGATTTCTCCAAGGATTTCATATTGTATGCCTTTGGTGGCAAGTGACACTATCTCTGCAATCTTAGTTCAGTAGAACAAAGAAGAAACAAAACAACCAATTGCCTTTTTCAGTCAAGGCCGGAGGACTATGAAGTAAGATATTCCTTCATTGAAAAAAGTAGGTCTTGGCAGTGATCAGGGGACTAAAAAGGTTCAAGCATCTAGTTTCGAACAATAAGATTCAATTGTTAGTCTCCCATGCAGGAGTTAAATATTTCCTTCTCAGTAAGGATTTGAATGAAAAGAGCAGGATGGATCACTCATGTCATGGAGTATGACATTGAGATCAAGGTCACTAAGCTGGTCCGTGGTAAAGGGTTGTGTGAACAACTAGCCTCAAGTCAGCAAGAAGGAGAAAACAAGTGAAAAGAGGTTGTTTTTGTCCTACAGAATAGTCAAGAAGAAGAAGATGTTGATGTACCGCCTCTTGTTGGACTCAAGACATGGTGCACTTCCTTCGAATGGGCTTGTGTCCCCATTGGATGAGTAAAGCAAAAAGAAGGCATTTCAGACTCCAAGCCATCCCATATGTTTTCATTGATGGTGTCTTGTTTAAAAGGGACATCAATGGTGTTCTGCTAAGATGCATTGGGACAGATCAGATCGAAAGAGTGTTACAAGAATTCCATGTTGGGGCAGCTGGAGGTCATTTTTCCCCAAGGGTGACAACACTCAAAATCATGAAAGCAGGATACTATTGGCCCAGGGTGTTTGGTGACTACTACACATGGATCAAAAGGTGCAAGAATTGTGCATTCTTCAAGGGAAAAGAGAAGCTAGCAAAGCACTTCCATTGCACCCAATTTTAGTTGATCAACCTTTCATGCAATGGGGATTGGACTTCATTGGAGTCATCAATCCGAATTCAAGCCAAGGCCACAAATGGATTTTGACAACAACTGATTATTTCACCAAGTGGACCGAAGCAGTGGCACTCAAAGAGGCAAATGAATCTAGCATACTAGATTTCTATGAAGGATTAGTGACCAGATTTGGGGTACCAACTACCATCATATCAGATAATGCATTGGCCTTCATAGGTTCTAAGGTCACAGAATGGGTAGTCAAGAATGGGATTTACTTGAGCACCTCATCAAACTATTACCCTCAAGGTAATGGTCAGGATGAGTCTACAAACAAGAACTTATTAAGGATCATCAGGAGAACTCTTGATGAAAACCAGAGGACTGGCATACAAAGCTCAAATCAGCCTTGTGGGCTGATAGGACAACACCCAAAAGATCTACAGGTAGCTCCCCATTCAATCTTGTCTATGGGAAAGAGGTAGTGTTGCCTATATCACTAGAGTTTCAGCATTGGAACTCCTGAGACAACTGGAGATGTCTGAATTTGAACCAATGGAGGCCAGGTATGCAGAGTTGATGGAATTAGAAGAAACTAGAGAGCATGCACTTCAAACAATGGAGAAGGATCAGGACCTCAATTAAAAGATGCTTTGACAAGAAGGCTAGAGCAAGGACCTTTCAGGAAGGAGACCTAGTGTTGAAATGGGATGCAGACCGAGAAAAACCAGGGAGACACTCTAAGTTTGATGCCATCTGGAGTGGCCCTTATATGGTCACAAAATGTAAAAGTAGCAATGATTTTCAATTATCTACATTAGATGGCGAGGAGTTGTAGATTCCAGTGAATGGAATCTATCTTAAACACTGCTATTAGAGGGAAGGCTCCCACCTTGTACATATTAGCTTAGTTTCTTTTCCTCTAAGTGCTTGTGCACATTGTCTTGTTGTAGTTTAGGTTGCTTTTCTCCTAAGTGCTTTGCACACTTTGCATGTTCTACTTGGAGCATGTATGATTTCCAATTTTGTATATAGTTGTGGTGTTGTTTTGTTGCTCTTTTGTAGTCCATTCAGAGAGACAGATGAAGCCCCGGTAGAAATAATTTTCTACTCTCAGAAACCTTCGTTTTGAGATTTCTTATGAAAATTGAGAGAGCAAATAGTCGGGCTCATGAATCAAAGGCAGAATTAGTATCAGACCCTCGTTCTCAACTCCATGCCCAATGGATGCTTCAAGGCCACTAGTCTCTTCATCTAGCAGGAAGATGTCCCCGTGAGTCACCAAATTGTTATCCCAAATTTACCTCCCAGATAAATTTGGTTAGAACAAGCCCTACACATAAAGAAAACATGAAGGGAAATGATTCAAACCCATGAGCTTGAGTCCCAAGAACCAGACAAAGTGAAAATAGAGGCCCGAGAAAGTCAAATTTGACCCTGCACAAGAAGAAATAGAAGAAATGTTCTTTTGAGCATTTCCATATCTTAAATCTATTTGAAGGGTTGAGGGGGACTCAATGATGAAGTGGTGGGGTTGAGGAAAATTAAAGGCCCATGTAAGAAGAAACAACTTTTTCAAGTTGTTTCGTGTCTTAAATTCATTCTACAAGTTACAGGTAGACTCAACAATGGAATTGTAAGGTCAGAGAAGAAAGGGTGGTGCCGCAGAGAGGCCAGGAGCAAGAAAGGAAAAAATGGCGAGGATTCAAAGTTTTTGGGCTCGAAAATAGTTCGGGAAAGGTCCAAAAATGACTAAGTATGGAGGAGGTAGCGGAAGGAGCCACGTGTCTTAATGGTGCTTCTCCAAAGGTGAATCCAAAAGGGGGAGCCCAAACTTGCACCAAGCTTCCATGCATCCAAAACCCCAAGAAATTGTGGGGCGTTGAAAAGTCTTCAACTAAAAGGAAGTGTCAGGTGTCAGCTTGGCACAAACTGGGAGGGAAATCTAGGGTGGAGACTCAAACTTGCGCCAGCCCTCCACGTAGCAAATGGTCAAAACAGAGTCAAAAGGTGGACAAGGCGGGCCTCAAAATTGGCTAAGTATAAAAGTGTAAGCGGAGAATGCCAAGTGTCTTAATGGCGCATCTCTAAGAGTTGGTCTCAAGGTGCAAACCCAAATGAGCATGAGCTCGCCACGTAGCCCAGAGCCCAAAAGGATAAGAGGGACCATTGAAAGGTCCACAGAGCCTGCGGAGACCGACAAGTGTCAACTCGACGCTCCTCAAAGGCAAACTTTGGGCTGGGTTTTCAAGCAAGTGTGGTGCCTCCACATGTTATTCCAACAGGGGTAGAGTTAGTTGAATAGTCAATGCACAAATAGGTGTGGAGGCTACCAAGTGTCTTAATGATGTTGATTCAAAGATTGAATAAAGAAAAGGTTTCCAAATGAGTGTCGATCGCCACGTGTCCCGTGGAAAAAAGTGGCCATCGGGAAAAGTTGGTTCTTTGCCCCTTGTTGTATCGAAAGGGGTAAAAGTTACAAAATGGCCCGCAACTCTACCTAAGGAAAAAGTTAGTGTGTGAACCTGAGTCAAAGCCAAAGCGGGAGTCGGAGGAAAAAGTGAAAATTTTCCTTTCATTCAAAAGGCACAAAGATAAAGAATGGAAGCACATTCCCAAGCCAACCAAAAGGAGCCACGTGTCAGGTGGAGCCTCGGGGCTGTGAGATTTTTTGAGTTTTTGTTTTTTGTGCAATAGGGCAAAAAGATAAATTGAGGACCCATAAGCCTGATTTTTCTCTAATTCTAGCTGCCACGTGTCCCATATCAAAAAAGGGGACCCATTTTTCAAATTTTTTCCGCCCATCTATATGGACCCGATACAAACTTTGAAGGGGCATATATTTCGACTCAGGGCTCGAAATATCGTGAATCTGACACCATTGGAAATATCTCGGCCTCGCCCATGCCATGGAGGCCTGAAACTTTAATTTTGAGGAGGTTAGGTGAAGGAAAATGGAGGAAAATCTTCGGGATTTCAATGCAGATCTTCTTGCCTCAACAACCAAATCAGATTTGATCTGTTTCGTCATTTCCTCCTCCTTCAAACCAAGGATTGATGCAAGTAAAGATAGATCTGGGGGCATATTTCATCAGAAGCATTAATAGTAGTGGTTGAGCTTGACCTACTTTTCCCTTTCTCTCTCTCTCTTTCTTCTCTTTGATCGAACCTATAAAAATGGGGGCAGGATTCATTGTAAAGGGTTGGACATTCTTTGTTTTGCAGGCTCCCTTCTCCTCTTAGCAAAGGGATTTGTGGGGTTCAAGCCTTCCATTAAAACTGCAATACACTTTCTTGCCTCTTGGTCATTTATTAATGTATTGTATCAATCTGCAGAGCAATAAAGTGTGTTTTGTGATTGATTCTAGATCCTTTCCTATTTTCTTTGCTCTCATCTAGTCTTTCATTTATTAACCTGGTTATCTGTGCTCGATTATTATACGCATTTTATTTGGTTTGTGTCTATCAGCAAAACAAGTGTCCATCATTCCTTTGGTGCATCACCTCATAGCTTAGCTTTGTTTTAATTTCTATATTCCTTCTATCCCTATCTCCTTGGTAAATTTTAGATTAGGATTAAGAACAAACCCTTTGCAAGTTTCTACGTATGCACCTAAATAGAGGAATAGGAACTAGCCTTTAATCTGGAGAGTCTTCCTATTTTACAGAGTCCCACACTTTGAGGAAGACTCAATGTTATGCGGATCACACCAAATGATTCTGCCTTAGAAAATTAGATCTATAGACTCATTTGGGGGTGCTGTGATTTTGCACTAACAATAACATAGACCTAAAATTTACCTAATACAACTACTATTATTTATTTACAATAAAACCTGATTCGGATTTTCATTTCATAAACCACAGATTAGGTGTAATTACACAAAAGGTGTTCCCCCTATGGGAAAGGTCCTTCCGGACGTTTCTCCAACTATGTTTAATTTGACGGTTTGACGGTCTTTTGGATTTTTTGTGTTTAAGCTCGCTACAACTATGTAAAATTTGACGGTTTGATGGTTAAACTGTCGGTGAGAGGGAAATGGTTAGTTTCCTTCACTACCATTTTTAGGGCTCGTACGCCATTTTTTTCCCCTCCATCGAGGGTCGAGGTAAGTAAACAAGGCAGAATTCTCCATGAGGCAAGTAGTCATTCCAGTGAAACCCTCAATTTATTTGACATCTTGTGTAGGTGCGGTCGAATCATTTCCATCATTATACTTTTCGCTAGGGTTCATTTTTGGGTTCAGAGGAGGCATCGCTCAGAGGAGGCTCAATCTCAATTATTATATGCAAGAACATCAAGGCTTAATGATAAATATGATGTATACAGTCATGGAATTGTTCTTCTAGAGTAGCTGACGGGAAGGAAGTTGTGGACAATAACTCAAATGTGCTTCAATTGGTAAGATTTCTGTTTGTTAATATTCTTTCGGATCTCAGCCTGTGAAATACACCATTTTACGTGGCCAATCCCTAGGCCCGATTAATTTATCGAAGACCCACCCAGGGACATGAAAATATAACATAGAAGAGCTATCCCTTGTACCAATATGCCAATGGGTTGTTTGAATATGGAGTCAGTGGTGCAGGTGAATTATGTAATGATTTATAGGCCTCAGAAGGAACCAAATTAATGAGCAATGGAAATGGAGACATTTCTACTGATATAGAGCAAACTTCAGTTGGGGAAAGCACACAGGGCATGAAGAAAGGAGAGTCAAATCCAACACCAGATCAAGTAAAATCTATGGGACCTTATTTAAGCGATTCAAAGAGAGAAATTGATGTGTTTTCTACCATAGAAATTAACATGCAAGACGCTACCATAGTAATTACAGATCTTGTTGTACAGTTTTGAGAACAAAAGCTTTGGTTAGGTTTTTGTATATTGGCTATTGTTAGGGAAAGGCTCATTATATTAGGTGACTATAGAGATTGATCCTAATATTATGTGTTATGAATCTATGAACATTCAAGAGGTATTTGACTCTCTTTCTCATCTAGAAATGGAATATGCAGTGATATCGCTACTGTATTGCTTGTATTCTGCAAGAAAGTAGTTGATTCCTAAATTGTCAGGCTTTAAGCTACTAGAGTTGAGAGTAACAGTTGTGGGTATTTATGTTGGTTTATGTTTTGCAGTTTCACTTTATTTGGTACAAGTTTCTTATAGGAGGCAGTTTGGGTGAAGAACTGTTTGAGTTAATGGTTGGAGAAGACTTAATTGGATTATTTCACTTGTTATCAAATTGCTTCAATAAGAACGTTTTTGGGATCCTCTGTCTCTAAATGTAAGTTTTGAGGTAAAATAGAAACCTAGCCAAACATAAATATACATATAGGGGAAATATTCATGTTTTGATATTATTACAGGGATGTGAACACTTCTAACATTCATTTAGATGATAAATTTGAAGCATATTTATCAAACTTTAGCATTGCAAGTGCATTTCCTTAGCCAAAACCCACACCTCTACCTATGTTATGGGTACCATTGGCTACATTGGCCCTAAATATGCAAGAACATCAATCTGATGTATACAATTACAGAATTGTTCTTCTAGAGTTGCTGAACACAAATTTATTTTTTTCTGGACAAGTCTGCCTTGGGTGGATTTGAATCACTTGCCATTTATTTATTTTTCATGCCTAAAACTTTATGAAACTACTGCCTTGACATAATTGGATACTTGGATTCAGTCAGGCTTTGGGGCCTTGGGCACAGCATGTAGATTCATGCCTTCATTTGTTGCATTACAGAAGCAGAAAATTGATTCTCATGAGCCATTGTTTCTATTCTGATTGTGGTGATTGTGCTACTTCCATCAGGTTAGATTTGACCAATTGTTCAATAAGTGAAGTTCAGATGACTTTGGCTTGCTTCTCTAGAGTCCCTGCGAGTTCATTTGCATAATGGTGGAAATTTCTTCTCAAGACTCGACTATGGCGATTTCTTCTCCAGACGAGCCTATAACTATGAACATCATTCAGGAACATTGAAATCATAGCAACCTAACAATACGTTTGAAATTTGAAACAAAATCTGCAACCCATGTTAATATGATTTTTTTCTTTGTTATATTTTATTTTGATATATAGGCATCAAATGCAGTTTTAGCTACAATGTTAGTAAACCTCCACAATCACTTTTGATTCGAACAGGACCATGTTTGCATGCATTGATTATTATTCTTATCACCTTGCACTACCCAGAGTTGGCTTTATTTGGAACACAAGTAATGCTCAATTATGTTATATATTGTTTGTTATCTTGAAATATTATTTAATTGTTTTCTTTATCTTAGCATTTCGTGAAGTTAGAGAGGTGTAATCAGGTTTCACTTTACTTGTATTTTGACATCAATAAATTCTACCTATACACACAGAAGATTTGGGGCCCCTCAAGAGTTGATTTTGTTTTAGACTCAAATAGTGACAATTTTTTATGCCATGAAATTTATACTTATTCATGAATACATTTGAGCTTGGTGGTCAGCATTCGATGAGTTATTGTGGCATATAGACTTGGAGGGTCCTCGTATTGCAATAAGGATGCATGGAAGAAAATTTGTATATGCAAGGAACATTAACACTATTATTGTTATGGACATTTCATTTTTCTCATGTCGAATTCTTCTGTTATATAGTTCTCATTTTGAGTTGGAAGCTTCTATGCAAAGGATTGCATGCTTCTTCAAAGTCCAAATTATGGCCTGATATTATAGTTAAATGAATACTGAGGTAGAAGATACATAAAACTAAGTGGTACTACACTATTAGGTTTAAAAGTTGGGTGGTTTCTTTTAGCTTATTTTTCCTTGGGAATAGCACAAGTTTAGTTTTACATAGAAGATTTGGGTTCCCTGAAGAGTTGATTTTGCTTTAGACTAGTGATATATTTTGATGTTATCAGGTTGATACTTATCCATGAATGCACTTGAGCTTCACAGTTAGCATTAAATGAGTTATAGATGTTTCAACCAGGACAATCATTATATTGCTCCAAGGATGCATGAAGCAGAACATGTGCATGCAAGAAACTTTAGCTCAATTATTGTTATCAATGTTTTCATTGTTCTAATTTAATGTTAAATATTATGTCATATACTTCTCATTTTGAATTAAAAAATTCCACGTAAATAATTGTATGCCTCTTCAAAGTCCTTCAAATCTACATTGTGAAAAAATAATGGTCTCATATTATAGTTTGAAGAAGTCAAAGGAGGAAGAAACATGTAGCGTTGATAACTTAGGTGGTCTCTTAAAACCTATTTTTACTTGGGCATAGTGTATATTTTATTTTGTGTCTGTTTGCTACATCTTTTTATGCTGCCAGGTAGGCCTATCTTTGAATAAACCTAAAATGAAAAATATAAGCAATTCCACACTTATATTTTTTGGCTTAGCAACATAAGAAATTCCACACAACTTAGAATCTCTTAATAGAAAAAGTAGTCACTAAAACTAGTGCGAGACACAAGCAAAGGTTAGTGACAGTTAACTACCACAAAGTCTACGAAAATAGAGAACAAAATTTGAAATTATTTCTCCATGATGCTTGCATTCTTTAAAGTATGCAATGCAATACATTTGGTTCAAATAGAGGAAATTCTGGTCATCCGAGGAAACCTACAAAAAAATTGATAAATTGTTTAGTTTTTATGCCATGTATAGTAAAAATTCAAAACTCAATAGACACAAATATCCAAATTTCTTACCATAGATCTTCATCCATGGATGAGAACCCTTGGTCATTACATATAAATGTGGTAGGATCACCTGGTACTTAATAAGAACTCATTAATTCATAATTCACCCTCAACATTCTTTCAAGATTTACAGAGAAGTACAAGTACATTGTGGTTTTGGAGCTACTACTTGATTAAAAAGTTCCCTAGATATCTCAGAATTGGTACGTTTTAATTCAAAATGGTTTCTGAATAAAATCAAGTGATTAAAGTGGAATTCCTTCCTTCCTTTTACCTTTAACAGTGGATTCGTAATGCTTCATAAATTAATCAGCATGCTCATTCAGAGTATAACCTGCAATCATTGAGTTGAACAAGGCTTTGTCTCTATCAAACAATTCATCAAATACCTGGTGGGCATCTTCTAGACTCCCCATTTTAACATACATATCAAAAACTGTGCATTTCCTACAAAAGAATCTGACATAACCCCATTTCTGATTATGTACGCATGTATGTCCTTACCATGTTGTGGATATGTTATATATAGGCAGATTGAGAGTACAATTACAATTGTGTCTGCTCCTGGCTTCTCTCCAACCATTAACATTTGCCAAAAGAGCCTCAAGACCTCATGACTATGCCCTTTGTGAGCATAACCACCTATTATTGTGTTCCAACTGACCACATTCGACACAACCCCAAATAACTGCATTTGCCTCAAAAGGTTGAAGGCCTTGCGATTTTTTTGCACCATTGACATTTTAGAAAATACATTCAATCAATTTTTGGTGACATCACAAAATTCTATTGAATTTATAAATAAGATAAAGACTTGGAGATGGATACATACTTTCCATGGAAAATAAGCACATGAACTATTGTGGCAATCAATGCAGCAAATCCCACTCCATATGTCATAGCAAAAAAGGTACTTAAATGTAATGTGTCATACTCCTCATAAGCCTTCAAGTCCAGATGGAAATTTGAATCAATAATCTTGGAAATGTTGTACTCTTGGCCAGAGGAGGTGAAAAGATCCTCAGAAAATATGGGAAATGTCTTTGCATCAAAAACATTCTAGCCAATATGCCAATGGTGTCATCACATACATTACAAACACAAATCCAACAGCTACGTTCACATGGCAAACCAAGGACTGGCAAGTGGGCTTCCCAAGTAAGAAGAAATTGTTGACCAGTCTATTCCAATGACACATATACCAAGTTGCACATATTTAGGAAATATCCAGCAGATTCATGGGCTCCTCGGTGGCAACAATATCAAGTTCTCGCCAATTCAAGGAACTTAAATTGGAGGCATCATAAGCTGAGAGACCTAAAACAGGCCACAAAGATCATATCCGGGTTTGTCATGGAAAATCCCAGACCAGTTACCAAGATTCTGATAAAAAAATACACATCTCTCCACATAAGGCTCCCCCAAGACCCCAACAAGAATATGAAACTCTTTATAGTCAATCCCTCTATGATAAAGGCTACCACTTCGCAACCTTACTACCCCAAGCTTAATACCATACATATTTGATGGTACTGATGCATCATATTCAATGCCTGTCTGAGGCCTAACAAAGGCTCTGGAGGCATATCCTTGAAGAAAGACATCCAGTGACCTCAAATCTTATCCTTGAAGAAGCATTGGTTTTTTACTCATTATTTACCTTTTTTCAATCACTGATTCTTTACTTCTTATTTATGTTTTTTAATCACTGATTTTAACATGTGGAGATGACTTGGGAAAGAGGTTCGTCATTAATACGTGTTTAGTATTTTTTGGGCTTTATTATATCACTGCATACTTCTGTAATCACCTACATAAAAAGTGCTCTATAAAACCTTGTTTGTGTTTACACTGAAATTATCATGATTGTTGAAATCTTTGATCCTGCATGGAAAAATATTGAATTTAATGGAATATGTCATTTTTGAATTTGAAGTTTTTATGTGTGGTTCAAGGCACTCGCAAAGAATATTGAGAGGTATCCCGACAGGTTTGATGTCCAATTGTATAGTTGTCACTCCTTTCCTTGTACCAACAATTTTGAAGTCCATATCTCCCAAATGATCTTCAAGACCCTGAAAAATAGTGAACATCTCAGACTAGGCATTAGGCAAGAGAATCTTCAATAAGATTTTCTAGAAAACCAAACAATATGATTCTTCATCGATTATAATCCATGTTTATTTAAGATTATTACAGCATATGCAAGGCAAATAATGTGGCATACCAATATATTTGTCATACAACCTTTCAATGTAATGTTTCATCTATATTCCTACACTACCACTATCGAGTGTACAATAAAGGTTTTTTCAACAAAAGACCAACCAAACACCGATGCAACACTAACACAATTACCCGAAATAAATACAAACCATGTCAACTATAAATGTAATTAACTATCGAAAACGGTATCAAATGTATTCATGTTTAAAGCGAATAAAAATGGACACAAACGGCTACCACTCATGATATAAAATCTACACATGCACAAAAGCCTTCATGTATTCATGTTAAGTTCAAATAAAATAGTCCACAAAACGCTATCACTCATGATATAAGATTTGAAATTGTATATGTACGAATTTGTAACAAGTTTGAAATGAAGAGATGATACCTTTAAAAAATGGTTCATCTATATTTCTACACTTACAAAATAACACTTTTCAACATACATGTTCAAATTTTCCTTTTTACTATTGCTCGCTTCTTTATGTAAACCAAAAACAACGCATTTTTAATGTCTTCTTCATTATATCTGCATACAAATACCTATAGTTTTCAAATGCCGAGAAAGAACCATGCAATGTATAGTTGTTTCCATCTAAAGCTTTGTAAATTATATCACTTTTTTCCATATTGAATTGTTTTAAAGGTTAGACCTCATGTTTGCGCTATTTAAATGAAGTGGTTCATCTATATTTGTACACAACCAAAATCAATCACACCCCTTATCAACATCAACTAAAAAAGTAATAATTATCCGTCTAAAACAAACAACTTATACCGTTCCGCGTTCACAAGCACCTACAAATGCTTTTGCTAGTTTATTTTAATTATTTTCCCCAAAATAGAAAATGATGGAGACGTACTAAATAAAGTATATATTTATCTTCCTCGACAGGAATTGGAAAAGGAAAAACGAATGGGGACGTTTTAATCCACTGTAGTTTCGTTTACAAAACCATTAATGTCTCTTTCGAATATGAGTAGGTCAATTAAAATTATGTGGTTTACAGTGAGGAAGATCTCTTCTATTTGTGTACATTACAAGTGGGGAACAAGAATATTCATTAGTGGCGCATCATAAGAGAAACGTGATCCCTTTTTACACGTTATTAAGTGTTTCAACGTCTTTAAACTGTTGAAGAATTTCTCTCTCTTGTAAGGAAATTCCGTTTAAAATGTCTTTAAGAATTCATGCTCTTCTAATGGCTCTCTCGGATTATCCTACCCAACCAATTTATCAATTAGGTTATTTCAAGGAAATGCATTCCCTTTGCTTCTATTGGCTTACAGGTAATCACTAATGTTTTCATAACCATGGTCGACCACCAAATATGTTATGGGTTAAAATTTAGTGTATTTTGGATGAAATAGACAAGTTATGGTAAATACAAAGACCTTCATTTCTGTCATAAGCAAAAAAATTGATTGGGAATCATTTTCTCCTCGTGAGTCAACTAAACTAGGCGTGCCATGATGAATAGATATAAAACGACTTTATAAAATGGTCTTGGATCACTCAAAATTGTATAGTTTTTATGACAAGTGAATTTTTGTACATATCTTTTGTCTATTATGTTCAACTTCTCATTGTCATGTGCCCCACATTCCTCAACCATTTTTAAAGCTTGTTTGCTTGATATTTATTGATCTTTGTTGCTTGCTTTACGTCACAACCCATGACTTTACCACTATATATTTTCTATTTCC
This sequence comes from Taxus wallichiana var. yunnanensis, assembly GCA_018340775.1. NCBI lineage: Eukaryota > Viridiplantae > Streptophyta > Pinopsida > Cupressales > Taxaceae > Taxus > Taxus wallichiana. The sequence goes on from CM031237.1 coordinate 931,795,119, forward strand.
TCATTATTCCTCTCCCCACAAATTGTGTGTTTAAAATATACTGTTGACCAAAATTTTAGAATGTGTGTTGTTTGTTTGTTCCTTATTCTCGTCATAATTTGCGTATAATGTTAATTATGAGCGCCGAATGTCCGCTAATATGATTGAATTCCTTCCACGAGAAAATTAGAATAAAGGTGTTTTTTTATTTTGAGTGTTGAATAATTTGGACGTAAACTTGTCACTGTAAGATGACAATGAATTTATCAGTATCAAACTAGGAAAAAGAATGATGAATATTTTTCAGTATACAATTTTAAGAAAAATAATCAACATGACCATCATTCGAGAATCAGAACAAGTGGAGAAAGTAAAATAAATTTCTGTTATGTTGCACTATCTTTGTGGTACAAAATAACTGTGCATCAAAAGAAAATAATTCTTTTTAAATGATGTTTTTTTTTTTTTTTTTTTTCCATTTGTGCATCACTAGATTGATTATTGGTTGATAGGCCTTACTAAAGTCAAGTTTCTTTGTTAACCGTTATTCCTTTTGTCTTAGTTATCTTCTTTTTCATTTTCCTTGTCTGTTTGTTTTCTCAAAAATATTATTGAAAAAAACTTTAAAAACAAGGATAAAGAAACCATAGTAACACCACCCATTAATTCTTACTTACCATTTCCCTTTCCTTATTTCTATAGCTTTCTCGGATGTTCTCTAAGATAGATATAATCTAACATAAATCAGCTAAAGAAGTGAGAAATTGTTGTTTATTTTTGAAGGGTGATTTCTGTATTGTTAGGCTTGGCTCTTGGTTGATATGGAGGAGAGAGAATATTTTTAGATCTATTTGGAGTCTAAAATTTCCTTGGATTTGAACTGAATTTCTATGAAAAAGTGAAAAATTACTCCAAAAAGGAGTCATGACTAATGCTTTTGTAAAGGTTACGTTAGACATGACGAAGAAATATGTTGTTTTTTTGAAGTGTTGAAAATGTCGGGGTTTCATTGATGGATTCATATATTCTAGATTATTTCATCTACAATAATGGCGATCTTCTACCTTTCGTAACACTCACTGGTTTCGGCGTTTTTATCTTGAATTTATGTACAAACAAGACATGAATCAGGGTATCTAACACCGATGAGCGAACTAAGAATAGTGCACAGGACTAGATCTTTGAGGCATTTATTTCATCTTCTCATGTTGTTGCAAAGTTCAGATCATCTAGCAACACCTTTTACAAGTATATGCCATCAAATAACGAAAATACATTTTGCTAGCAGGAATGGAGGCATACTCCTGCAATGATTTTAAAATGTATGAGCTTGGGCACATCTTTTGTTCACCTCCGCAAAAATAATCATCAACCAACAATACAGTCAAGCCATCCCACTTGTGACGCAAGACAACAATTTATCATTCCATGTGGGCGGATCCCATGTAGAGGCTCGCCTATCATGTCTCCTACGTGCTACACAATATCAAATGTGAGACTCTGGTGAGTTAAGACACACTTCAAAACAAGTCAAAATTTTGCCTTCATTATTGAAACCAATTCTTAGGAAAGCTACTTATTTAGTTTCATCGCTTTCTATACTCGGATTTTACCCTTTTTGAAAGTGATGCATATTATGTCAACCTAGGAAATCATATATGGCATTGGAAACACAAACAAAATTCATGTTATTAATATGGTGATGCGAACATGGTCACAATTTATTGTATTGATCCAATTTCCTTCACACAAAGGTGCTTCTTCTTCTTCTAATGCCTCTTATCTTGAGAGTGATGCATATTACGTCAACCTAGGAAATCATATATGGCATTGGAAACACACAAAATTCATGTTATTGATATGGTGATGCGAATAGGGTCGCAATTGACTCTATTGATCCAATTTCCTTCACACAAAGGCGCTTCTTCTTCTTCTAATGCCTCTTATCTTGAGCTTCTAATGATTACAAAAGTATAGATGAATAGCAAATTATTTTAATAATAGCGGAAGGAGATTGACTCAATAGAGAGATTTGTCTTTAGTAGAGCACATGGAGAATGGGCTCCTTCCTTTACATTAGTAATAACACTAAGTGGTGTTTATTCCAAGACAACTGACGTCAACTTCCTCTACAGATCTATGGTTTACGTTATAGGCTTGGTACAAATGGGCAAGGTGCTGAGAAAAGTGAAGAATTTATATCCTCTATTTTTGTAAAAGATGATAGGTTACAATTTCATAACCACGGTTTTTTCAGGGATCAAACCCCATCAATCGATTGTAAAATAACATGAAGTTTGCCATGCTTTACTATGTTCTTGACTACTCTAACTTTTCAAGTACATAAACCATTTTTTTAGTGCAAACCTTGGAGATACCCGATGGGAGAGTCGAAACGATTGAGGCCATGATCGTGCCACAGGTGAATTTTACGGTGCGGATGCCCCTTACTCGTAGCTACTTAAGCTTAAGGTGATCACTAGTTTAATTGCATGCTTACTCATAGTTATAAATCTGTTATATGCTTCATCCAAAGCATGAGCAAAGATGCCGACAATCTATATAACTAATACCCCACTTGTGTGCACTTCTCAATAAAAAGGATTTTTTTTAATCTCTTTGTATACTTTACTTTTAAAAATAAAGTATAACTAACTATAATATAATTCAATAGTTAAAATGAAACTTCTCTTCCAACACCACCGGTGTTCAAACTCCCCACGTTATATTAACAAAACAAATAATTAAGAATACCCTCGGCGCGCAACTGTGCCACAAGTCCCCTAAATACTGCGGAAAAACGTCTAAAGCAGTAAGCTAGCTTTTGGTACAAATCCCAAGTTCAAACGGTTGGAAGTGTTTGATTGTGGAAAAACCCACATACCCCACGCCATAATTCGCGTTATGTTGTGTGGACCCCAGGAGCCCCCGTGTTTTCGTTTAAGCCACACCCAAGTAATAATAATTAGTAGCATAAGCACTTGACAGGGAAGAGAAACGGCATTTGGAAGAATGTAAAGCTTTATCGAAAGTGGCCTCAAAAATGTGGCTACTTAGGTAGTACAGCTTTCTTTTTGTTTCGTGTATAGCAAACACAGTCCACAAGGAACGCTTTTCTTAGAAAGAAAAGCCCAAAGTGCATCATATTAATGTTTCCACAAGGGACCCCCTAAAATAGGTCAATCACCGTGTGTTTTATTAACATGTTTTTTTAAGACCAATTACTTGCGATTTATATTTTACTCTTACTTAAAAAGATATATAATGTTGGGTAAATTACATGATGGTATAAATTCTAACAATTTTATCTTCTTCACTTCAACAAAAATATATATGTAGGAGAATTTCCAAGGACGAGTTTACACGTCTTTGATTGGCACATTAAAGGGTGCATATGTGACTAATATTTTTACAATTTATGCATGCCACTTTAAGAACAAATAAATATATTTATTCCACATTAATCATTTAGTTAGGGGATCATTTTTAATGAGACATTGTCATAGGTTAAAGGGGGTCATTTTTAAATGAGATATTGTCAAATTAGATTATAGTCTATCTAATTTGAGAGATAAATCATATATGTAGAAGTGAGCAACAAATCTAAATTTAAATTTACGTTTACATTTCTTTTGGAGTACAAAACATGTATTTATAGGCAAATAACTATTACTCTTCTCTTAATATTTTATAAATTTTATTATCATTATGCCATTATATGTGTTTATAATGGCATTAAAGTGGAATCTAATGATATGACCCCATAATTTTTATTTTCGTTATTAAATTTGACATCTATTTAACATGGCATTATAATTTATTTATTTTCTTAAGAAAAAACTTTTAGAATTCAATTAACAAGTAGTAATATCTTCAATAGTATAATAGAATTTGGGTTCTTTTTTCAAACAATTATTTTCTTTTTTTCAAACTTATTTTTTGATCACCACTAAGTGGGAAATATAAAAAAGAATGTAATAGAATTATTAATCAACGTAATACGCATAAAATTCAAGATAAAATCCTCAAATCGATATCACAAATATTTGTTAAATACATGTATATATAAGATATTTAATTGATTATACCCATATAATTTTTATTATGGGAAGTTAATGGTGTGACTATGTAAAATTTTATTATCTATATTAAATTTGGTGAGTAAAATGATGCCAAAATTATTCTTTTAGAAAAAATACACATGGTAATTCTTAATTATTAATGTATCAAACGGTCGTTGGCCCATTGGTGAAGTTGTTTGGCTCACAAAGAGCCCACCAGGTTTAATTCTTGCTAAGGAAAAGACACGGAGATACTGTGGATCCTTAAAAATAAGTTCAACAAAAAAATAAAATTATTAAAGTTATATTTCTTAGTTATCATGTTCTATAAATTAGTAAATTGGATCCTTAAGTCCATTAAAAATTGGTTGTTAAAGAATATTACAATAAAAATACGTAATAGTTTTTATTGAAGTGACACTATGATTTTAAGAGGAAATCTTATGCTAAGAATACTATCACAATTATTAGTTATTAAAATTCAGAATTTTAATTGTTAAAAAAGTAAATAATAATATTTATTAAAATCCATATTTTACTATTAGAACTGCGCTTTATATTAAAATAAAAAATAAAGAGAGCTACATAGTAAGGCGGGCCACCGTAAAAATCACGGTCCCACAAAATGCCACAAGGGCACCAAAAAATAGAAAATGTCACGTGGGCAACAACGCCACAAAGGCAACCTTCGAACGCTCGAGAGGGCACAACAAAAACATACAAAAGCATATCAATGTGATAGTTTGTATTTATCATGCTCTATAAATTAATAACTTGGATCCTTAAAGTCCATTAAAAATTGGTTTTTAAAAGAATATTACAATAAAAATACATAATAGTTATTGTTAAAGTGACATTATGATTTTTAGAGGAAATCTTATGCTAAGAATACTATCACAATTATTAGTTATTAAAATTCAGAATTTTAATTGTTAAAAAGTAAATAATAATAATTGTTATAATTCATATTTAACTATTGGAACCGCTCTTTATATTAAAATAAAAAATAAAGAGAGTTACATAATAAGGGCGCAAGAAAAATCACGGTCCCACAAAATGTTATAAGGGCACCAAAAACAGAGAACACCACGTGGACAACAACGGCATAAAGGCAACACAAAACGCTCACGGGCACAACAAAAAAACAGACAAAAGAAATGCCACAGAGGCAGAACTAAAAACCCAAAAATAGGGATTTTGTTTTTTAATTAAACTTGGTTGTTTAAGAAAAAACTTAGAATCAAAAGTTATTGTTGTAAGCAATAATTTGATTCTTTAATCAAATGTTTCCATAAAAATAATGTGATAATATATTTTATAAATGATTTTTCTAAATATATAGTGGAAAGTAGTCGCATGGGAAGACAATTTCCATTTGTATTCTCTTCTAAAAACTTATTAAGAAAAGTTTCCAACATTTTCGTTTCTCTAAATTTTATTTTTCATCGAACCATTTGTTAAGGTAAAAACGAGGAGCAGTGGCCCCTTCTATAAAGATCTGTCTTATAATTATTATTTAGATTCAAAACACAATTGTTAAAAAAACAACGTACGAAATAAATATTGATTATTTTATAAGTGATTTTTATTATTAAAAATTAGCAAAACTCGAAATATTATATAAAAATTTCGGAAGTAATCTTTATTATGAAAAAGTAGGCCCAGCTAGACATCATTAAACAAAAAAATCATTCTTGTCTGAGGATTTATTTCAAATATACTCTTCTTCCACACCTGTTAGCATGTGAGGGTTACTTTTGGACACTGGTGACATATATTCTTATTCATATAAAATATTATTATTTAATGGAAAAACAAAAAAAAAGGCAAAAACCCTAAAGAAAAGATAACAACCTAAGTAATAAAAACCTCCCTCCCTCCCTAATCACTTGACGAGGGATTAAATTTGACGGCCACCTATGCCTGTCAAACAATTTTTAAGTGACGGTAAATTTTAAATCTTGCCCTTCAAAAATACAAAATAGTGTTATTTTTATAATGTTAATAAAATATTATTTTATATATATTTAACTATTTTAAATATATATTTGTATAATTTACCTATAAATCTATATAAAAATGACGGTCATCCTTAAAATTTGCAAGTCGCATGTGACGTTTTTTCAAATATTTGCAAGTATTTTACGGCTAAAATCACGAAAAACGTCTAAACGGCCGTCAAACTCAACAGTAAATAAAATAAAATATTCCACACTAAATTTAGGGAAGGACTTTTGTAATAAAATATTCCACGCTAAATTTAGGGAAGGAGTTTTGTTGAGCTTTTTGTTCCGGAGACCCGGATCTGTGCCGCGCCTAACATAGAAAAATATCATTCCGCCTCGATAGGGACCTCGGTTTGCTTGACTTTAGAGCCGCCCATACGCGGAGTTGGCCGGGTCAGCCATTAATGCTCGCGCCTCCCACCGCCTCCGATAAATTTGGCGACACGAGCATATTAGGGCAAGTGGCAGCATTTAATGCTCCTACCAATTTCTCGGATACAAATGTCGACTACCTTTGACATTTCGACATGGGCAGCAGCACCTGCTTAGCCGAGCCTAATTTCCATATTCTTGCACAGCAAGGAAGCGTAACCGATTATTCTAAAATAAATCAGAACATCATTTGACCTCCATGCCATCATCATTCAGACCTTTTTTGTTTCCCCTTCTTTCGCTGCAATAATTTCCAACCTTGTTGCCCTCTGCTGAAGCTTCAATGGCGGCCACTGTTCATACGCTGTTTCTGTTGCTCGTTCTTCTTCCGATCGTCTCTGGAGCTCGGCATGGACTTGAGGACATACCAGCAGAGGAGTTGCAGAGCTCTACATCAAATGTTGCAGAATTATCAAGCAGATTTGATCACAGGTTTAGGTTTCTGATGAAGGGCACGCGCATTCCTCCCTCGGGTCCTTCAAAGGGACACAATAGCGTTGGACCTTTAAGTATATCAAAGTCTCCCTGATAATACATATATTTTTTTGTAAGTTGCACAAGTATCCATCCGGATGCAATTCAGATTCCGTTATATTGTAATTTGAGAGATTTTGCTCGAGCCATTACTGTATATATATAGCATATTATAGACATATATACACACTTGGCTGCTGCAAGATTTTCATGGCGAAAATAGCCCAAGTGTGGGAGTGGTAGACATGAAGTAGCCCAATTTTTTTTTCTGTTTTTTGTTTTGACTGATAAAATACCCAATACAGGAAATCTAAGTACCCTATGCAAAGCTCAAGTTCCTTTGCATGATCTGCACTGTAAAAGTAGCAATTTCATTAACGTTGGAGTACAGTGGTTGAAGATGTATCTCAATGCGGAATGTACCATAGATTGTGGTGGATGTTCGATGCCCTGATTTCTTTACACTGTTCATGTTCTTCATGCAGACTGCCCAAGTCCAACATATATATTACTTGTATGTACTTACTGTCATATCTTTTCAAGTATTTCTATTTTTCGTACTGCAATTTGTGATTGATGTCTTGACAAATTCGGCTCAGTTTTCTCCATTCTCTGCAACTAGAAATCAACCCAGTCGAAAACATGTACTGTTCCAATATATAATATAAACATATGTATACGGCGCCATTGGCCAATATGGTTTTCGCTCTGCATAACTGCATCTACCAATATTGTCATGTAATAGATTTAGCCCAAAATCATTCATCAATAATATGGCAATCTCAAATTAATGGACAATCAATTCCAAATGATGACTCGGTAAATCGTTTATTTGACATTAATCTTATCCAAGGAGGAGGTAAACATCGAATGAACACCATTGTCCTGGAATGGAATTAATTTGATGTACAAAACCATAATACCTACTCCCATTGTCCCATACTGACCGATGGCTTTCCCTGTGCACACAGTAAAAAAATATACTTTTCACAGGATAAGTGGTAAAAAATGCTTGCTAGTTGTACGTGTGAAAATAATAATGGTGATATGGTTCACACTGGAAACGAAAGTGAAAAGTTGCTGTTTACACAGTAATCTAAAGGAACGTATACGTAGCTATCCGGTAAAGTTCATGGGGAAAATTTTTATTTAGAAATAAACATAGCAGCCCCACATATATATATATATATATATATATATACTCGATAGCTACCGAAATGTGACCTATCAGTTCATGTTAAACATATTGGAAACCCCTTGATTTACCATTAACAGATCTCGAGAGTTTATGATGCATTAGATTTTCATTTTAAATTTTCATTTGGGAAACAAACAATTTTCCGTACACATTGTATTTTGGAGTTATATTTTTTAGAAGGATTATATTTGTTAAGTGTTTTCTACGAAGGAGGTATCTATTCCGGTAAAGTCATCCAAAGAATGATTCTATCCATTTGATATTTTGTATCATATATTTAAAAGGATTTGTATTCTAGTGGCTGATTTAACAAGTCATTTACGTCATTAACTAGAATTCATTCAACCGTTCATTTCTAATTACTCGTAACCCTCTAACAATCACTATAAAAATATAGCGATCTCTAAAGAGACAGCACTAAGGACAAACCCCTATTATGAAGATCTTGTAGAGTCTCCCCATCTACATCAAGAGAATTAAAAAAGAATATAAATTTTTCAAGTAAAATTTTATTCTCGATAATGTTCCATTTAATTTTCGATCCCACTACATTATTACCACTGACTTTATATTATTTATTTTTAATTTTACCAATAAAAAAATTACGACTTAAAATAAGAGAAGAAAATCTTGGGTCGCAATCGAGGAGCAATGAACTTAGAAATGATATTGGCGTTAAGTGAATTTGGTATTCTACATGAATTTATAAATGTATGTTGGCCAAAGAGAGAGGCGGACGTCATCCGTATGACTTGTCAATGGCATCAAGGGTTAAATTTGACGGCCGTTTAGACGTTTTTTGTGATTTTAGCCGTAAAATACTTGCAATTTTTTTTTAAAACCGTCACACATGACTTGCATATTTAAAATATGACCGTCATTTTTAATATATGTTTATATATAAATTATATTAATATATAATAAATATAGTTTAAAAAATATGAAATAGTCTTGTATATTATTTATTAGTATGATATAAATAACAGTTTTTTTAATTTTTGAAGGGCAGTATTGAAAATTTACCGTCACAGAAAAAATGTTTGACAGGCATAGGTGGCCGTCAAATTTAACCCCTGAATGGCATCATTACATTATAAATTCGTTGCATTGAAAAGAAGTTTGGCATGTTCAATGGTTACAAATTCACAATATTGTCAAAATGATGTTAATGAGTGGGACCATATCCTTCCATTTGAAAATGACCACCTCACAACTAAAAAAAAAGGTCATCCGAATGACCCGTAAGAAAGTGGATTAAAAACTATAGAATCATAATGTGTGTACTAAAAGCTTCTACCCATCAAGAGGACACATGTTTATTTGTTCACATTTTGAAAATGACCACCTCACAACTAAAAAAAGGTCATCGAATAACCCGTAAGAAAGTGGATTAAAAAACTATAGAATCATAATGTGTGTACTAAAAGCTTCTACCCATCAAGAGGACACATGTTTATTTGTTCACATTTTGGATATCCTCTTTGTGTGTTTGAAGCACAAATGATGGTTGTGTGTGTGTGTGTGTGTGTGTGTGTGTGTGTGTGGGTGGGTGTGGAGAGAGAGAGAGAGAGAGAGAGAGAGAGAGAGAGAGAGAGAGAGAGAGAGAGAATATGCCGCGAAGGATTATCTTTTCATTTATTCAATTTTTATGGTTTGTCTTTAACTTATAAGTAATTTATATATTTTTATTAAAAATTAATATTAATTTTTTTAATTTTTCAAGATAGGGGTTAATTTAAATCATTTCAACATTTTAACATAAATAAGAAAAAATATTTTATAAATTATTTTTAGTAAGAAAATAAAATATTGTAAATTTATTTGTATTAATATATAGGATGTCACACTGGAAGTTGGTTAAAGTGAGCTTCTTATTGATATAATGGTTCACTTTGGTCATTAATGAATTTATTAGTTTTGAGTGTTTGTCTTTCTCACAATTTAGAAGAATTATTTTTTAAAAAAATTGTAAATAATTTATTATAAAAATAATAATGTATTTATAATTATTTTTATATTACTTTAAAATCTTTATTATGTCATATTGTTGAGCGAATCCTTCAAATTCAATAAAGAAAATCCTTCACTTTAAAAAATTTATACTTTCACCTAAGAAAAGGGTCGTGCAGGTAACACGAGGTAGGTAGTGACATGATGAACTACTTGGCATGAGGTGTAGAGGATTATGTACTTCGGTGCATGGAGGTGCGCAAAGGAGGTTTGTGGCCTTGGAAGATGTAGGGTGCCCTGAAGGTTACGACAAAAAGCACAAAAAAAAAGTGAATTTAGGTGTAATTAAAGTTGGGTATGGTGGTAGGTAAGGAGCAATTAATAAAGGAAAATTTGGAAAAATCTATAAAAGGAGTGTAAGCGACTAATAAGAACATTGCATATAATAAATCAATAAATTGCAGAAGATAACACAACACAAGATATATGGGGGCCAAGATGCCCTAATATGCAATATATTCAGAATAATACCCTTAAGGTAGGGCAACACCATACAATGCTCCTTAAGGAAGGAGTAACTCCACAATCTCCCAAGATGGGAATCCACTTCAAGGGGACACCTCCAATATACCTCTACCAAGTAGAAGACTCAACTCATACATACATTTCTCATAATGATACTCACATCCTTTAAATAGGATGGGTAACACCTAATCCCAATGTAGGCCGACCCATTACCCAATATAATTAATTCCTATGTGAGCCCATATAACTAACTAAGGGGATGTGTGCCACATGTCGGCATCTCCATCAACCCATATATATTATATTATCATATCCCAAGGTACATAGCAACAACTTCATTCTTACCTTGCATGTTTTGAATATTCAAGCCTTCTAGAGCAAATTGAAGTGCGAACAAGTGCAAAGAGCGATTCCAGACGAGAAGTACATCTAGCTAGTTGAGTTTGGTCACGACCATAGTGGATATCCTTTGTGAGAAGTGCGAGAGCGAGAAAGAGGCGTGAAGAGTAGGGTTCGAGGAGGTAGGGTTCGAAAGAAGAAACTTCAACTAGGGCATGTGAGTTTGGGGTGACAAAGGTAGCAGAAGGTAGAAAAAGGAAAGGATAAGTTGTGTAAGTTAGTAATGGCACCAAAAGAGCACCTACAACAGCCACAAGGAGCAAGAAGCTAGAAGGAATTGGAGGAAGAAGTAGAAGGAGCGCTGAGGAAAGGTTTTTAGAAATGCAATATCCCGAGGGTGTAATCATGGGGCATGATTGGGAATCCCACGTTCACAGAAGAAAAGTAAGTGATTATAATCATTGCACTAGTGCAAACAAGGACCAGATAGAGAAGGAATTGATAAAAAGACTAACTTGCGAACTGAAGATGATAAACCAATTTACGATGATGAAGGGTACAAGACTTTGGAGAAAGATGGAGTCTTGCAGATTTATGAGTTACCATACTTTGGAAAACCAAAAAGACTTTATCAATGGTTGATGTCAAGAGTCCATGAGGACTTATTCTACTTTGTACGATTTTAAGGCGAGTACAAATCACCTCGCCACCGATAAGGCAACTTACATGATTACGGAGCTCGAGTATTGAAATTACCAGTGATATTGATGATGAAGTAGGTGTAGAAGCCATTGTTGTTGAGATGGCCTATTAGAAAGGAGGGTGCACGATGGATATCTCAAAGGTAATTGACCCTGTCATTAAAATCGTTGCGCATCTCTTGACTAAGTTGAATAACCAAGAGAGATGGAGCCAAGTAAATAAGAAATGGCTCCACATTATGAAGAAGATGGTAGAGGAAACTGTCTATAATCTTGTTGTATTCATTGCAGAAGGCATTATCGAGGAAGCATGCATGAGAAGATAAGATTTCATGGGGTGCAATCCTCTTGTCGATTGTATTTGTAGAGATTGGGGTTCCAGATGGACCTAAGGACAAAATGTGGCGACTCCGCTCGAGAAGAAGTCACTGGCCAAGAGATTTGAAAATTATACTTGTGATGGAGTCACGGGTGGTGCTTACAAAATCAGGCTGGAGATGTGGTATAGAAGAATGCGCAAGGCTTTCGAGCATGAATGGCGCATACCGAAAAAATTTCCTGCAATGGTGGATGGGAAGGAAGAGTTTGCGGTCTACCAACACTACTGCGTTGGGAGGTTTTACATGAATACTAGTAAGTGGAGCCCATGGTGCAAGTTGCCTTATGCATTTACAACGCTGGCCTTCTGTGCCTTAGTGAACATATTTTCAAACTCACAAAGTCTTAGGTTTGATGTAGATAAGGTAGATTACGACTACCATACACTCTGCAAAACTTATGTGTATTCGAGTAAGTCTTCTTACATTGAGACCATGATATTAGATGATATCATTATAAATTCTATGACTTTGGTAGTAGGGAAGATTGGTGTGGCTAAGGTATACATCTACCTTAAGCCTAGATTGGTGAATGGGAAGTATATTGAAGATGAGTTTAAACTCCGGAGCCGCCAAAGGGGAAGATATGACTCCAACGGATATGGAAAAGATAATTGGGACGGTCCCTGTGCTTGTGAAGAAGGGGATGACGGAGTGGAATAAGATAGCGAGCACAATCAATAAGGAATACCATGAGCTTTTGTTTCCAATTGAGGAGAAGGAGACTAGCGTGCCCTAAAGACTTATATTCTTTATGCCTTTTATTTTTGTAATCATTCCTTATTATTTTCATTCTTTATTCATTGTACTTAGAGAGATAAGTTGAGGGACCCCATTGTCGAGGACGACAATGTAATTAGTGTGGGGTAATGTTGGATTGGCAGAAATGGCTAAGTATGGAGAGCATGCAGAGGAGTGAGGCACACAAGTAGGGCACATGTGCGCATGTGAAGATGCATTTGAAGTGGTGCACGCCTAGGAAGATAGGACTAGGGACTTAGTCAATTTTGTAGTCACGTGTTAAAAATAGAAAAAGTGAGTTGGTGTGTGGATCACGCAATGACGAAATAAGGAGACTTGGTGGCCAAGGAATGTCTATTTTTGGGATAAAGCACACACAAAGAAAAGATGAAATGTCATGCATAAATCGGGCTATTAATAGGATTAAACGAAGTCTTATTTATAGGATAATCTATTATTAACTCTATTGTAAAAGCATCCAATTGTTAACGTGTGGCTATTTTGGGCATGTAGTCTATTTTGAGAGTGCATAGGTAGTGAAGGGAAAGTACCCACCCCTATATATATCTGGAGTATGCCCTTGTTTTAGGTACCGTGTGAAAGAGATCGTGTATATGAGGAAATATATGTGATGTGTTAGGGTTATGTTGCTTTGATGAATGAAGCACATGACTATGTGGTGATGATTGTTATGTATTTGAATTTTGTTATGTAAAACTCTATTATGATGGAATATGGCTGATGGATTATAGTGATTGATATGTCTGAATATGGTGATTACATGGTGTATATGATATTAGTTGTTATCTGATATGTGTGTTTCCTTATTACATGTGTTTCTAATTGAATGTATGCAATGAGTTCTTATGAATGAATGAACACTTGGTTATATATCATCATGTATCTGCATGCTAACATTTTGAAAAGAAATATAAAGGAGGGACCTAGTAGTTTTGCGTGCTTTGGGTGAGCATTCAAATCTTTCTGAATGAGGTGTTAGTGCGCATAGCAGTTAAGTGGAAATAAGAGACTACAATAGTGACCTCATGTCCTTTCTTGCTCATTCTTTTCAGGGGCCAAGTATGTTCTCACTTTAATTGATGACTTCTCACGTCGCACATGGGTGTAGTTTCTTAAGAATAAGACTGAAGTCTTCGACCACTTCAATAATTTCAAGTATTTTTGAGAATAAATCCTCACTTTCTATCAAGAAACTACATATAAATAATGAGAGGGAGTATATCAAGTAATGTATTTAAGAATTTTTTGCAGAGCATGATATTCAACTTCAAAGTACATAGTTCCATACACTCCTCAACAAAATGGTGTCACTGAGAGGAAGAATAAGACCTTGAGAGAGATGGATAGTTGCATGATCCATTCCAAGAATATGGAACCAATATTTTGGGTTGAGCGCAATCAATTGTGCTAACTACATTCAAAATTGAATGTCCCATAAGCTAGTGCAACATATGACGCCAACAGAGGCTTGCTCCCATACCAAACTTGATGTTTCCACATTCTGGATGTTTGGTAATGAAGCTTGGGAATTTAGTCCTAATTTAAAAAGTACAAAATCCATGGAGAAGAAGAGTCAACAACTCACTTTGTTGGATATTGCAAGGATGGGAAGGCTTATCACTTGTTTGACCCTGTCACTCATGATGTTTTGTTTTGACAGGATGTCAAGTTTGATGAACATTTCACCCCCATTGATTCTTCATCTACATATTCTCCTTCACTCACTCCCTCTTCCTCACATCTTGATGATTCCAATCTTCTTGATGATGTTGATGTTTTCATTCCTCCTCCTCTACCTCCTTCTACTACACATTTTGTTCCCAAGTGGGTATGCACTACTCAATAGGAGGTTGGTTCTTTGGTAGGGGATACTTATGACACTTGTCACATACATTAAAAGACACACATGGTTTCTCTTTTAGGTCATGCTATTGCAAAGGACCCACTTAATTTATTAGATGTGGTAGGTACACCGAGTGGGACACAACCATGAAAGAGGATTATTCTTTTTCGATGAAGAGTTACACTTGGGATTTAATTTTTATTCCTAAGGGAAGAAAGATGGTCCATTGTAAGTTGGTCTACATGACCAAATATGCATAAGATGGTTTTTTGATAGGTATAAGGTTCATATCAGTAGAAATGGTTTTCCACGGGTTGAAGGAATTGACTATTATGAGTCCTTTTGCCCTATTACTAAGATGGATTTTGTTTTCCTTGTGATTTTAATAACTACATAAAAGTGATGGCTAGTGCTGACAAATGGATATGATGAATGCATTTCTTAATGGTGACCTTCATGAAGAGTTCTACATTTAGCAACCACATGAATTTGTATAAGATTTTTCACTTGTTTTCAAGCATCGTTGTTCACTTTATGGTCTCAAAAAAGCTCCTCAAGCTTAGTATGAGAAGATGAACACTTTCTTATTTTTCTACAGTTTCACTAGTTGCCATTCCAACCCTACAATATACATTAAGAGACATAAATAAGACATTTTAGTGCTTGTTCTCTATGTGTAAGAATTGATTCTTGCAGGTAGTTCTTGCATGATCCATGATGTACAATGTAAGCTGGGAAGTTTGACATGATATATTTGAGACTTCTACATTATTTTATTGAGCTACATGTATTACATAGTCTTTTGATGGGATCTTCATTTTCTAGGAGAAATATGCTTGAGACATGTTGCATCGCTTTGGCATGCTTGATTCGTAAAAAGAATCCCCTACGCCATTTCAATCAAGAGTCACATCGACAACATTTGCATGCACTACACCTAACTTGTTGATCCTACATTTTATAAGAAGTTGGTTGTAAGTCTTTTGTATCTAACACATACTCATCCTGATATTTCCTTTGATTGGCCTTATCTTATGTTTCTTACAGGATTCACATGAGAGTCATTGGCGAGGGAAGCCAAATGTATTTTGAGATACATTTGGGGTTCTACACACTTTGGTATTCATTACACATCAAAGGTTTCTTCACAACCGGTGGGATTCACTTATTTATATTGGGCCGATGATGTTAGTGATCAAAAGTCTACTTCTGGATTTGTCTATCATCTTGGTTCATGTCCTATTGCTTGGTCTTCCAAGAAACAATCTGTTGTTGCAATATCATCAATAGAGGTTGAGTATCGAGGTGTTGTTCTAGGTAGCCAAGAGGTTTTATGCCTTTGATATTTGTTGATAGAGTTTGGTTTTCCAAAGACCCAATCCACTACTCTTTGGTGTGATAACAAGGGTGCCATACTAATTTCATGCTGCACTCAGTGGAACATTAGAGTACCAAACACATTTAGATCCACATGCATTTCATTTGGCAACTCATTTAGGTTGACATCCTTAGCTTGGAGTTTGTGCCTTTAAAGGAGCAAGTTTCGACGTCTTCACTAAAACTTTAACATCACATTGTTATCTTGATTGCGATCGATGCTTGAGGTGAAGGAAGTTGTCCTTGGGGGGATTCATCTTAAGTCCTTCCTTCCTTCATTGGTCAAATTGTATATGGGTACCGATCGGACCTTAGTTGTTGGGAACAATTTATGAGGATTATGAGCCTATAGTTTCTTTATTATAGACATCCCTAAGTTGCACTTAAGAGAGAGTGTTGATGCAACATACTATATGCACCTAATTGTTAACTTTAACTTACTTAGTTAATGTTTGTAGTTAGTACATTATGTCTAGGCGTAGAATAAATAAAGATATCCATTGTCATCTATTAGTGTGCCACCTTTAGTGGAGGTGACACCTTTAGTGGGACCAATAAGAAAAGGGGAGATAACTCTTGTTGTAGTTATATATACCCTCACATATGTACATTGTAGATTAAGTTTTACAAATACATTTAGCAATTCATTCTTAAGGCAATATATTTTGTCTATTTGCATATTAAGTTTTATCTTTGTGTGAGCCAACTACAATATCTATAATCATTGGATATGTAGCAACATTTTTAGGTATAAATGTGCATTGTAAGTAAATATTGAGACGACTTTAAGAGGATAACAAGCTGATGTCATAGGAAGATTACAAAAGGATGAGTGTAAGGTTATAGAAGGTATATTCTAAGGTACCATAAGATCAACGGCACATGAAAGATCTCTCACAAATACCACAATTAGCCGGCACGATATAATTGTTTCAGGTACCCCCACTTCCCACAGCATCCCACCAATAATGCTTACAAGGATTAAGTGTATACACACTCTTAAGAGTGTTTTGTGAATTGGCCATTTTTCCTGTTTGGCACATCCTCGTGTATATATGTAAAAGGCATTATCTGTTGTTTGATTTAAAAGTAGGATGATTCATGTAAAATATTATTGTTGCTTATGCTAAGTAGGATGGATTTGTTATTAACTTCGCAGCTGATAAGGTTTTGTAAAGGAGTTTCGAAATGAAATTTTAAATTTAATTTATGTTGTTCAATGCGGAGAAGTCAGTGACGATAGTTATGCTTTTCCACCTGCATATTTGAAAGTGTTTTGAAAACGTTGGGCAGTGTCCGACACTGAAGAAGATATTACAAGTTTCCATTTACCTGTACAAACACACAGAGAATCATTCATCTTCATTTCTACTGTGCAGTATTCAACGTACGTATCTGTCTAGTTCAGAGTTGAGAGATAGCGAACAAGTGTTTTATAGGGCCACAGCCACCAGTTAATTTGAGCCACTTCATATTTCAGTTATTTTGTACTTGTTTTCTACTAGCTATGTTTTTAATTTTGTCCATTTCAAACCAGAGAATCATTTCTTTCTCTTGCTCTTAAATCTAATTCATTTATGATAGATTTTTCCGTTGGAAGTTTGGAATGAAAAGGATGTTTGGCCTACGTTTTCATGATGGATACTTAACTGTAATCTGTTGTCATATGCATGAAAATAATTTCAGGTATAAAACCAACTGCTTTACCTGTATTTCCTGTATCATACTTGTTGAAATTTGGAAGCTAACTTTAATTAGGCTATGAGGAAATAGCGTAACAGGTAAGAAGTCGGCAGGGCGGGGTCCCAGAGCCTAAAGGGTAATTTTAAAACAAGCCTAGAAAATGTAAGTAGGTATGTACCATTTCCTGTAGAGTGCAGAGATAATTAATGGAGTTCACGTGCGTTGATGTGAACGATTGCGGTTTGAACATTAATGTAGTGGGGACATACTAAATATGGGCTGGTACACGTATAAAACTAATGTGTCCCTGCTTTATACGGAGTTGAAACTTTTGGATAAACACGGAGCGTCAAGAGTGAACACTACCATCACCATGATCCATCTATGTTCCTCATTTTTATTATATTTATACATTATAAAACTAGAAACTCACAGTTTCGGTTCTTCTTGGCTTGGTCTTGCTTAGGTTAAGTTGTGTCTACTAATAGTATTTAAATGGTGGTTGATCTGTATAGAAACACATGGAAATATATAGGGGTACATACTTTTTCCATTGACTGTATATTTATCAGAGATCAGAGTTTTTATTTAGAATTTTTATTACATTTTGTTTGCTAGTAATGTGTTTACAAAAAAATAAAAATAAATTGTATATATTTATGATAACTACAATGCATTCCGTCCTAAAGAATGCTATAGAAGGGCAAGGTCACTCATCAAATCTCATCATTGTGTGTTTGCTTTTTCTTCGCAAAAATAATATGTTTGATGACTTTCACGAGCAATTTATTATGCACTACAATCACCAAAAGTTTGGCTAATAAGGAAAGAGGCTAGTGGGTGAGAAGCCGAAATTGATGATTTTAAATCACCATTCCTCACCCTCTCGGTGCTTGTGTGCTAAAGTGGGCTCCATTGCCTTATTACTACTACCACATCTATACATGAGGGAAAATGTCTTTAGAATAATAAGTACCTATGCATATCATTGGGTTAAATATTACAATCACACAAACATATTAAGGAATATTTCATAAAATATAGTCTACTAATTTTTGAGGTTGTATCTATTTATACATGACCTCAAAATTTTACCGGTCATATACAACCTAAAATTTACAAATGGCCTACACATCATCAACTTAAAGGAACCCATGACTCTAAAGAAAGATTACAAATTTAATGTAAGAGTCTTCCACAAGGTATGTGTCTCAACTAGACAAAGTTCCTCTCGATGTTATTTTTCACTTACTCAAGTTGGATTTTACATGTAAATGAGTAAGAAAATTTACTTTAGTAGGTGTAAACACCTAACTTTTGTATGAGTTTAATTAATTGTTGTGACATTAGTCTATTCATACTTTTTTATTATCAATCCAAATTAGGCTCTTGTTAACATTGTTCCCCATGTTGTTGGACAATTGACATGTTCCTCTTATGTTATGCACAAATTTGAAACTTCAACTTTGCATTATTCCTTGTGATTTATGCTCATGGAATCATTCATCGGGACATGCTACGGGTTGTAGTTTAGGATGAATGCATGATATTCCATAACATCTTTATAAAAACACGTAACTAAAGTAGATCATAACAAATATGTATGCGCAATAACTACATATTAGAGACAATTGAAGGAAAGATACAAACAAGAGAAATAAAATGCAATAAAAGAAAAGATTTATATTACGAATCAAGAACATAAACCTAAATTCATAGTAGAATCAAGATCAACCTTTTACACACCGTGCTTACATTATTTTATACATTTACAAGAGATTGTTGGCTTACTAGTCCCTTCTTCTTCCATATCATATCAAAAGAGGATCTTCACATTCTATACTTTTACTTAGGGAGAATTTTATATCCTATATTTCTTCATATATATGAAATGCATATACCTTGGGTATTGCATGAAATATGACAAATCTAAAATACATTCAAGTTGGCTCATTGACCCTTATTAACTTCTAACAATGAGTTGTCTCCTCCCAAGATAAAATGTGTGATATTTTGAATTAGATTGCACTCAAAATCAACATAAAAAATTAGAACATAATAATGTTTTGCTTCTCTATTTTTCAACTCATTCGGGATACGTAACTCCTATAAATAAGGATTTCAAACTATTAACAAACCCAACAACCTTCCTTATTTTATCTCAACTACAAAACTCTCCATATTTCCTAAATATGTGAGTTGTTTTAACAACTCAACAATTCATACTATTAAAAAAATATAATGTACACACTAACAAATATGTGATCCCTCCTAGAAGCAGAATGAAGAATTATGGAAGATCCTTGATGTAGATGGCTTCATGGACTTCATGCAAAGGATAAAAGAGCATGATAGAAATATATCTCTCACATTCGCCCACAAATGGAAAGATAGGGTGATAACCTTCAAGGGTAAGGAGTTTACCATAATAGAGAGCTTGATTTCCTTCATTACCGGTTTAGGTATGGATGGGATTAAGTTTTACAGAAATAAATTTGACAAGGAAGCAGGGGAAAAATTGTGGAGGGAGAGGAAGCCCTACAGATTGGGAAATCTGGTATACTTTGCTCTTTTATCCCCCGTATGGAGAAGTTGCTAAAGTGGTTGTGAGGTACATCACCTTAGAAGGGCGCTACTCAACTCTTTGCTCTATCACTTGGTTCTTTTGAACCATTTCAGGTGCTATGCTAAGGTCATTTTCTCTTATTATATTCTTCATTCGCTTGAGAAATTTGTCCTTGATGTCCAAGCCCATCTGCATGGTCTCCCCCTTCATTGGGGGTTATCTTCCTTTGTATCAATACTTTCTTGATGTTGTCAGGGTCAACAAACCCCCACTCTTTAGCCCCCTCCCCAAGAACCGAGTGGAACCAAAAATCCTAACTTTTGGCCCTCCACCCCCAAATTTGACCCAGCTAAAAGGGTGTTACGTAGTGACACTAAGGGAAAATATATTGAGGTGGCTCAAAATATTCTTCATATCAACCAATCTTCCCTTGACCCTTAGGATAGCTCCAATCTTTGAGCCCGATTGAAGTAACAAGATGACACTATCAAAGGAATAGAAGATGGTGCTTGACTTTCTTCTTAATGAAAGCAACAAGGAGGAATTGGACCCTGTTGTCCACTCTAAGCTTGAGGAGAAAATGGAAAATATCACTAAACAACATAGTGCCTTAGAGGAGAGAGTGCAACAAGTTGTGAACAAGCAGATCAACCAACTCTCCATGCACAAAGCACTGCTTGATTTTATTCAAGTTCAAGTTAAGCAGATTTGTGACATAAGCGACATTCCAGAAGATGTTTGGAAGGAAGAGAAACTTAGGAAGAAGTCCGTTGCAACAACCAACACAGACCCTACCCAACAAACTACCATCAATTTGTACAAGGACTTGAAGGATGCTCAATTTTTTTAACAAGTTTCTTAAATAGGTCTTTGTTGGTCTTGGTTTTTGTCTCGACCCTGGTATGATGCAATTTTGTGTCTATTGCAGGGCTTCTTGCTGGTAGTCTTCCCCTGCCTTGATCGTTATAGTATTATCTAGAGTTTTGGATTTTGTTGATGGGGTGTGGCCCCCACTTATAAAAAAACCACAATGCTCTTATTGTATATCCTAGATTTTGAGCCTTTTTGTACTATGGGGTATGGTCCCCTTCAAAACCATTTACCAATAATAAAAAAATATGAATTCCTAACATTCCCCCTCGGTGCGAACATGGGAGAAAAATAATTTCACTTCTATCTACATCGTGTCACCCTGCATGCTAATGACCTTTACATGATTCAAAATGAAGGTAGAGAAGTAAATCATCCAATTTTCATCAACCATGCACTATCAAGAACTAATATGACCGAACCAATGTGGTAACCACAAACAAGAACCATCATAATATCAACCATTCACTATAGGGAACACATATAACCTAATCGGTGGGAACTCAAGCAGAACCACATGAACAACCTTTAATGGTTTTATTAAGGTAAACCACATAGGTATGAACCACAATTCACCCTCTACAAGTATCATGTTCCTACTTTTTCTCGTTCTTTCATCTTTCTATAAAATTTTTTTCCTTAGGAGATCACATAGGACATTCTACTCATTTATCAAAAATACGAACTTCAATATTGTTTGATTCTTATTACAAACACCCCACAAAACCAATTGAAATCACACACTTCAAAAATAAAATGCCACCAATTTTCTTGTGCGACTTCGTCATTGGTGACTGATCGTTGCTTTTCCTCCATCCTCATGTGCCTCCATCTTCTAGTTAATTGCTTATAACTATAGAAACCCATTTTGGAAATTCATGTCTTGCAACAAAGATAACAATGCCTTTGCACTAGTCCACACTTGTCCAACCTAGTCAATAATCTTATCCCTAACTATGTCTCATTCATTCTCACTTATACACATAACTCATTTATTCACATTTAATAAAGTCATATTACTTTGTCAAAGAAGATTATACCCTTGCATATCACAACCCAATTGTCCCACTTTTTTGTAGTTTTGTACTTTCAACAAAAATTTCCGACAACTGAGACATGACTAAACACATATTTACCCGATTTTTTAAAGTTTTTATAGTTTTTAAAACATTTATTTACTAGTCAAAATTTTAAATATTTTTGGCGACCAAGTGGGACACACTTATATGCTTTGATCACCCACACAAACATCTAGGACCATAACAGATAGGGAAGGCCATAATGCCTATACGATATGTGCCAACCTAGCCACTTTGGTCCCTCCTCCTATAATGAAACATTTTCTAATTTACATTCCTTTGGGTCATTCCTAGTCATCTTTATTTGAGGTTTACAGATCACACACACACACACACACACACACACACACACACACACACACACACACACACACACACACACACACACACACACACACACACACACACACACACACGCGCACACACACACGCACACACACGCACGCACGCGCACACACACACACGCACACGCACACACGCACACGCACACACACACGCACACACACACACGCACACACGCACACACACACACACACGCCCACGCACGCACACACACGCACGCACGCACACACACACACGCACGCACACACACACGCACACACGCACACACACACACACACACAAAAGCTATCCATTTTATCCATTATCAAGGAATAGATCATGTAAAATGTCACCTAAAGATCCTCATGAACATACACTAAGAACAAGCACAAGCAAGGTCATTCCAATACTCACTTGAGCTCCATATACTATACATACTATTTTTAGGAAGTAATCCACTCGGATCTACAAGTACAAGGAGCTTATAATCACTCCAAGTCAAGATAGGGCAAATATGAATATACAATCATATTGTTGCAAGAACATGACTCTCCATTTGGTTGCATATATTCTAGAGATCACATGTTAGGTGAGAATGACGTGTAGTTGGATCCCTCTTGAGTAGCGGTGACATCGATGGTGCACGGGGGTACCCAGAACCCACCTAATGTTTGTATTGCTGAACACTTGGCTATCTAGGGTTTTGAATATTAAATCACCATTCCTCCCCCTCTTGGTGCTTATGTGCTAAAGTGGGCTCTGTTGCTTTGTTAATATTACCACAAATATACACGAGGGTAAATGCCATTAGAATAATAAGTACTCATGCAAGTCATTTGGTTAAATACTACAATTGCACAAGTATATTAAGGAATATTTCAAAAAATATACAATCTACTAATTTTTCAAGTCAGATCTATTTATGAAGGCCTCAAAATTTTATTGGACATATACAACCTAAAATTAAAAATGGTCTACACATTGTCAATTTAAGGAACCCATGATTCTAAAGATAGATCACAAGTCTAGTGTGAGAGTCTTCCACAAGGTATGTGTCTTAACTTGAAAAAAATTCTTTTGATGTTATTATTCAATTACTAGAATTGGATTTCACACATGAATGAATAAGAAAAGTTACTTTAGGTATAGACACCTAATTTTTACGAGCTTAATTAATTTATATGACATTATCCTATTTATGCATTTTTGATCTCGAATCCAAATTAGGCTCTTGTTAATATTGTTCCTTGTGTTGTTGGAGAAATCACATGTTCCTTTTGTGTTATGCACATCTTTCAAAAATTTTAACTTTTCATTATTCCTTGTGAATTTATATTAGTCATAGTCCTAAAATCACTCATCAAGACATGTTATAGGTTACAGTCTAGGATAAATACATACTAATCTATTTATTACCCTTATAAAATGTAAAAAAATGAAAGTAGATCTTAACATATATATGTGCAATAGCTACATATTAGAGACAATTGAAGGAAAATACAAACAAGAGAAATAAAGATGCAATAAAAGACATGATTTATATTATTGAATTAAGAGAATAGACCTAAATTAGTAGTAGACTCAAGATCAACCTTTTACACAATGCACTTACATTATTTTATATATTATCATGCAATTTTTGGCTTCGATTAAGCTAAAATGTAAATAAGAGCCTAATTTGATGCTATTGTAGTAGTAAAATAAATATGTAGTTAAGTATAAAAATACACCCAAGAAAATAAGAAATACATTATGAAACCCTAATTTCAAAGGGGAGAAGAAGGTACTTAGCTGATTTGCGAGATAAACTGATTGTGTCATAGAATGATAGAAGCATCACACAAAGACCTAGAAAATGTAGATCTGGAGAGATAGGCTAGACTGGGGTTCCTGGAGAGGGATAGGGGCACCCACGGGCTCCCTAGGCCTATTTCTAGGTGCTTGGGTCTGTAGAAAATATTAGAAAACCTCCTCTGAGGTGTCTTAAGGTGTTCACCTTTGGTCACTTCGAGGTCACACCAAGATTGCCGAGGTCACTGTAAACCTACAATAAAATATGAACCTACAAAACCCTTAAATAGACATCAAATCCTAAAAAAGAAAGATGTAAAATGAGGGGTCGGACTGTCCTCAACTATCACAATGGTGAACTTATGACTAAGCGTTGCACATCTTAGACCCAATGTAGTTCTGTGTGTGTGTGTGTGTGTGTGTGTGTGGAATTGTGCCCTAGGTGGCTCTCGTGTGAGGTGCACTTGATAGAGAGGAAATAAGCTAGATGTACAAAAATATAATAGATGTGTGCATGGAATAGAATGAAATTCCCTCCTATGAAGTGTATATAGAATAACTAACCCTTGTGTCCCTTGTGATGGTGCTAGATGATGAAATAGAGCTCTTATATGCCTTGATGGATACAATCTTAGGTGGTGATAGATAATGCTTAGTGGTTGGTCCTTTATTATGATCACATAACTTTATATTTATATGATTCGCTTGCTTAAATTTTGTGATTAACCCCGAAAAGGATTACTACCAAAAAGATAAGATGCTAAAATGGATAAAAAGGACCCAAAAAGTGTGAGTAAAGTATAAAGAGGTCAGGGGCGCCCAAAGGGGATGAGGGCACCGACACTGGCGCATCCTAGTTGGGCGTTGGTTTCCAGGATGATAAATGTTGAATTCTAAAAAGGAAGATTGAGCAAGTAAGGATGTAAGACTTAAAGGAGAAACAAAAGACAAAGAAAGGTGACCAAAGACATGGGTTGATTAATACTTTTCTTACTTAGGAATCATATGAATAGTAGTATGTAATTAAGACTATATAATTACCCAAAGTGCATGATTTTGTGTCTACATTCTCCCCACTTTATGTTGGTGAGCAAAAATCTTGGTAACATAAAGTAGATAGAGATGTGTACTTGATAACCATGTAGATCGATGATGAAAGCGTGTCGAGGGACTAGATAAAGCATGGAGTGATAAAAATGTGAAGTGTGGATGCTAAGGAGGAGAAAGTGTAAAAAAGTGATGATGAAAATGAACCTAGGGTGGAAACGCATGTGTAGATGTCACGATGTACTGTTGTTGTTGTTTTTGGCATTGTTGTTGTTGTTGTGACAATGTTGATGATGTTGACTATTGCTTCCCATACGGATGGACCTACAAAAGAGAAGAACGATCAAGTAGTCAAATACACATGTATATGTATAAAAAGTATGTAAAAATGTTGAAAATGTGAAAAAGGAACATGTGCACCTGATCCATGATGAGAAAAGAGTGTAGAAAGGATCCTGAAGATGTCGATGAAGGGCGATTTTTTGGGTGATCTCACGCCACGACAAAATAAGTATAGGGAGGAAAGTCTAGTGTCATATTCTAACCTTTAACTATTTCCCAAAGTATTAGAGTGCTTTGAAATGTTGGTTTTTTGGGCATTCTATGCAAAGGTGAAGTAGTATAGAGAGGAAAGTATGGTGTTATCCTCTAACCTTTAACAACTCCCCGGAATGAAAACACCATTGCACAGATGATGTGTACTTGCTACAAATATAAATGTCTCAGTGCTAAAGGAATCTCTACCCTATCCAAAGCCTCTGTGACATGTTGAAGAACTATGTAATTGTCCCTTGGTTATAGGCATCCAGGAAGGACATAGTTGTGTTAAGGACCCAAGTTTGATTATGAGCCTTGTCTAAAGCTGATAATTGTGCTGTTGTATATAACACTGTATGGGGTGACTAATTCACTCACATGATTCACACCTCATTTGGGGTGCATGCGACGTCATTAAAGGAGTATGCGGCCTAAAGGAGGACCGACTATTGTGTTGAAACTATGCCCTATAGGGGAAAGGGAATGTTCTTGGTAGAAACCAAGGAACACACAAATAAAGTGGCTAGGAGACAAGTGTTAGTACAAAAAAGACAAACACACATGTATAAGATGAAATGTAAGCTAAGAAGATAATGTGTAAGTTAAGACATATGTAAACACGTAAGAAGACAATGTAGACCACAAAAAGGAGTTACAAACATGGGATATCACTCACGATGTCACAAGACAATCAAGGCCATAGTGGGTGCAAGTAGACAAGTGTGTACACAACATAAAGGAAATGCCCACAAATAAGAGCATACAAAGAGCAAGCAATGGTAAACAATGTAACAAACAACCATGGAAGCAAATATTCCTATATAACAAATACTACACATGAAGCACCCATTAGCATGTTAGAAAAATAAAAAATATGTCAAAGCATGTATAACATGATAAAGTAATGTGCTATGAAACAAAAGCACCTGTAATGTATGAAAGTAGATGCCCCCAGGAGCCTCTGTGGGACTAGTAATAGGTATGGCAAGAAGCATCCATGCTGCATGTAATAAATTTGTAGAATTTGTGATCATAACTAGAAAAGAAAGTGAATGCACATGTGTGTATAGTAAAAATAATGACATACAAGATATTTATCGAGCATGTGTAATAAAGTGAACATGTAAGCAAAAGTAAGCAAGAGTAATTGAAACCAAGATATGCAGTATGTTGTGGATGAGGCGGAATGGAATGCAATGTGAATGATAGGAGTAACGTGCCCCCCGAGTGGATGTGTATGTATGTAGTGAGGCTCATTTATTTATGCCCCTCAACGAGTCAAGAATGGACCATAAACGAGAGTGCGACATCGAGAAATTGTTTGAATTATTTACACTAAATAGATGTGATCATCAAAGCACAAAGTGTGGATTTTGTGAGTGGATGAGTAATGGATTTAGCATGTGAATGTGATGAGGTCCATTTGAGATGTTAACCCTCAAGCAGTCAAGTATGGACCATGGAACTATAGTGCATCATAGGGTAAGGACTATAACATGTATAAGTAGATGTAAAGAGAGATGTAGTGTGAATGTGTAGAGTGAATAAGATGCAAAGTGTGTAGAAGATGTTGTAAGAGAGGATGTCCTAAGTGTATGATGTGCAATGTGTGAAGTGTATAGTAGATCTTTGTGAGAAATAGGTGTAAATAACGGGTGATATGTGAAGAGTATAATGTGCAATGTGTGGTGTGTATATGATGTGTGTGTAGTGTAGAGTAGTGTGTGAGGTTCATGTGTATTGTATGCCCTCAATAGTCAAGTGTGAACCGAATCACAAGAGTGCATCATCGGGAAATGACGGGTAAAATGTATGAGGATGTGTATAGTGAATGTAAAAGAATAGATGTGATACGTGTAATATGTATGACAGTTGATAATGTTAAAAGGTGTGGGGAGAGTAAGTGTGATTCCCCCAAATGTGTGATAATAAGTGTATTATTCGATGAATGATGTTTGGAATAAATAGATAGGTGAGATGTGAAGATGATGAAGTGTAATTGATAGTGTATAGTTGACGTGATAGTTGATGAAATATTAAGACTAGCGATAGATAATAATAAATGTATGTATGTATGAGTGATTATGTAATAGATAGATATGTTGATGAATCATGTAATGTGAAGATGAACCAAGGTTCTTATTGTAAGAGGTCCCTCAATAGTTGTGTAAGAACCGCAAGAACATGAGTGTGTCATCAAGAAAGGATGATATGCATGCATATGTGATAGTCTAGGTGTGGCATGATGATAAAATAAGATTCTTGTTAGTGCTAGAGGGGGGAGAAAAAGGTGTTATCCCCCCCCCCTCCCCAAGTACGTGATGAGAAAAGATATCAAGTAACATCATCTAGGAGGTCATTATTGTCATGATAAAAAATGAACAATGAATCATGTAAGGCTTGATAAGCGATAATGTTGGGTTGATCAAGTAATGAGCCGTTGAGCCGTAAATTATACATGCCCATAGTATACTCCTCATCAATAAAAGGAGGTAATGGCCTTCCATGTGCATACCAACGAGTGAGATTGGGTGAATAGCTGAGAAATGAGTCATTACAAATGAAGACGTGGCCAAAAGGCATAAGAAATGAAATATCAGTATGATTAGGATCTAATGTGCCCCAATATAGTCAAGCCAAGATTGTCCAAGTGTGAGTGGAGAAGTGCGAGGGGTATGTGCAAGAAAAAAATTTGATGCAAACAAACCCATGGTAGAGATGATGACCATTAAGCAATAGTGATGCGAACAAACTCATGGTAGAGATGATGACCATGAGGTGGGGAAAATATTGTCAACCGTAAAGCCTAACCGAGTCAACCCATCATGTGTACATGTAGTGTCATCACTAGTAGGATCAAAGAGAATATGCTCCTAATAAGAATTATTCATGAAAAGTGTACATGTAAAGGGAGGACGTGCTAATGGTGATTCACATGTGATAATGAAGTAGGTGGAATGACATCGGATGTGTAGGTAGGCCCCGATAAAGCACCATAGCAGTAGTAGTAGTAAGAGGAGGTGGTGCTAAATAACACCCTCAAGTGGTGGTAAGTGATCCGGAGTATCCATGGGTTATGGTTCATGAGTAGTATCGGATTGTGGAGTAGGAATTGTAGTATTAGGATCATGATTGCAATATTTGAATGGGTCACGATCACTAGGAACTATATATTCTATGCCCTCATGTAGGAATTTGACACAATGATGTACTTGTAGAAGGAACTGATTACATGGCATGAATCCATGACCTAATGAGTAAATAATTATACGAAACCGGAAATTCAATGAAAAGAAAATTGTGTTAAGGGTTTTGGGCCCTATAGTGATAGGTAGAGTAATGTGACCTACACATGGACAAACAAAACCATCATATGCTCGAAGGGAAAGACACGATGGACTAAAATTTGTAGCAGAAAGACCAATCTTTTCAAGGAATGACATAGGACATAGATTGAGTTCAAATCCATTATCGATTAAAGTACACTTGATACCCATATTGTAAATGCAAATCATGATATGCAAGGGTGGATCATTTTCAAAAATAGAAAGATCAACATGAGGATTAGACAGGAAAGTAATATGCTGAGAAAATTCCTCAACAAATGTTTGGTATATTGAATCTAGATGCATATTAGTAGGAATGCGAGTGGTAATGAAGAGAGTTTTGATTTTATCTCTTAATTGAGGATTGATAAGCAATAAATCATTAATGGAGATACTCATGATGAAGAGATCCTAGAAAGATAAGAACAATGGAGGTATGAGGATCCTAAGAGTATTTAGATCAAGTTCGGGTTCACCAAAATGATTAAGATAAAATATAAATAAGAGCCTAATATGATGTTATTGTAATAGTAAAATAAATATGCAATTAAGTAAAGAAAATACACCCAAGCAAAGTAATAAATTATGAAACCCTAATTGCAAAGAGGAGAAGAATGTACTTATCTAATTCATAGTGAAATCTAGACCGTGTCGGAGTGATGACCAGGGAAAATAGAACGGAAGAATAATCACACAAAGAGACCTAGAGAAATGTAGATCCAAAGAGATAGGCCGACCGAGGAACCTAGAGAGGGACAGGGGGGGGCACTGCGGGCTCCATAGGCTTGTTTCTAGGCACCTAGGTCTGTGGAAAATCTTAGAAAACCTCCTCTAAGGCGTTATAAGGTGTTCTCCTTTAGTCACTTTTGGTCACTCGAGGTCACACCAAGATCCCCAAGGGTTGTCAAACCTGCAATAAAATATGAACATACAAAACCCTCGATTGACATAAAATCCTAAAAAAGAAAGATGTAAAATGAGGGGTTAGAATGTCCTCAGTTGTCACAATGATGAACTTACACCCGAGTGTTAGGTTGTGGAGTTGAATTGCTTCACAAAGGCATACATTTGAGGTTTATTGGTTTACATAAGTAACCCAGTTTTCGGTTAAGCTAACCAACATTGGTCACTTGGGAGGCACCGACATTGGTTAGGAATCGACAAAGCAATCAACATCGAGGAACCGACACCGATTATTTGTGTGTTTATGTTTTTATTTTAGAAGCGGGACTAGATACAACCTTTAATTTAAAGGTGATCTAAAAGTTGTAAATGCATAGCTAAGGTGCCCTAAGTTTGTAGATGCTTATATAAGCATGAAAGCTAGGGTTAGAAGGTTAATTAAAGTAATCCTTGGTTAAGAGGATGAAGAAGAAGAAAAAGAAAGAACATGTTACATGAAGACAGAGCTTCCATGGAGAGAAGTGGGACAAAAGGAAATAACAAGTGTATCTGAATGGTGAGAAGAGGTTTCTTCTAATGTATTTCCTTTGTATAATTATTGTCTAATTGTAATGGATTGCATAGTATGCAAAGCACATAGAGTTTCTTCTTGTAGATCCACATGTTGGTGAGATCTTGTATTAGAGATCTATGATATCATATTGTATTGTTGATCCATGTAGATATAGGATTGTATTGTTAGATTCACAAGTTATTGTGACATATTGTATTCATAGATCCATGAGACCATGTTGTATTGTTGATCTACGTAGATCTAGATATTGTAGAGGAGGTTGTATTCTTGTTTGCACAGTGGTAGATGTGGAGCTGGAGGAGAGAATTACTTCTTGGTGCAAAGTTATGGTTGCACATTGGCGGACCCTTGTGAGAGGTCTTGTTTGTAGATTCACAGGAGAGCTTGATTGTAGTTCAAAGATGCAGTAGTTCCTAGTTATGTGAGAGATGCTAGTGGTTTGGAGGCACAGTTGTAGTACACTCATGTAGACCTATTTAGAGATCTGGAGGAGAGGGGATACTATTGGAGAGATGTAATGTACTCTTGTATTGAAGAGTTGGTTTGTACTCTTGTTATATTATATATATGAGATCTATATCTTTGGTGGACGTAGCCCACATTGGGTGAACCAAGGTACATGCTTTGTGTTATGTGGGTAAGTGCACCAAGTTGGGGGCCAAAAGGGGGTCTTAAGTGGACGCATTTTTTTGAAAAATAAAAAAATCAACTTGTATGAGTTTTTTTGAAATAGTTACACTCAAAATTGGAAGATGTTGTGTAAACATGAATCATAACATTTTGAGTCTAGTTTCTAAGCTACTAAATTTTATTGAAAATGGATAATTTTAAGTGGGTCAAATAACTAAAATACCAACAAGTGCTCCTATTTTTGTTAAAAAACATAACATAGTGAGTTTTGTGCCCCCACCATTTTTTGAGCACCATTTATTAGTTTTGAAAACCCTTTGGTAGAAAGATAGCTAGGAGCATCTAGTTTGTGCTAGAACTTTTTTGATTTTTTAGCAAATATATTTTTTTATGATTTTTCTAGCACATAAATTTTATGTTTTGAAAAATAATGGAGCTCTAACCGTGCCCCCACCTAACTACCTCAAAAAATATAGAAAATTAGATTTTTTTGAATATGTATAGAATTAGGCCTAGTTTGTGCTAGTATAATTTGTTTTCAATTTTGATGACCCCAAAAAAGATACACGATGAAAGATAGACATATTTAAACTTCAAAAAATAACTATAAAAAGGCATAGTTAGAAAATAAATAATATGGAAACCTTATATTAGTTATAAAATTTGAAAAATTATATTTTTAGAAAGAAGAAACTCTTCTCTATGTCGTGGTATAATTTTTTATAAACGAATCGATTGTTTTATGTTAATTTATCATGGAAGAAGTGGCATTTTTACATTTTCCGTAAAAAACACGTTGTTTCTGTGTTTTTGCAAGTCCATGCCTCGGGGTTGGGGATCCAAACCGGATCCCAAACATGAGGCATGGCATGGAAAAAGTGAAAATGCAAAACGCGCTATAAATCGTGCATCTCAGTATAGTATAAACATTGTATATGCTTTTGGCAAGCTTCTATGTACAAAAATAAATGTTCAAGTATAAGTTTTTCATTTATTATTATTTATATTTTATTATTTCTTATACTTTAAATTTATTTTAGTAAATATAAGAAATTAGGGTCACTCTGCACCTTATGGAACTAGTCTCACAGCTCCATTAGTCACGGTTTAGGAGATAGTTTTTATAGTATAATCTGGTTAGTACATAGGTAATTTTTAGGATTTCAGCATTCAACCTAAATCTTTAGCATTTAAATTCTACAATCAAAACCCTAAACCCTAAACCTTAAACCCTAAACCCGAGGCCCTAAACCTAAACCCTAAACCATGATCCCTAAACCCTAAAACCTAAACCATAAACCTTAAACCCTAAATCCTAAGCCCTAAACCCTAATCCTTAAATATTCAGCCCTTACCCATGAGCCCTAAATCCTAAACCTTGAGCCTTAAGCCCTAAACCCTAAACCATGAACCATGAGCCTTAAATGTTAAACCCTAAACCCTGAAAACTAAATCCTAAACCCTAAACCTTAAACCCTAAACACTAAATCCTAAACCTTAAAGCTTGAGCCCTAAGCCCTAAACCATAAGCCCTAAATCCTAAACACTAAACCCTAAACCTTTAACTTTATGACCTAAACTCTTAACCCTTAACCATGAGACCTAAACCCTAAATTATAAACCATAAAACCTAAAACCAAAATAATAAATCCTAAACCATAAAAACTAAATCCTAAACCCTAAAACCTAAACCCTAATCCCTAATCCCTAAACCCTAGACCCTAAACCCTGAGCCATAAGCCCTAAGCCCTAAACACTCAATCTAGAGCCCGAGCTCTAACCCCTAAACCTTAAACCAAGTAACTCTAAACCCCGAACCTTAAGCCATAAACCATGAACCATGAACCCTAAACCCTAATCCCTAATCCCTAAACCATAAACCCTAAACCTTAAGCCTTGAACCCTACACCCTAATCCTTGAGCCCTAAACCCTAAACCTTAAACCTTGAGCCCTGAGCCCTAAACCCTAAATCCAGAGCCCTAAGCTCTAACCCCTAAACCTTAAACCCGTAACTCCAAACCCCGAACCCTGAGCCATAAACCCTAAACCATGCACCCTAACCCTAACCCCTAAACCTTGAGCCATGATCCCTAAACCATAAACCATAAACCATAAACCTTAAGCCCTAAATGTTAAATCCTAAATGTCTCAAACCCTAAACCTTGAACCATGAACCATGAGCCCTAAATGTTAAACCCCTAAACCTCATATATTTCTAGTAGGTCTCATGAGTGAGTTCATATTTTTGAATATCTTAGGACCATATTTCCTAGTCTTGTGCCTAGAACCATCATTAAGTCTACTTTTACAACTACCTTGTTTATGAGAGGTGGGAATTTCCCTCCTTCAAAATATCAACAGATGAAAGACATCAAATTTTGATGAATCTCTTTGAATTTTGTTCCTACAAAGTCGATGAACCCTTTTCAGTTGAATACTCTCTGTCAATATTAATAAGAATGGGTAAGACACAGAACATTACAATGAGTGAAATAGTTCACATGCAATGGGAAGAAGATAGCTCTATATTGGGTAACATTTATTTGTACCAAATTATTCTTGGATATATGTAATTTCCCTCCTTTAAAATATCAGTAGATGAAAGGCATCAAATTGTGACGACTCCCTTGAATGTTCTACTTATGAAGTAGATGAACCCTTTTTAGTTAAATACTCTCTGTCAATACTTATAAGAATGGGTAAGACATAGAACATTACAGTGAGTGAATGGGTGAGCCTAATCCACAAGCCTTAAACCCTAAGCCCTAAACCCTAAACCTTGAGCCTTAAACCCTAAACCCTTTTTCGTAAACCTTGAACCTTGACCTTTAAACCATAAAACCTAATTCCTAATTCCTAAACCTAAACCCTAAACCCTAAACCTTAAACTTTGAGCCATGAGCCCTAAAACCTAAATCCATAGCCCCCGATCTCTAACCCCTAAACCTTAAATCCGTAACTCCAAACCCCGAACTGAACCGTAAACCCTAAACCATGCACCCTAACCCCTAAACCCTAAACCCTGAGCCATGAGCCCTAAACCATAAACCATAAACCTTAAGCCCTAAATGTTAAATCCTAAAGGTCTCAAACCCTAAACCCTGAACCATGAACCATGAGCCCTAAATGCTAAACCCCTAAACCTCATATATTTCTAGTAGGTCTCATGAGTGAGTTCATATTTTTGAATATCTTAGGACCATATTTCCTAGTCTTGTGCCTAGAACCATCATTAAGTATGCTTTTACAACTACCTTGTTTATGAGAGGTGGGAATTTCCCTCCTTCAAAATATCAACAGATGAAAGACATCAAATTTTGATGAATCTCTTTGAATTTTGTTCCTACAAAGTCGATGAACGCTTTTCAATTGAATACTCTCTATCAATATTAATAAGAATGGGTAAGACACATAACATTACAATGAGTGTAATAGTTCACATGCAATGGGAAGAAGATAGCTCTATTGGGTAACATTTATTTGTACCAATTTTTTCTTGGATATATGTAATTTCCCTCCTTTAAATTATCAGTAGATGAAAGACATCAAATTGTGTGACAACTCCCTTTAATGTTCTTCCTACGAAGTAGATGAACCCTTTTAGTGAATACTCTCTGTCAATACTTATAAGAATGGGTAAGACATAGAACATTACAGTGAGTGAATGGGTGAGCCTAATCCACAAGCCCTAAACCCTAACCCCTAACCCCTAACACCTAAAACTTGAGTCTTAAACCCTAAACCCTAAACCTTGAACCCTGACCTTTAAACCATAAACCCTAATTCCTAAACCCTAAACCTAAACCCTAAAACCTAAAACCTAAACCCTAAACCCTAAACCTTAAACCCTGAGCCCTAAACCCTAAACCTTATACCATAAACCTAAGCCCTAAACCCTAAAATCTAAGCCCTAAATCCTAAACCCTAAACCCTAAACCCTAAAACCTAAACCCTAAACCCCAATCCCTAAACCCTAAACCCTAAACCCTAAACCCTAAACCTGAGCCCTAAACCCTAAACCCTAATCCTTGAACCATAGGCCCTAAGCCCTAATCCCTAAGCCAAAACCATAAACCCTGAACCTCAAACATAAACCCTCAACCCTAAACCCTAAAAACTAAACCCTCAACCCTCAACTCTCAACCCTAAACCCTAAACCCTAAACCCTAAACCCTGATCCCTAAACCCTAAACCCTGAACCTTGAGCCATAAACCCTAAACCCTCAACCTTGATCCCTAAACCCTGAACCTTGAGCCCTAAACCCTAAACCCTCGAACCCGAGCCATAAACCCTAAAATATAAACCCTAAACCATGAACCCTAAGCCCCGAGCCCTAAACCCTAAACCCTAAAATCTGAACTATGGGCCTTAAACACTAAACCTTAAACTCTAAACTCTAAACCTTGAGTCATAAACCCTGAGCCATAAACCCTAAACAATGAGCCCTAAACTCTAAATCCTAAACCCTCACCTAAAGGAAAGTCCTAATAAGATCATTTAGCGTGTTTCAATGTGTAGGGAATAGTGTCTGAGGTGATCGATCGAATCATTTAGTTTTGATGAGAGACTACTTCCTTTGAAGGCCTAAAAAGGCATTTTGACCATTCGTAGCTAATTGAACACCCTTTAGAACAAGCTAAAATGAGCTAGTCATGTCACCGAGGTATCAAGGACCATCATGTGTGAAGTATTAAGGCATCGTTTGTCTCCATAAGAGACATATGAGAAAAAAATGTATGAGAATCATGAATTTGATTCCATGAAAGGATGATTTTAGAGCTAGGAAAGGTGAGGGGATGATCTTTATATGGAGCACCATGTTTCTAAGAATGAGAAATCATCTGAGTTCACTTGATGCAATTCACTTAGTACTATTCATAAAAACTCATTCAACACCTAGTAGTGTTATCACACCTTAAGGAGGAGGCACATTACAATCACCTCATTTTGGTAATAAGACATGAATCCCATTCAGGGAATAATCCTCTATAAACAAAGTGACAATCTCTTTTTAGTAAGAAGTAGACAAACATCATAGAGTTGATTCATGGTCGCTAAAGTGAATTATGGACCAAATTTAAAAATTGGTACCAATCCAAGCAAGTAGTGGTAGGGCCAAAATCCAATTTAGAAGGTCAAAAACCTAAAAAATGACTATATACTTTCCCAAAACAAAGACCGACTACAATATATATGCCCTAAAAGTTTTAGGTCGGTTGCTGAAATCTTGAAAAATGAGTAAGTCTTGACTGATTAGATTTTGAAAAACTATCTTCTACATTATAATCATTGGAGCTACATGACCACTTCTATCAGTGTGTAGATGACCCTAATTTCTTATATTTACTAAAATAAATTTAAAGTATAAGAAATAATAAAAGAAATCTTATACTTGAACATTTATTTTTTGAAGTATAAGACACCCAAATACACATACATAGTCCATAGTATACAAAACACGTACGCATTTTAATTTCTCCACAACATGTACGTGTTTAGCCTTATTTGCAATGGGTATGTGTTTTGGCTTCTTTAAAACGTGTACGCGTTATAGGCTCGGTAATTACCAAACCAAAAAAATTAAAATGCGAGTGCGTTTTAGCAAAATGTGTATGTGTTTTGTCTATTTTCAGGTTTTTGTCTAGTTTTGGCCCCCAAATGCGTGCACTTACCCATTTGTGTGTACTTTTTTTGAGTTGGATTATTCTAGTTTATACTTCCACTTCTTTGTAGATTTTGGGGAATTGTTTAGATCATGTGTGCATAATTTTGTTTGTTATTGAATCATAACACTATTACATAGTCATAAATTCCCAACATCGAGCACTACACTACATCTCAGACCCAATGTAGTTTTGTGTGTGTGTGTGTGTGTGTGCATGTGAAATCATGCCCTAGGTGGCTCTTGTGTGAGTCACACTTGATAGCGAGCAAATAAGCTAGATGTAAAGAAATGTAATAGATGTGTGCATGGAATAGAATGAAATTCCCTCCTATGAAGTGTATGTAAAATAACTAGCCCTTGTGTCCCTTGTGATGGTGTTATATGGATGCAATAAAGATATTAGATGCCTTGATGGATGCAACCTTAGGTGATGATAGTTAATGCTTAGTGCTTGGTCCTTTATTATGATAAAAAAAATTATATTTATATTATTCCCTTGCTTGAATTTTGTAATTAACCCCGAATAGGATGAATGCCAAAAATTTAAGATGCTCAAATGGCTAGAAAGGACCCAAAAAGTGTGAGTAAAGTACAAAGAGGTCAAGGGATCCCCAGAGGTGATGAGGGTGCCGACACGGCATCCTGGTTGGGCGTTGATGTCCACGATGATAAATGTAGAAGTATAAAATACATACGTAAGGTCAGTAATACTAAAAGGAGAAACAAAAGAAAAAAAAAGGTGGATAAAGACATGGGTTAATTAGTACTTTTATTACTCATGAATCACATGAAAAGTAGCATGTAATCGGGACTATATAATTACCCAAAATGAGTGATTTTGTGTCTACACTTACTAGTCCCTTCTTCTTCCATTTCTTATCAAAAGAGGCTCTTCACACTCTATACTTTTACTTAGGAGAATTATATATCCTCTATTTTTTCTATCTATGCTATGCATATACCTTATTTATTGCAAATATACAACAAACCTAAAATAATTTTGAGTCACTCATTGACCCTTATAAGCTTCTAACACTTAGTTGTCTCCTCTTAAGACAAAAAGTGCTTATAGAACCTAGAAATATCTCTACTATTTTGTTTTATCCTTTTCATGATGTTGATTACACTCGCACACTAATATATTATACTTGTAGTTGGCACATAGGACTTTGTTTTCTCGGTTTTCATCCTCTACACACTACTTTATTACCCTCGCATGTTTTCAATTAAGTAGTATTTCAAATCACCATTTCGGGTTTCAATCTACGTGAAATACCTCATAAATCACCCTTTTACATTTTCAATTTATGTGGTATTTCTTACATATGTCTATTCAAAATTTGCACAATTGATACTTAAAAATTTTACTTGCCACAAAATTGTGTGGCACATGAGCCTATATTATGTTGCTTTTGAGTGATCCTATGGGGCTAGTAGGACGTGTTGTTGGAGTGTTGGTCGGAAGTGTAGCGGTGCTTCCGCTACCCCGATCTTCGGAGCATGACATTAGGGATGATGTATTTCAATTTATTCTTCATTATTTTCATAGTTGGTAGGAATATTTCCAAATTTGTTTCATATACATTCTAATCTATGAGAGCTTCATTCATTGTACCAAAGTATAGTTGCAATTTTGCCAATGCTTGCATGAATTCAAGCATTCTTGGTCAAAGCACTTAAGTGTGTACCACTTTTTGCATTTTAATACCTTTAAAAACATGAATTTTCAGCTTCATTGAAATTACAGAGGCAATTTCCACAAAAGCTGTATAATCGTAGAGTGCATGAAAAGTTTTTGTTTGTTGAAAAATGATTTTTGGTCCGTTTCTTAATTTTTTTCAAAGGTTGTTTCTTATTTTACAAATTAAAGCAACAAAAGGTCGATGTCTTGATTTTTTAGTTAAAACTTATTTTTTCTACATGAAATCTTAGGTATTCTACACTCAATATCAATTATGTGGCTTATTATCATATATATATATATATATAGTAATTATTTAGTGAATATATTTCCCGATTTATGGATGTATGTATGTTTATGACAATATATTACCATTTTTATATCAAAATTGATTTTTCCCCATAAGTACAAAGAAGACTTCAAAAAATAGTAAAATTGTTTTTTTAAATTTTTTTGGAATTTTTTTATATTTCACATTGTGTTGAATGTGTAGTACTGATTTTCTTAACTTACCATACATTGGCAATAATTTTAAAAAAATAGTAAAACATATTTTCAAAAAACAAAAAATATATTTTTAGATAGCTAATAAAAAATGTATTCAAGTATAATTTTTGTAATTTAACTAATCATTTAGATCTAAATACGTGGCATCTATGTGGCACCTTTAGGCCTATAAATGTCCTCCAAATGTATTAAAGTTCGAAACAAGCCCATAGATGCCACATAGGATCCATGTATGAGTGTTCGCCCGAAGGGGATTCAGGTAAACCCCCTTTGGGTGAACACCCCTCACTTGAACACCTTGAATGCCTATCCACACTCATCTCTGCCACCCAAACGCCACCAACTATATTTTTTGAAACCATAGTTTTAAATATTTTTTAAGATATAGTTTTTAATATATTTTATAATTATCTTTAGTTTTAAGTTTTTTTGTATTTAATCAATAGTATACATTAATTTTAAATATATTAAAACAAAACTAATTTTTTTCTAAAAATAATAATAGATAATATGTGTTATATTATTAAAATATGTATATTATTAAATTAAATTTAAAACCATGTATAGTTATAAATCACTACATATTTTAATTTATAAAAAGATACTATAATTATTAAATATAACTATATATGAGAAAAAAATATTTTAAAATTAGAAAAACCACTAATTAAATGTAAATAATATTTTAAGAATTTTATATAATAAGAGCTTGTGTATAGTGTAGTTTTAAAATTATTCTTAGTTTTAGATAACAAGTTTTTGTGCAGGTGAAAATTGATGAAGTGGAGGAATAAAGAAAAATAAGTAAGAATAACAAGCTTAAAAATTTAGTGAGGTAAATCTACAAGAATGTGTTAGAAGATCAATTCGTAAGAAAAATAAAAAAGAGGTAAAGGAAA
This sequence comes from Taxus wallichiana var. yunnanensis, assembly GCA_018340775.1. Classification (NCBI taxonomy): domain Eukaryota; kingdom Viridiplantae; phylum Streptophyta; class Pinopsida; order Cupressales; family Taxaceae; genus Taxus; species Taxus wallichiana. Next base: position 931,835,224 of record CM031237.1, read on the forward strand.
TGAAATAGGTTGTTGAAAAATCAAACATTGATATGTACGTTTTTGTACCTGAAACCCTTGAAATCGTAATTTAGTTTTAATATGTATGTTAAATCCTCTAAAGCTTAATCTAGTTGAATTGTAACAAAATATAGGATAATAATTTTAAGTTAAAATAATATGTGTATACATGTATGGTCCATACATATAAACAACACAAATGATTTAAGAAGATGTTGAAAAAAACAAAATTAAAAACTTTAGGGAAGAGTTGAGGATATAAAGTTATTGTTGGAGCTCAAATTTGCACCTGTCCTAAACCACAAGAATCTATGGCTTTAAGGAAACATGGGACTATCTCCAAGTTGTGGGGCTCGAAATGAGATAGACCTTCGGAGAAGGTCGGCTTCTTCTACTTACTCCTAATGCTAAACTACTCCTAGGAATTGAAATGTAACTATCTAACTCTACTCTAATATTCCAAGGGACCAGGGTGAGAAGGAGATGCATAAAATGTAAACCTAAACTAGAGAAGGTGATAGCACCAAAAATAAAGGGAAAGATACTTTTGAAAGAGAGAAAATAAGAGAAAATGATAGTGAAGAGGGCATAAACGAAATCCATAGATCAAAACCACGCCCGATTCCTATTTTCACGATGCAAAATAGATATAGATCCTAGAACAACACATAAAACATACCCGTGAGCAAATAAAGAGGAAAGGAAACACAATGAAACACTAGCTAAGGCAGGAACAAGCCTCAAAACCAGATATTTTATTACTTGAAAATCATGCACATATTTTTACGACGCAGAAGAAGATGCATGAAAATATTCACGAGTCACGACCCAAGGCGTGTAACTCTTAGAACACTTGTGCAACATTAAAATGATGCCCTCACATTCCCAAAGTATCCAATATTAAAACTAGGCATCACTTTACAATATATAGAAAAAGGAAGAAGAAGAAAGAAGAAGAAAATAGAGGGAAATTCAAATTCCTCCTTCCACTAACCAACCACCTTCATTAAATTCTCTAAAAGATATGAGCACTTTTGAAAGACCACTTCCCTACGCCATTTTCCTTGTAATAGAAGGAATGACGCCCATACGCATTAAATTCGGTGGTTGCGCCAACTAGAGCATTTCATTTGCGTGCTAGAGACACCTTCCTTTGCTTCGTCCACCTACCACCATTTGATTCAAGAAATTTGATTTTCTTGCATGGAGGAGGACAATATTTATCCAATGATCTAAGAATTACATAGATCAGATCATTGGATTGAAAATTTATATCCATTTTTAGTTCCATGTGGAAATCGCCAATTCCTTTGATACGTGGCTTTCTATTTTATTTCATGCAGTTTTGACCTCCACGGCTTTGTCTTCTTCGTTCCACAGATCTACTACCTTTCTCGCTTGACCCACAGTTTATCCAATGTGGCACGACTCTTGAATCATCATCCACAAAACTTTTAGATTTGATTTTACCCGTAGCTTGATTGCTCGTATATCACGGCTTGCTAAAACATCATGCCTTATTCTTTTTCCCATGGATTCATCCATAATTTGGCAAAGCATTTCACCCTTAGCCGTGACTTTTCTTTTTAATCCACAACATGCTTAAAATCCTCCATGACCCTCATACCTCAGCCCATAGATTTCAAAGTTGTTCATTTTTTGTAAGGGTACAAAAATGGACAACATTTTGGCGACTCACAGGGAACATCTACCTGTTAGATGAATTGATTAGTGGCTTTGAAGCATCCATTGGGCATGGAATCATCCTTATATCTAGTAATTGATCTGAACTTTAAACTTGGATTCCCAAATTTGATTTAGTTTCTTTGAATTTGATTTTATGAGATGATTTCAATTGATCCAACTAATTTCTAAACCTCTTCCCTCAACAATCCGGAGAAATGATGAAACCGTGTACAAGAATACGTCCAAGCAATAAGAGTGTGAAAATAACTTAGGGAAAGAAACCTACACTAGAAAAAATGAAATGTGCTGAAAGCACTTAAGAGGAATTAAAAACTAATCTACTATGTACAAGATGGAATGAAATATCTTAATGAGAGGGTTTAAGGTAAATCCCATTGACTAGGATTTGAAGTGAATTACCATCAAGATCAGATAACTCAAATGAATTATCCTCCTTGCAAATGATGATGATGTATGTTCCACTCCAGATTGCATCAAATTTTAACACTAGATCTCCAACCCTAAATGTATGATCTCTAGCTTTTCTATCAAACCACTATTTGGTTGACTTCCGATTCCATTCTAGTCTAATCATGGCAACATTTCTTGACTCTTCGAGATCCACTAGTTCCACCATTCTCGATCTCCCTTTGATCCATGCCTTCAAATTTGAGCTGTTGAGATAATTCAAGTGAAGGCAACTCAAGTGATAAGGGAAGTCTATCTTCTTTACCATATACCAGCTTTTTCGGGAGAAGTACTAATAACTTTCTTCACTGTTATCCTATCCACCCAAAGGGCATTTCTAACTTGTGTACCACTTCCTTTGATTAATGTGCATTATTATTTTCATGATCAGATCAAACCTTAGAGGTAGTAATTAGAAGAAGTCTTAAGATAAATGCCAAGTCCCATAGCCCAATTAGAAATTTTTGATCCCAAGAAAGCTTTTGCATTATCAGAAATAATGTTTTGAGGAACACCAAATCTTGTAACAATTTTTTCAAGAAATTCAAGGATGACTGATTTAGTAGCTTCCTTTAATGGTGCGGCCTCTGTCCATTTGGGGAAATAGTCTATCACTGTGAGAACCCATTTGTGACTAGCACTAGATGGAGGATTGATCATACCAATGAAGTCAAGACCCCATTGTGCAAATGGTTGATCTTCCTAAATTGGATGAAGTGGGAGAGCCACCAATCTTTTCTTTCCAGTGAAGAGCGCACATTCCTTGCACTTTCTCACCCATATGTAATCATCCACGAACTACATAGGCCAAAAGTACCCTACTTTTATGATTTTCATAGTTGTAGCTCTAGCAGAGAAACTCTGCGAGAGAAACCATCATGGAACTCGGTTAAAACCTTGTCACATTGCTCACCTTCAATGCACCTAAACAACACTCCATCAATATTCCTCTTGAACAATATGCCATTAATCAATGCATAAGGAATGGATCACAACCTTAGATGTATTCTTTCTTCTCTATTTAAGTCAAGAGGGTATGCACCAGTAGAAAAAATTTAGTCATATCTGCAATCCATTCCACATCACCATTTGAAGGATCTTCATTCATGAGGGAAATCTCTTGGTGATCCCGGGCATCTTCATCTAGATGCTCACATAGTGCCCTTCCTATTACTAATTTTGTATCTTTGATGGTCACATCATATTCCACGATCTTAGTTATACATCCAACTTGTTTCTCACTGATCTCTGCTCCCATGATGAAGTCTCTCGATGTTAGAATGTGATACTAAGACTTTGATGTAATTAGCAACAATCATACTTTTGAATTTCTTTAAAGCTCTCATGATGACAAATACCTATTTTTAAATGTGTCTCATGTACTTAAGCTCATAATTATTTAGTGTTTAGCTAAAGAAGGCCATGGGATGCTCTAGTCCTTGATTATTCGCCAAGTTAAAACCACCTTTGTGAGAATACTAGATTTTGCCCCACAGGGCATATAGAATGAAATCCTTAGCATAATCGAGTTGATCGGTGTAGGAGCTTGAGAAATATCTTGTTTTATCTTCTCAAAGATATCTTTTCCCTCTATGGTCCATTTGAAAGTTGAATCCTTCTTGAGCATGAGAGTGATAGGCCTTACCAAACCCGTGAAGTTAGGAATGAAATTCCTAACACAGCTTGATTTTTCCTAGGAAAGACTGCAAGGATTTCTTGTGAGTTGGAAAGGAAAGAGTCGCGATGACTAAAATTCTTTCTAGATAAATGGTAATGCATTCTTTTGAAACAATATGCCCCAAAATTTTACCTCTGGGGATCACAATGTTACACTTCTTAGATATGAGAGACACACCAAATTCCCTACATCTTTTAAATAATTTCTCTAAGTGCTTCATATGATCTGCACTCTGTTTAGAGAAGACAATGATGTCATCTAGGTAAACCAAGATAAATTGGATGATATATCCCAAAGAAATGTCCATTTCTCTTTGAAAGGTGGAACATGCATTTGATAAGCCAAAGGGCATTTTCTGGTATGCATGCATTCCCCATTTAGTGGTGAATGTAGTCTTGTATTGATCCTCTTCTTTTACTTTGATTGGGTTAAAACCATAACAACCATCAAACATTAAAAACCTCTCAGCCTCCTTCTACCTGCTCCAGAAGCTGTTCCATGGAGGATAAAGGATAATGATTCTTGAGAGAGGCCTTATTCAAGTCCCTAAAATCCATACACAACCTGATTTCTCCATTTTTCTTTTTGAATGGGACCAGATTTTCCACCCAAGTAGAGTATTTGATAGGAAAAATTATCTTAGCCTCAATGCTCTTATATAGTTCTTTTCTCACGAGGGGCTCAATTGCAGGGTTAACCAACCTTTGTTTTTGCCTAATTCATTTGACATTGGGATCAAGATCAATAGAATGTTGGATTATATTTGGATTAAAATATTTCAAATCTTCATATTCCCAAGAAAATATATCATTGAACTTCTGGTACAAGGAAATAAAATCTTTTCTTTCACTTTCATCACGTACCTTCCCAAGTAGAAGTTCTTTGTTTGGAGCAATTGTGACCGGTTGACAATCTTCTTATTTTTCCACCATATTCTTCTTCATACCTTTGAATTCATCATCTGTACCAAATATCTATTCTAGAGTGACCAATCCCTTTGGTAATTTGTTTGTTTTCAGTTGAATTATTTGATCACCATAGACCTCTTACAAATCAGATTGCATTTTTGAGGAGAAATCAACTTTGTTTTGTATAAATTAGACAATTTTTTCATCAATGTCAAAAATTTGCTAGTTTGTTTGATTATTTGGGATGGATAGCCGAACACCATTTCGATATGTTGTACAATTCCTTTGACAAGGTCTTCCTTCGGTGAAAATTGAGAACCCGAAGCCACCATCTGATCAACATCATTGTTCAAATTCTTAGGAAAAACTTGTAGGTTAAGAGCTTCAAAGTTCTCTAGAAAATCCCAGACTCTATGATTGTCAGCCTTTAAAAAATTGTTCTTTATTACAAATCTCCCTCTCGACTTGGTGAATAACCAATTCAAGTATCTCGAAGACTTGCAATTATTTGATCTCTTTCCTCTTAGAAATTAAAAGACCATGCACCAAAGGTGTTTCGTACTCAGTTACATTATTAGAACATGAAAATTACAATCTATGAGAAAAGAAGAACTTCTCATTTATTGGAGAGATGAGCACAACACCATCCCCAACTCCATTTCTCGCTTACGGAACCAAAAAAACATCCACCACAATTTTCTCTTCTTTCTTCAATGACGCGGGTATGATAGATTGCTATTGGAGAATGCAATAAGTGTCGAGAATGGTCTCAAAGGTTTTGAGATCTTCTCCATAAGGATAAAAATTGTAGTTTTTCTCATCTCATTCATCTAGCAATAAATCAGGCATGGAAGGAGTGATAAGCTAATCATATGAAACCAAGTCTTGTTCATTTTCTTCTTGTATTAGGTAATTTGATTGGATGGGAGTGGGATCATATGACTCAATATGGTATGAAAATATGCTCAAATTTTTGTGAATCTTGTACCATTTCGGTTCTCAAAATCATGTGAGTGTAATCAAGATAAATAACCACCTACCTTAGTAGTGAAATCTCTAGACAAGAAAATAGCAAACATGGGAGGCAAGTCAATTACTAAAATGTCATGGGTTATGGTGAGGCTTGGGCAAACATGAAGTGTTAACTCAAGATTGTTTATTACTCCCAACACACCCACAGTAGACCCATCAAATTATAAAACTCCCTTAAACACAAGACTAAATTTGAGACCCAGAATATCAACAATTTTCTTAGGCATTACAGAGGTACTAGCCCCTGAATCAATCATACAGTTATGGATCAAGTTTTTCCCACAATTAATGACATGTAGAAGGGCGTGGTTTCACAATTTTACTTACTTGGCCTTCCTTTACTTGACACATATTGACCATGACATGAGTTTTCTGCACTAGTAGATCCACTTGAGGAAATTGGTTGAGGGATTCACACAAAAGCTTGTGCTTTGAGATGGAATAGCCGATGCATCCCACATTATTAAATTGACATTGGTATTCTTCATCCGCTTAACAATGTTAAATGGAATACACACATATTTTTGCATCGACGGTATGTAATTGTCCTTCTTTTTTTGTTGCGACATTGGAGCAACAACCTTCTTGTTTAAGACAAACCTACTAGGTACTTCAAGAAACCTTTTTGTCCATTCCAATGTCTTTCTCTTTACCCGCGACAATGCCTTGACCATGGGAAGATGTGAAAACTGTGATTCTAACATCCTTTTCTTGTGTCGCATATTATCAATTGTTAGGAAATATTTATTAGTGCGTACTTTATTCTGTTAGTAATTAAATATTAGAATAATTATGAAAGTGATTATTCTCATGTAAACAATATTTTATTATAAATGAGTTGTTAAAACAACTCATATTATTAGATAGTGTATTGTTACGAGAGTAACAATTACACCTTGTTAAGAGATTAGTTGGTTAAACAATCTCCATGATTATAGGAATATATTTCCTATAAATTTGTATGTTCTGAATAGAGAAATACAGAGAAGCTTTACATTATTGTGTCATATTCTTGCATAAATATTGTTCTTCCACTTTATTTGGTATCAGAGTGAATCTCTTTTCCTTCCTATGTATCATGCAAACATAAACGATTTTTTGAGGGGTAGCCTATTTTTAGTCACCCCTGTGAATGGAGTTTTCATGAGTTTGAGGCTAGTATAGTGAGCATACATTATATTTTTCTTTCAAATAATTTACAAAAGAAATTGATGTTTTGAACCTAGATTTGTGCATCATAACCTGTATTAGGATTCAACATTATACATTTTGTAGGAGAAAAATTTGATACCGATCGGTGTTTCCATTCACTCATACATATTCACTAGAAGTCTCGACACACATCTCTATTGCTATTTTGGACAATCCCAATCCAAAACTTGCACATATGGGATCATTACAAAAGTATGAAATGAACGTGTACCACAATCCGAGTTTTTGGCGGGACTTATGTAGATCCAACATCTATCCACATTACACAAGAACCACCCGACTCTATCCTGCTTCAAATGAATTGATTGAGGCACGTTTTGGCTGCATAGCATGAAGTATAACCTACAAATTTGAACCATGTGTAGTCTTCTAGGTGGATATTTGGTTGTCACTATTCAAGGAATGCATTTGAAGGACTGATTCAATCTATAATAACATTTGGATTTCTTTTCAATGAATGTGTCAGACTTGAACCCTGACTCCCATTTCTTGATAGATCCACGTTACTCAACTCACCACGTGTGCATTCATGGTTTGGCCAACCACAATTCATTCTCTAGTAAATTGGTCTGTGTAAATTGATGATTGTGTGTTGTGGCATATTTTCATGCAAATCATTCTACTCGGCAAAGACAAGAGAACTAATCTGGTGGTAATCTAAATATTACAATTTTGTGTCAAATTTTGGTTGGATCGACTTACGGAGCATCAAATTCAGTACCAACATATGATATTTTATATTCTTCTTTCGTGTGTGAAATATCATAAGTGCATGCAAATTTTATATATTAAAATAGTGAGTGTCGGTCATGCCAAATATTTTACTAGAATTCAGTTTAATTTAATCTCTAATCTCTCCTCAAAAGTTAGCTTAGTATAAAGTTTCATTATCTTATGAGTTGATTCATTCTACTTTAGCGTCTAGGACACATTTTTTTACCTTAATAGAAGGTATTAAGGTCCATATTTCTCATTATAGTTTAGTGTTTTAAAACTCCATATTTATTGTTGAGTCAAATTCAATCGTTAATTCGATTTTATGTTTTTAAACGTTGTTCATTAAAGTACATTGAGTCATTAGTTTTTGGGTCATCTTGTTCGAGCTTAAAAGAGTCAAAGTTTAATATTAATAATGTTTATATATCATTTTTAGTCTTTTGTGTCTTGTCATTTATCAATATTGTTGTCCACTCAAAATTCCCTGCTCTGATGAAAGTTAAAAATTTTCAAAATTTTGAGTTTAAGTGTTTTCTCTAATGTACCAAGTCATGAAATTGAGAAAAGTCTGCAGTTTTGGGTCATTTTGTATGTATTTCGGGCCTGTCAGACATTTTTGTCCCGCCTGTCCCAAGTTCCGAAGTGCGTTCTGTTCCCCGATCGGCCGATTTCCCCGAAATTGTCCCGATTTCGGGCCCGTCGGAACTTTTCGTCCCAAGTGTCCCAAACTTTTCGTGTGAGTTGTTCAATGTTCGGCCGAAGCACCCAATCCGCGTACTTCGCTCTTTCATGTCCCAACTGTCCCAATTTCAAAAGTGCGCTCTGTTCCCCGATCGGCCGAAATCCCCGAAGTTGTTCCATTTTCGGGCCTGTCGGACATTTTTGTCCCGCCTGTCCCAAGTTCAAAAGTGCGCTCTGTTCCCCGATCGGCCGAAATCCCCGAACCGCGTACTTCGCTCTTTCATGTTCCAAGTGTCCCAAACTTTCCGTGCGAGCTGTTCCATTTTCGGCCGAATCACCCGAACCGCGTACTTGAACTTTTCGTCCCAAATGTCCCAAGTTCAAACGGGCCTTTTGTTCCATTTTCGGCCGAAACACCCGAACCGCGTACTTCGCGCGTTTTCGTCCCAAATGTCCCAAAATGCATTTGTGCGTCTTCTCTCGCTTCGCCTTGAATCGGCCGAGCCGCGTGTTTCGCACATTCACGTCTCACATGTCCCAAGCGAACCTAATTCCATTCATACTTAGTTTTTCCGCTCTACTAATGAATATGCTTGTTTTTCAAACCGATGGATATGAATGTAATACGCATTGATCACCCTTCCTCTCCTCAATGGTTATATAACGAGCAAGCCACCTTTGCAATTCTTACGTTGTTTCCATGCTACCCTTGCTCGAACCCTCGCAACCTAATTCCCGCGCATGTATCCCTTTTCTCCGTAATTCCTCCCGAATTTAGGTTACTGACTCTGTTGCTATCAATATGAAGATCAAGTTTCGAGAGAAGGGAACAAATTTCACCGCTCGAGTCCGCATTATCAAGAAGCTAAACAAAGATTATCATACTCATGTCGAGTTTGATAAAGAGATGGAGAAGTGTCTTGGATTTTGGACGCGATCTACGACCAACACGTCATCCCTTGTGGCGAGAGACATAGGCGAGGCGTTAGAGAAATTCAGCAATGCGGATTCGAAGTTAGTAGGTCCCTCTCAGTGACCGACCACCTGTCTTCTTCTCCTTATTCTTCTCTTCTTTTCTATTTCTTTTTCTTGGATTCATTATAATAAGTTGAGGTATTGTGATTGGCAATCCTTAATTAATCTTTAGTTAAAAGAAGTAGTTACAAAGAGTAACTGACTTGTAAGATATATAATGGCATTTCCACGCCATTTTGAGAGAGGAAGAACTTGGCATATTTTCTAAAAGTGTAAATAGATTATAAAGAAATCAATACAGAAGGACTTTTCCATTCTTTGTCTATCTGATCTCTGTTATTCCTAAGTTTTCGTTTATTTTCTTTGTGAAGATCATTTGTCTCAAGTTCGTTAGTCTTACCGATTGCATACTCTTCAACTTTGCAAGCTCGGAGATCTTGTATAACCAAGAAGGAACTTTGTGTCCTTGATTAATGAATCTGTGTTATGTTAAGAAACTTTGTGTTCTAGTAGATGTTATTTACATAACTTTGTGTCTTTGAATTCCATCTTATTTATCCAATACAAATGATCCATTTTCAATTCATTTGTGACTTTCGCATACATAAAGAATTACTCTGATATCTATAATTCTGCATGTTGCCTTTCTGCTCTTTCCCGTACTCTCATTTCCTCAGTCCTTTTGTAATTGATGATCTTCATAGAAAACACTTTCGTGATATCCAAGTTTAACCAACAAATCATGTCTTGTACATTTGTAAATAAGTTCGTTTCTGAATAAGGGAACCTCTCCCATTAAAGAGGAGGGACTTCTTGTCCCCTGACTGTTGCTCTTCTTAAAAGTCCTATCTGACGACCAATAGTTTTTGGCGACTCCGCTGGGGATAATCACATTCCAGTTCTGTAATTTTTCGATCATCTTTTGATCTGGCGACTCCGCGTTTTACTCGAGGGAGAAGGACCCTTGGTATTGAAGATTCTCAGTTCCAGATTTTGGAGCAGCAGGGTTTTCCTTTTCCTTCAACAAGAAATAGAAGGACTCGTTCGACAAGCACTCCACCTGTTCAAGATAGAAGTCCTACGGGTGGTATTCCTTCAGAGCTAGCTAGCCCTAATCTGTGAGCTTTGATTCTTGCTGGTGTTGCAGTTCCTCTCCAAGCCGTTTTTCCAAGAATGGCGGCGCCATTACCATGGGGTCATCGTGTCGGGCCCCTTGCCCTTCCTCAGCCTTTGCATGAGTTACCCAGAGGTAACCGAAAGAACTTTCCTAAGTTCAAAGGTGATGGCAAAGTGCATCCTGATGAACACATCGCAGCCTTCATTGTTGCATGTGGAGTCCTGGGAGTTGAGCATGAAGACATCTCCGTGAGACTGTTCATTGAGACGTTACAAGATAATGCTGCTGATTGGTTCTACCACCTTCCTGGTGCTATTATCGACTGGGACACAATGAGAAATCAGTTCGAAAACCGTTTCAAGCCAGCAGAAGATGTGCATGCCTTGCTTGCCCAAATTTCTCAGATAAAGAAAGATTCATCAGAACCCATGAGAGAATTTGTGGCCCGATTCAACAGACTAATCAAAAAAATTCCTGTAAATATTCGACCTGTTGATCAAATCTGAAAATGTTTCTTCTTAAATGCTCAATCGTCTGAAGTCAGTTATGCGCTGAGAAGGGTTAATCTCGCAACATTGGCGGAGGATCAAACTCTTGCTGTTAGTGTCGAGGATGATTTGATCATGTCAGGCAAGTTGAGGAGAGTTTCAAATCTAAGTCTGTTGCTTCCTCCTCCTCCACTCCTGGACCTAATACTGATCCATTAGTTCAGAAGCTTGCGAATGATCTTATTGCTATAAAGAAACAATTGGCTCAGCATGCCCCTTATGCAGATGTTCCAAGAAGGAATTTTCAGCCCAGAAATCGTTTACCTCCTTCTCAAACAAGACTAGCACTTGAAGGACCTCCTGTTAAAGTTCCTGTGAATGCAACTTGTGAGGTTGAAGAGCCAGATGATGATGAGGATAATGAAGCTTGCGAGGAGTATGTGGAGGAATTTGATGATGAGGCAGAGGAACTTGAGGGATCTCGGGTTAATTTCTTCACCACTGAGGGCATTGATGATGGAGATGATTATGATGAAGTGGTAGCAGACATGAATAGCGAATCATTTGCTGTCATGACTCGAGAACAGACACATCAGAGGGAGAAGGTGACATAGCCCATAAAGAAATCTAAGGAGCAGTCGGCAACTATTCCTGTAATTGCAAAAAGAGGATCTCCTATCCCTACTTCATCTGCACCAAAGGTGAGTCCTGTTAATCCTACTAGCAAAGTTCCTTCTTTTTCTCCTAAAGCTGATAAGCCTAGAATTTCAAATGATGATGGTCCATCTACTTCTGGGTCTTTTGATATAATTGATCATCTGAAAAAGACTAAGGTTCAGATCTCAGAGGCCGAGTACTATCAAACTCATCCCAAAGCTTTTGCCAAAATGATTCAATTTGTTAATTCCCATTCCAAAACTACCTCTAAAGGCCTTTTGCCACTCCTCCTTCTGCACCACAGCCTAGTCTGGTAGCCGCTGTCACTTCGCCTATTGACAAAATCAAGCCTTTTTATGTAACACTTCTTATAGCTGGTCATAGGCTGAGTAATTGTGTCATAGATTCCAGAGCTTCAGATAATGTGATGCCTGCTAAAGTAGCTCATGCTTTAGGCCTGACCCTCACACGCACTTATGGATCTTGTTACTCCATGGAGAGTAAAGAAGTGCCCCTGGTCGGGAGAATTAAAGATGCACAAGTAGCTTTTGCTGCTTTTCCCGAGAAGAAAGTGTTGGCTACCATCTTAGTGGCAGATATTCCCCCTTCATACGGGATGTTGCTAAGTAGGAACTTCTGTAAGGACGTGGGTGGGGAAATCCAAATGGACTGGTCACATGCACTCGTGCCTGTCAATGGACAAATGAAGAAGTTGTTGCCTGAGAAGCAGTCTGAGTATATTGTGTAGAAAACGGATGATCCTAGAGCACAAATACTCTACGAGGATATGGGGCATGGTAACTACATGATTATGTCCCCTGATGAAATCCAACTTCCCAGAGTGTCACCTAAAGATCCTAATGGGGTTTGGATTTTAGAGTTTGATGGCATTGTTCTCGGTTTGGTTCGGAGCGGTGTCCTGCTGGTGTCACCTGAAGGAGGCCTACACCCCTTTTCATTTAAGTTGTAGTTCGAGAATACTAATAACACAGCAGAGTATGAGGCTCTCATTCTCGGATTGTAAGTGGCCAAATAACAAGGTGTAAAGAATCTTCTGGCTCGTGGTGATGCAAAGTTAATAGTAAAGCGGTCAGAAACCTTTTTCAAGTGAAAAATGGAAGGCTGAAACATTACCGGAATCAGGTTTGGGATTCCATTGAATTCCTTGATGCTTTCTCTATCGAAGAAGACCTAGGGAAAAGAATGCAGGGCTGATTCACTAGCTGTCTCAGGGTCACTGCTGATCCCTCATCCTGATTTCTCTCAAGACAAGTTCACCATTGAGATGGTCCATCGACCAGTGTACACGATAACATCAATAATCGGCAGGTTTTAAATGATGATCAACATTTTCTTTCCTTCCTGGAACTCAAGGGTAATTTCAAACAACTGTATTTTGAGGGAAGTGACAACCTGCCTCGTGAAAGTGTGCCATCTGATAAGGCCGTCACCCAAGGGGAAGAAACAGATCAGGAAGGGTGCATTAGACTCAAGGGGAATAAGATTCCTAAAGGATTGGTAAGCTTAGAGGAACTGTTTGATAAACATGACAGGTATGTGAAATATAAAGCTTTTACTAGGACCTCAAAGAATCAGTGAGTATGATAAGATTGATATTGGGAGTTCTAATGACCCTAAGCTCGTGAACATTGGAAAATGTTGCACAACAGATGAGAGGAGAAAAGCAATTGATCTTCTAAGAAGGTATAAGGATGTTCTCGCTTACTCTTATGAAGATTTGAAAGCTTTCAAACCAAAAGATATGCAGCACTCTATTCCTCTTAAGCCTGGGATTAAGCCTTTCAAGCAGAAACAGAGGCAATACAACCCCAAAATAGCTGACACCATCTTTCAGGAGATACAAAAGTTGTTGAAGGCTAAAATTATTTTTCCCATTCACCATTCAACATGGATTGCAAATATTGTGCCTGTTAGGAAGAAAAATGGTGAGATCCGCATCTGTGTTGATTTCAGGAACCTGAATCAGGCTTCTCTGAAAGATAATTATCCTTTTCCCATGATGGATCAAGTATTGCAAGCAGTAACAGGATCTGAAATGTTATCTATGCTTGATGGATTTTCTGGATATAATCAGGTAGAGGTTGATACTGTAGATCAACACAAAACAGCTTTCACTACTCCTTGGGGCACCTTTGCTTACAAGAGAATGCCTTTTGGGCTTATTAATGCTGGTGCCACTTTCCAGAGGGCTATGGATCTGGCTTTTGGAAGCTTAAAAGGGAAGTGTATTGTCATATACCTTGATGACCTGACAGTGTTTTCCAAGACAAGAGCGGATCATTTTGATCACCTAGAGAGCGATTCTCTTTGAGATGCGAGAGAGCATGGGATCTCTCTCGAACCCTAAAAATCTGTCATTCTTTTGTGTCACTGAGGGAAAGTTATTAGGGCACATCGTTTCCAAGGATGGTATTAAGATTGATCCTGAACGAGTTCAAGCCATCCAGCAAATTCCTCTCCCAACCAGTAAAAAGGGCGTGCACTCCTTCTTCGGTAAGATCAATTTTTTGAGAAGATTCATCCCTGATTTTGCAGAGTTAACTTTGAATATTTCTCAGATGATGAAAGGGAAGCAAACATTTGGTTGGTCTTCTGAAGGAAAGGAATCCTTTGAGGGTATCAAGAGAGCTATCGCTAAAACTCCAGTTTTGGCCTGTCCTGATTTTAATAAAGATTTCATCATCTATTGCTATGCTACAGATAATACCTTGGCTGCTGTGTTAACTCAAGAAGACTCTAGTGAGCATGAGCTACCAATCGCGTTCATGAGCTATATTCTGAAAGATCATGAGTTGAAATACACCATGATGGAGAAACATGCTTTTGCAGTGGTTAAAGCTGTCAAGCAGTTTCGCTTTTACATCCTCAACTCTCATTCCATGGTATTGGTCCCGGATACAACTGTTAAGTCAATCCTCACACAACAAGAATTTGGATCCAAGAGAGGGAACTGGGTTGCTAAGGTCCAAGAGTATGACATTGACATCAAGCCGACCAAGCTGGTTCGTGGAAAAGGTCTTTGTGAGCTCATTGCTGAAGGAGCCAAACATGAGTTGCTGGAGGAGAAAGTTGACCTTCCTACCATTCTGTTCCTTAGTTCAGTTGACGAATGGTATGCTGACATCACCCATTTTCTCACCTATGGGGAATGCCCCTCTCATTTAACTGCCAAAGAAAAGAGGACTGTTAAATTGAGGTCAGTGCAATATGTATTGTGGGAAAATGCTTTGTTCAAGCATGGCTTAGATGGGAGATTTTTGAAGTGTGTGGACAAGGAACAACAGAGAAAGTTGCTCTCAGCTTTTCACGATCAGGCATGTGGAGGGCACTATTCATCAACAAATACAACTCATAAGATACTCCGTGGAGGATACTACTGGCCTTCCTTGTTCAGAGATGCATCCAAGTGGGTGGATAGATGTGAGGCTTGTCAGACCTTTGTGGGAAGACCTAAATTAGCTTCTTTGCCTCTCAAGCCAGTTGTGATTGAGGAACCATTTCAACAAAGTGGGGTCGGACTTCATTGGTACACTTAATCCGCTTCTAGTGCTGGTCACACTCATGTACTAACTGCCACAAACTACTTCACCAAATGGGTGGAAGCTATTCCAGTTAAGAGCACTACTTCTGAAGTGGTATGCAGCTTCATCAAAGAGAACATCTTGGTAAGGTATGGTGTACCTAACAAGATTAGAAGATAATGCCTCGAATTTCTCTTCAGCTGAGATAATGGATTTCTGCTATGGGTATGGCATTTCTTTGGCTCACTCTTCAGATTACTACCCTCAGGGCAATGGGCAAGCAGAATCCACTAACAAAAATCTGGTGACTATTATAAGGAAGTTAGTAAATGAGTCTCAACGAAACTGGCACAAGAAGCTCTATGATGCTCTTTGGGCAGATAGGATTACACCAAAGAGAGCTATTGGAATGTCTCCTTTTCAAGTGGTGTATGGAGTTGAAGCTCAATGCCGAAGTGAAGTGGAACTGCCAGCCTTGCACCTAATGAAGGCCATTGAGGATACTAGTTTCAGAGATGCTTTGGACAAGAGAATTATGTACCTGCACAAACTGAATGAGGACAGATTGGAGGTTGCTGATCGGATATCTGTTCACCAGCAGAAGGTAAAGGTCCTGTTTGACAAGAAAGCCAGGTTCAGAGATTTCCAAGTTGGAGACACCGTGCTGTTATGGGACAAAAGACATGAACCTCGTGGCAACCATGGAAAGTTTGATTCCCGTGGCTTGGACCCTTCAAGATTAGGCACTTTCTTTGGTGAGAATTCTTTCTATCTTGATTACATGGATGGTTCTTCTCTACCACTTCCTTACAAGGCAAAGATCTCAAGTTGTTCAAGTCCTAGGTGATTAGGAAGTCCCTTGTATATTCTGCATACAATGTTTTTGCTTGTCTTCCTTTTTGTTTTGGTGTGTTGTCCTCTGTATTGATCTGCTTTTTGACTCCGTGCCCAATGGATAAGGTACTGGTCTACTTCCCCTGAGTTTGTCTAAGTTCTTGCCTTGTCTCATTCCTTGAATTCATGCCAAGTCATCCCTAGAAGGAGCCAGCTGTTGTCCACTCAAAATTCCCTGCTCTGATGAAAGTTAAAAATTTTCAAAATTTTGAGTTTAAGTGTTTTCTCTAATGTACCAAGTCGTGAAATTGAGAAAAGTCTGCAGTTTTGGGTCATTTTGTATGTATTTCGGGCCTGTCGGACATTTTTGTCCCGCCTGTCCCAAGTTCCGAAGTGCGTTCTGTTCCCGATCGGCCGATTTCCCCGAAATTGTCCCGATTTCGGGCCCGTTGGAACTTTTCGTCCCAAGTGTCCCAAACTTTTCGTGTGAGTTGTTCAATGTTCGGCTGAAGCACCCAATCCGCGTACTTTGCTCTTTCATGTCCCAACTATCCTAACTTCAAAAGTGCGCTCTGCTCCCGATCACCAAATCCCCGAAGTTGTTCCATTTTCGGGCCTGTCAGACATTTTTGTCCCGCCTGTCCCAAGTTCAAAAGTGTGCTCTGTTCCCCGATCGGCTGAAATCCCCGAACCGCGTACTTCGCTCTTTCATGTTTCAAGTGTCCCAAATTTTCCGTGCGAACTGTTCCATTTTCGGCCGATTCGCCCGAACCGCGTACTTCGGAACTTTTCGTCCCAAATGTCCCAAGTTCAAACGGGCCTTTTGTTCCATTTTCGGCCAAAACACCGAACGCGCGATTGCCATGCGTTTTCATCCCAAATGTCCCAAAATGCATTTGTGCGTCTTCTCCCTGCTTCGCCCGAATCGGCCGAGCCACGTGTTTCGCGCATTCGCGTCTCACATGTCCCAAGCGAACCTAATGCCATTCATACTTAGTTTTTCCCGCTCTACCCGAATATGCTATTTTTCAAACTGATGGATATGAATGTAATACGCATTGATCACCCTTCCCTCTCCTTAACGGCTATATAACGAGCAAGCCACCTTCGCAATTCTTACGTTGTTTCCATGCTACCCTTGCTCGAACCCTCGCAACCCAATCCCTCGCGCATGTATCCCTTTTCGCTGTAATTCCTCCCGAATTTAGGTTGCAGCCTGCTGCTATCAATATGAAGATCAAGTTTCAGAACAGGAACAAATTTCGCCGCCGAGTCTCGCCTATCAAGAAGCTAAACAAAGATTATCATACTCATGTCGAGTTTGATAAAGAGATGGAGAAGTGTCTTAGATTTTTGGACGCAGCTTCACGGCCAACACGTTAGTCCCTTGTGGCGAGACATAGCCGAGGTGTTAGAGAAATTCAGCAGCGGATTCTCAAGTCGGTGGGTCCTCTCGGTGACCGACCACTGTCTTCTTCTCCTTATTCTTCTCTTCTTTTCTATTTCTTTTTCTTGGATTCATTGTAATAAGTTGAGGTATTGTGATTGGCAATCCTTAACTAATCTTTAGTTAAAAGAAGTAGTTACAAAGAGTAACTGACTTGTAAGCTATATAATGGCCTTTCCACGCCATTTGAGAGAGGAAGAACTTGGCATATTTTCTGAAAGTGTAAATAGATTATAAAGAAATCAATACAGAAGGACTTTTCCATTCTTTGTCTATCTGATCTCTGTTATTCCTAAGTTTTCGTTTATTTTCTTTGTGAAGATCATTTGTCTCAAGTTCGTTAGTCTTACCGATTGCATACTCTTCAACTTTGCAAGCTCGGTGATCTTGTATAACCAAGAAGGAACTTTGTGTCCTTGATTAATGAATCTGTGTTATGTTAAGAAACTTTGTGTTCTAGTAGATGTTATTTACAGAACTTTGTGTCTTTGAATTCCATCTTATTTATCCAATACAAATGATCTTGTTTCAATTCACTGTGACTTTCACATACATAAAGAATTACTCTGATATCTATAATTCTGCATGTTGCCTTTCTGCTCTTTCCCGTACTCTCATTTCCTCAATCCTTTTGTAATTGATAATCTTCATAGAAAACACTTTCGTGATATCCAAGTTTAACCAACAAATCATGTCTTGTACATTTGTAAATAAGTTCGTTTCTGAATAAGGGAACCTCTCCCATTAAAGAGGAGGGACTTCTTGTCCCCTGACTATTGCTCTTCTTAAAAGTCCTATCGACGACCAACAAATATTAGTCGAAATTTGTGTGTCTAGTTTTATAGTGAGTCATTAAAAAGAGTCGAAGAAAAAAATTCATTATAAAAAGTTCAAAAAATAAAACAAGTTCTCACTTTTCAATAATTGGATGTATTTTCACTTTTACGCAATGTCCATCTTGTGGAGGTATTTTTTGAGCTCCATGATCACACCCATCTGATTTAGAAACATCATACTTTGGAGGACTAAGGAATCGAGAAGGTCGGAGGTCATTCAATGACCTCTCATTAGTCACCAACTATGGTGCCACTTCACCGGTGGTGACATCTATGTAGTGTGAGTATGTGATTTCTGTTGTGTGCCTCGCTTTCAGCTGCGTTCAATAAGTGGAAAATTCACATTTAGGGGGAACATGATCCCAATGTTCCATTTCCATTATGTCAGCATTTTCTTTGTGTGTATGAGCAACAACTTTCAAATGTAATATCCTATGTTATTCCCTACAAAGTGAGATGTGATTAGGGCCGAGAATAGTACTTGGCATATCATGATGTGGTCAGAGGTAAACCACTGAAAACCTTCATTTGTGGTTTGTGGTAAACCAATAGAAAAGCCACCATTCTTGGATGTTGGTAATCCATTCGCAAAACCATCACCTTGTGGTTTGTGGTAAACCAATTGCAAAACCACCATTCTCAATTTTTTTGGTCAAGCTGTTTTCAAAACCATCCTTGAGGTTTGTGATTATCTTGTGAAAATCACCTAATCATGAAATCTGTGGAAGTACAAAGGTGATTTTCCCCATATTCACACTAAGGGGGAATGTTAGGAAATATTTATTATTGCGTACTTTATTGTGTTAGTAATTAAATATTAAAATAATTAAGAAAGTGATTATTCTCATGTAAACAATATTTTATTATAAATGAGTTGTTAAAACAACTCATATTATTAGATAATGTATTGTTATGAGAGTAAAAATTACACCTTGTTAAAAGATTAGTTGGTTAAATAATCTCCATGATTATAGGAATATATTTCCTATAAATTTGTATGTTCCCAAATAGAGAAATACAGAGAAGCTTTACATTATTGTGTCATATTCTTGAATAAATCTTATTCTTCCACCTTATTAACAACATTGATTTGAGGTCTGTTAGAGCTACTTGCCTCTTGATTGATCTGTAAAAAGATCCTCAGCTCCACAGAACATGAGATTGAAATCATTATTGGTCTCTTGTATCACTTACGCATTTGGATTGGGTGCTTCTAAAAGTGGTTCTTGTTGACTAGAAGAACCTTGAACCATGTATGCTTGAAGATGCATTGCCCTTTCACAACCCAATTGATTATGTAACAGATTGCATGGAAAAAACCACTCTATTTCTTGAACCATGTTATTCTATACTGGAACCAATGCTTGGCTTGAACTAGGAGTAAGAAGTGCTTGTGGAGGAGGAATTGTTGCCAATGGAAGAGGAACACTTTGACCTTTCCATCTATTATTTTTCTGATTTTGTGTATATCTTTGATTAGGTTGTTGAGTTCTAATTGCCTCTGATAGCCCGATTTGAAGATTTCCCTTGATTTTGATAATTTTTATAAGATTGGGCTTGCTATTTTTCTAGGGATATAACTTTGTTTATCAAATTTCTAATCAAATATTTCATTTCTTCATCCTCCTTTTGCTAGGCAGGAGTATGAGATGTGGAAGCAACATGTTAGAGATTTGGCTTAGGGATAAGAGGAATAAAAGGTTGGGAAGCTTGGGGTAATTTAGGATACAAAGGCATGGGTGGCCTAGGAGCTAATTTCCCATCTTGTATTAAACTATTTTCATCTCTAATTGCAATTGCATAGGTTGTTGGTAGAGTTATCCCTCCCATGGATTGTATCATGAAAAATATATTAGAATTAAGAGCTTTTAAGAAGTAAAGAGTTACACCTTAGTTGTAGGTCTCACAAGAACTCGGAATTTTGTCCTGGTTCTCTAGAAATTGAAGTTGAAATTCACCATTTGTTCATTTGGAGATCTTTTGATGGCAGTTAGTTGTTCCAATAGAGATAAGTTGTCTGCTCTTTCTCCAAATTGATTATATAAAGCTGTACATAACTCATTATAATTCGAATTGAGCCTTCATGGTTAGGATGTTGAACCACTCCAAAAATTTTCCTTTGAAAGATGAAGCCAAAATTTTCACTACCACATCCATCTCAATAATTTCATGAATAAAATAGACATTTGTAATGTCTTGAATGTGATCATTTGGAGTAGTATGATTTTCTCCTGTGAAGAATGGGATATTTTTTAAAGCTATTACTCGGATGGAATTCTCGAGAATTTAAGGTAATTGGACTACTTCCGTGAAGTTAACAAATGGATTTGGCTATTGTGTAGCCATTCTAATTGGTCTAAGAACTTTTGTTGATTGTAAGAAGGATCTAACAGTGGAGGAGTTGAAAGTGTTATGTTTGGCGGAGATGGAGATCTTTAAAGTTGTCTTCCTCTTCTTCCTCTTCCTAGAAATAACTATAAATAATCAAATATTTTCTCCTTTCTTGTTCTAAACCGAGTTTTGATCCTTCTCATGAACTTGAACCACCAATACTGCTGAAACTAATTACATTTTTCGCTTGGAGTCACCAAATGTGTTGTTGTAGAGCCTCCAAAGGCTAGAGTTTCACCAAGATACACACCCAAACTTGATAAAACTAGAAATATTAATTTCAAATGGTCCCACCGGGCATGCCAAAATTGTTGGAGCTCAAATTTTCACCCATCCTAAATCACAATAATCTAGGGCTTTGAGGAAACATGGGACTGTCTCCAAGTTGTGGGACTCGAACTGAGATAAATCTCTGGAGAAGGCTGACTTCCTCTACTTACTCATAATTCTACATAACCCATAAGAATTGAAATGTAACTATCTAACTCAATTCTAACATTCCAAGGGACAAAGTTGAGAAGGAGATGCATAAAACAAAACCTAAACTAGATAAGGTGATAACACTAAAAATAAGGGGAAAGATACTTCTGAAAGAGAAAAAATAAGAGAAAATGATAGTGAAGAGGGCATAAACAAAAGCCATTGATCAAAACCGTATCTAGATTCCCATTTTCACGATGCACAATAGGTATAGATCATGGAATGACACATACAACATACTTGTGAGAAAATAAAGATGCAAGAAACACAATCAAACATTAGCTAAGGAAGAACGAGCAAAAACTAGATATTTTATTGCTTGAAGATCATGCACATATTTTTACAACGTAGGAAGAAGATGAAAAACATTCACAGAGTCATGACCCATCTAAGGCGTACAACTCTTAGAACACTTGTGCAACATTAGAATGATGCCCTCACATTCCCAAAGTGTCCAACATTAAAACTAGGCATCACTTAACAATATATAGAAAAAAGAAGGAGAAGAAAGAAGAATAAAAGAGAGGGAAATTTGAATTCCTCCTTCCACCAACCAACCACCTTCATTAAATTACTAAAAATATATGAGAACTTTTAAAGACCACTTTTCTATGCCATTTTCTTGTAAAGAAGGAACGATACCCATACTACATTAAATTTCGTGGTTAGGCCGATGAGAGCAATTCTATTGCGTGTACCGAGACACGTTCCTTTTCTTTTCCCACATACCACCATTTGATCCAGGAAATCTAATTTTCTTGCATGGAGGAGGACAAGATTTATCCAATGATGTAAGAATTGTATAGATCAGATCATGGGATTGAACATTTATATCCATTTTTAGTTCGTGCAAGTAAAGTTGCTGATTTGCTTTGATATGCGGCTTTCTTTGGTTTAGTTTCATGTGGTTTTGACCTCTGTGGATTTTTATTCTTCATTACGCGACTCTATTACCTTTTCTCGCTTGAGCCACAATTTATCCAATTATGTGGTGCGACTTTGAATCATCATCCACATATATTTTAGATTTGCTTTTACCCATGGATTCATTTTGTTCGCAATCATAGATTGCTAAAACATCAACGACCTTATTCTTTATCTTGTGGCTTCATCCATACTTCAATGACATTTCACCCTTAACCATAGATTTTCTTCTTAATCCGTGACATGCTTAAACTCCTCCGTGGCCCTCATACCTCAAACCCACGACTTTCTAAATCTGTTTCAATTTATGCAAGGGTGCAAAAATGGAAAACAATTATATAGAACCTAGATCCATAAATAAAATCAATTTACATGATATAAAAAAATATTAAATAGTTTTAAAACGATATTCTAAGGTTAATAGAAAATTAGGATGGAATTGTAGGGTGTATAGAAAATTAAAGTTCAATCTAGATAAATTATTGTTATCATATAATTATAATTTTATCTAGGAATATTGTTCCTTATCTAATATATTATATAACTTGAATTATGAATTGTAATGCATGGTAGGACCCCACATGAATTTTTGTTAAGGATCCCAACACTAATGTAGGCCTATTAACAAATAGTTTTCTCCAAATTCTAATCCCATGAAAATAATTATAACGAGTCCAAATATAAAAGACAAGAAAGTAACTTTTTTGGTAGATGAATTGAATAATTTATTTATTTTTATTTAAAATGGAGACCTATATAATCAAACAAATGACTGAAATGCATAGTTTGTTTATTTATGAGCATCCATTAACACAAATTCTAATAGAAATTGGTTCAAAAAAATTCATGATAAAATATATGGTACTAAAATCTATTTAGGTGATAATAGATCTTATGAAATAAAAGTACATATAATAATATATGTGTAAATTTTTTATATGGGCATATGAAAAAAATTAAAAACATGATGTATGTACTAGTGACTACTATAATTTTGATCTTAGTATCAATAGTTTTTTATTAAGGTTTTAAAATTAATTTGTAAAGTCAGGTGAAGGATATGTAAGATTAGTACAAAGTGATATGAAAAACAATTAAAAAGATGTTGTATGTACTAGGGACTTAATATAAATTTGATCTTAGTGTCAATAGTTGTTGATTAAGGTTTTAAAGTTGAACATGTAAAGTTGTGAAGGATATATAAGATCACTACAAAGCGATACTAGAAGTAATTAAATTGGGAGGACTATATAAGATCGATGTAATTGTTTAAAGTTGTCAAAAAATTAAATCCTAAAGCGTATCCACATAAGATTTATTTTTAAGAATGATTACATGTTGAATGTAATGGCTATGTACTAGGAAATAACATATGCTGATTTTCCAACAAGGTGTAAAAGGAAAATAATTTATTTAATAATTAGTGAAAACTAATATAGGTGGTCCAAAAAAACTAGATCATTTGTGAGAGATTACTATTTTATTCAATATTTGTTAATGCTAGAATTAGGTATACATATATGCTTATTTCACAATAAAGAAAAGTATTTTTTGAACACATAAAAAAGATGATAGATAAACATAAAAGTAAATGTAGAATAAATCTTAGGTCATATCAAGGGGAATACACTTTGAAATATTGTAAAGAAAATGTAATTATGAAATAATATGTATACACCTTATTTTTCTCTTACTATTGATTTCTCTTTGTAGGTTGTTGGTGCATTGATCTCCCTAAGTGTGTGTCTCAAGGGGCATCATTGGTAGTGGGTGGGATGTTTAGTAGTAGTTTGTGAGAGAATTTTTGTGTTTGACATTTGCATAGGTTTCCATAACGTGTATCTCTACCCTTCTACTATCCCATTACTGAATTTGTACTACCTCCTTTATTACCTTCCTTACTATCCTCTTACTAATTTTTTATAACCACTTTATATCGTAGGTTTTATAATGCTCATAATTACTTAGAACACCTTTAGACCCCCTTTAGATCACCATTACACTTATTCCAAATGTTTTTTCAACCTCGTATTTTCCCCTTCCATCCTTATGTCATATTTTTTGTGGTTATAATATCAAAAGTAGGTTTATATAATTAAGATATTACTAATATAATGCTTATTTCACTAAATTGGGACTTATTCCAGTCCTAATTAAAAAAAACTCAATATCGGAGATCAATATTGTTATTTTTAGATTCCAAAATGTCAAATATTGGAATTATCTGCACTCCAAAATCACACATATCGGATTCCAAAATCGCACATATTGGATTCCAAAATCACATATATTGGAATCTAGAATCACATATATTGGAATCCAAAATCACCTATATTGGAATTAATGTACTCCAAAATCACATATATTGGAATCCGAAAAATCAAAATATTGGAATCCGTTAATAGCCTAACGAAGTCCAATATATCTGGTCACGATTTAAATTTATGAATATGTGAAAAACATTTAATGATTTTAGGGAATCCAACATTGATATGAGAAATAATGACTGGTGGCCACTAGCTCATATAGAACATATACATGTTCTGTTTTATAAGGTCTAGTCTAGGCTTAATGATTGCTTTGGTGTTCTATAAGGAATTACTAGGCTTAATGATTGCTTTGGAATAATTCTCTTATCAATTTTAAGATGTTTTTAAGATTAAACTATGCAAATTTGAATATTTCAAATGCCATTGAGCAAGCATCCGCTAGGCTAATGAAATTCACGAGATGTGAGAATTTTCCAGATTCAATTACTATGGTTCAATTGAACCTTGGGGAAACCAGAGAATAACTGAAGATGTTATGAAGAAACTTAAAGAGGGCGATGATTCAATTTAGGAGAATGTAATTAACTGTAAAACCATTCCAGATATATTTTCATATTTAAAGTTAGATCTCATATTTACTTCATTTATTATGGTGTGATTGAACCTCAACAGCAACCAAAGAATTTATGAAGATGTTATGAAGAAATTAGTAGAGGGCAATGATCTAATGTAGGAGAATGTAATTAATTATAAAACCATACCAAATCTATTTTCATATTTAACTTTAAATATAAAATCAATTGTAAGAGACAAGGCATAAAAAATTTCATATTCAAATATGGATATGAACTTATTTAAAATTAATTGTAAAACTATCCCATATATATTTTAGTATTTAAATATAGTTATGAAATAAATTGAAATTCCTTTGCTAAAGGTAGGTAGAATTATAGTAAACCATTTGATGAATAATTTGAATTTATAATGTAACACTATTCGTGAAGATGAGATTCCAAATCAACAATACAAATCATAGTAAAGTTCTAATAAAAATCTCCCTATAATTATTTTAGTGATCTAATATAATCCCAAACATCTTTGTCATCCTTCAATGGTCAGAATAAAGGCCATAGCACATCTAACAAGTATGTGTCTTTTGACTTAGAATCTATGTTAAATGTTTCAATAATTATGTAGTTTGCAAAATCATTGAACTTGTTTTTAACTAAAGAGTCATCTACAAGCACCGTATTTTTACAATTATACAATGCATTAAACTGCAACTAAATGAAGCTAAGATTATTGATATATAAATTCGGATATCCAGAATTTTCATAATCGAGCGTTTGGTCTCGATGCAATATTTCTATGTAGATATGAACTCGAAGCTTGAAACCTCCAAGCCGATGTTTTCAAGTAATGAAGGCATCATGTCATCAACATTTTACTTTCTCACCAATGTCCATATTGCTATGTTGAAATGTTTTTGCACCATTGCATGAACTCTTTTACATTAGGTCCGATAAAATTTTTCGAGCTTGATGCCACCAATTTTTTTAACTATGTTTAAATGCTAAAGATTCCTTATGGAGGTTGTGTGACAAAACACCGTCTATATCAAATATGATCAGTTTCATGTTGCATATGTTCGCATCTAGAAATGAAAAAAAAAATCAAATGGTTGAGGGCGGTGAATCAATTAAAAATAAAAACAAGTCCATTTCGATATTGTTATATCAAAAATCAAATGGTCGTAGGTGGTGACAAAGGTAAAATATAAGGGCATTCCTCATTTCTTATTGTTATACTAGGAATATTTTTTGTGAAGAATTTATTTGAATAAAATGTAATGTTTCAGTGCAATGAGTCTTTACATACCATATTGTAGTTATTTCATTGAACTAGAAAGTGATATACATTTTCTAATATCAAAGCAAAAACTAGTATTTAAGCATGCTCAGAATTAATTTAGGAATACATATTTCATTAATAAAAATGCTCAAAGATTCGTTACATTAAATATTTTCTGTTAATTCGCATTTGCAACTTATACACTCACACTTTGAACTTATAATCAAGGAAGATTTAAATTCTCCCAACTTATAATCATACAATCGTAATTTAAATAGTTACAAAGAACCATCACTAAAACATATGAATGTATTTTATTTACAATGTTAAGTTGTATCATCACAATAACATTTTGAAATGCTAACTTTTTATTTAGAATTTACTCACTCTAAATATTTGATTCCCTTTACCACATTAAATCCCTTTGACACTATTAGTGATAAGTCTTAAATGTGCAAATCAGTCATCAACCAAATATATTTTGAGCAAATTTCTCCTCTGCTTTACATCCCAACCATAAAATTTGTTGGAGGGTTTCCCTTTGCACCTACTATAATACACATTGTGTCTTCAAAATTGCAGGGGACATCATTTTTACTCCAAACCTTTTCTAGATCTTTTATTGCAATTCCATTGACCATTTTGCAATGTTATTTCCCCGGTGATTAATGGATTCAAGTTAGTCGATAATTTTTTATTGAAGGAATTTGTCAGATTTTCAACATCAGCTGAAAAAAGTTTGTTTAACTAGAATCCCATTTCTAATTTCATTGATAATGACTTTATAAACTCTTTCAGACCACCTCACACGATGATTCTCTCCTGCGAAACCGGAATGTTATGTCCTCGAGAGGGTGATTGGTTTTTCTCATACTGTAAAGCCCTCCAAATCTAAAATAAGAAAGTAATTCTTATGGCTAACTACAGGAAGTAAATAATTTTTTTAAATCGGTCTCATATCAATTCTAACCAATGGAAAAAATCAACATTTTAGCTTGTGGCTACCACTTACCGGTGGGACTTGTGTGTAGGATTGCATCTTCTTTACCCACAACTGGATCCTTTGTGGAAAGATAAACAATATTAATATTATTAATATAGCTATTGCTATGGAAAATGAAAGCGTATTTGAAAAAAACATACTGAACTATGTGGTAAAATGGTAAATTCAATATTAGCACTTTAGGTAGCTACCACTTACCGATTGAGCTTCGGCTTAGATTGCACAGACCTTACTAGTTGCTAGTTTTTTTGATGTAATATGTGTTACAAAAAACAATAATAAATTTCATGCTATCGCAAATGAAATCATAATTGAAAAGCATATTGGTCTCCATGGTAATATGGTAAGTACAAATCAAAATGTTCTATGTCTTCTAAATGAATCAGAAGTGCCCACTAGGTTCGTTGATATTCATTGAACCATCCATTGTGGACAAAACTTTTGAGATAATGATGTGGATTAGCAACCGCTAGGCTATGCAATAATTGGATAGAATAAGCAATAATTCTAATGTCTGTATCATTATGTCGATACTAATGGTTTATGCAGATAACCAACAACTTGGAAACTACAAACTATGTAGTGTTGGATGCCACCATGAACTTTTGAAATAGGTTATTTGATAATTCATTCTTTGAAAATGATTCCGCTTCTAGAATTAGCTGAAATATTTTTCTATAACTATGTGAGCCTTAGAAATGGTTATGTTTAAAAATACACATGGCTAACATCCTTGGTTCTATCTACAAATTCGTGCTGGCTACCACCGCGCACTCCACTATTACTTTCTCTAGGTGTTGGTGGTTTGCATAAACCATTAATTTTTTTATAAATTTGTGGGGCTTAGTAGTAGCGGTTCTTATATATAAATGCACACGAATAAAATACTAGGATTTTCTTACATATTCATGGATGATGTGGTTGATTTCTCCTCATTTGTGGTCAGAGCTGATGAGTGAGCATAGAGTATTGTCAAAAGAATGAGAATAATGGAAATTGAAAATAGAGCTCATTAAACATATTTATAAAGTGATTGAAGGACAATCACCATGATGAGTTGGTTGTGTAGTGTCAAGTTGAGAGGTTTGTACATCGATTCCTATTATTCTTGGGTTGTTTATGTAAATAAGAAATGTGTAAGTAGTTTTTTTTTGTTGAAAGAATTTTAACATAATCACATGTTCGAGTTGTATTCTGATACGAACCTTTCTTCATATGAGAATAGTAATGTTTGAAAAACATTTCCTAATTATGTGTCTCAATAATAAAAACAACAAATTGATTGGATTCAACTAGTGCACGCAGTGCGACATTTCCACCGTATAACACTAATACTATAGAATCCTCGGAATAACATCAAGTGAACATCTCAAACTGGAACTCATATGATCGATCAAAAGGAAAAGGATGTTTGTTTCCTTTTAGGCCAATTTTTGCTTAGTTATCAATTTTTGTGGCAGTTTTGAAAACCCACAAGCGAGGATCACGAGAGGACGATGTGCACATCAATGGACATGCGAACAATAGCGTGAAGAGATTTCGGGAGGAGCGAGCATCAACCGAATGTGCATGCAAAGATTCAACAAATGGGCAGAACCTGGTTAAGCCATAAAACTCTCCTCTATCTCATAGATCAAAAGACGTGTACATATAAGAGGTCTTGCTGAGTAACCCCAAATTGCATACAATCATGACAACTCGAGTAGAGAGGGGGAGTTACATTCCCAGAATAGAAGTGTAACTCCCAATGACGCATATGACGCACTAACGCACTGACGCTACTGACGCACTGACACGCTGACATGTAAGGGAATCTCATAATGACCCCTAAATGACACATGGACCTATGATCTCACCTAAGTGAGATGACTCACCTAATGATGTGGAAAATACACACACCAACACCCCCCCTTCATCGTAACTTAGGATGAGGTGGCAAGTCAGAAATGAGAAATGGGTCCCAACACAAAGCCTGATGAGGTACCCATGTACAAGAAAGAAGTCCCAAGTAGTGAAGGAAAACCTAGTGGGAAAAACATCCACCACAAGAGAACAACACACTCTCTAATCTAAGAAAGATGCCAAAAATGGGTCCCGGCCATAGACGAGCCTGAAAGGGTACCCATGTACAAGGAGGCAATCTCTCGGAAAAGAAGAAGAAGAGAGAAGAAGAGGGAGATGAGAGGAATGCAGAAGATGCCATGGACGGATCTCGAACTCCGCACTCTAAGAAGTCTCCAAGAATAATGTCGTTGATGAGATCCTCTCGCCTCTAGATCAAGAAGAGCCACCATTGCAACGAATCAGGTGCCTACCCTTAGGAAAGGACAGAAATGATGTGTTGGAAGTCGCCCACTCCACAAAGGAAATCAAGGTAGCAAGAACATGAAGAACTCTGAGTTTGGTGCACGGAAGTGTGACATAGGTATAGCAAGTGAGTGCCAAGGAACCGAAGGTAATGCCACGTGTGTAGAACTGTCAAAGTGAAGAGGAACACCCACATAAAGGATGTCTAAGTGATGTGAAGGGAACAAAACATCCTCCACAATAGAAAAGGGATCCACAACTGAGGGTGGATCAATGAAGGTCTCCGGAAAAGTGGAAGTGGTAAGAGTCCCAGAAGGGGAACTCCCAACAACGAAGATAATGAAATCCTCTGAAACACCTGTAGATGGATGAGGAACCTGTAGTGCATCACAAGTAGACTCTACGAAAAGATGACTAAGGTCAGGAAAATACTCATCCCAATGAGGGGGCTCAACAAACAGAAGAGCAATGTCAGATAGGTATGAGTCATCCAATGAAGGTAGATGAGTGAAATAAGCCTCGCACACTGAAGGTGGAAAAGAGGCAGGTGTGATGAATGTATGAGACTAAGAAGGGGACTACTTGATATCTGATGAGATGTGGGAAGTGTCAACACTCTCTAGAATAGTGAGAGAAAGAGGAGAAGAGTCCTCTCAGTAGTACTTTGACATCGAACCGGATGCACAATCCTCGCCAATGTAAGTAGAACCAAGCGAGCCTGTGTCAGTGGAACTATCATCACATGAAGAAATGGAGGAGATGACTGAATCAGCAGCAAAGAACGATGGCAATAGTATGTGAAGGGTCTCCATAGAGGGAATGAAGAATGCTCCAGACACGGTGAGGTGGATCTGAGTTTGCCACGTGAAACCAGAGAGAACGAGAGACATGCATCATCATGTGACCAAAGACATGGTCATAAGTGTCGAGGAAGTCCTCTAGATGACGATGATCAGTGGGTGCAGGAACTGGCCCAAGTAAGAAGGCTGAAAGACCCTCATATGCGAAGTAACGTTCTATGGAAGCACGCCAGGCTGAATAGGTTTCTATCCTAGTGAGAAGTGGTGGAGGCTGTAAGGTGATCCTACGGCACTCACGTCTAGAAAGAGCACTCTCCATGATGAAAAAAAATGCAAGATGTAAGGTGCACGAAAGCAAGACGTCAGACTCGGCCGATAATGCGTCTGCGTGTGTAGGCCCAAGAGTACAAACAATCCCCAGAATGTGGTACTTTATAAAAGTAGTGTGTTTACAAAATTGGAAATGCCATCACGTAGTGTGTGAAAAATCATGCAACTTTGACCAAGGAAGCGCTCAGAAACAAGCAACGAGTCAAAGCGTTATTGCAGCTTACAAGCATGAGCTTATAGTTTTTCCATCGTATCCCTAGTGACTTCTTCTCTTTCATAATTGATTTTTTTGTAGTTGTGCACTCCAGTTATCAGATACATAAGACACACTTTTATATTACCCACTTTGTCAGAGAGTTTGTAGCATCCATACAAAATTGATTCTTCACTGTCTTTAAACTTTTCTTTCTATTTTTTTTACTATTTCTCTCAACATTTTTGAATATTCAAGTGGTATGAGAACAATAATAATACATTCCTATGCACTCGTTCCAATAATTGTTAGCAGCTACATTATTTCTTGAGAAGAAATATCGCCAGGAAAATTGTAAAAATCAGTGATAATAGATTTTGCATTGAAAGGATTAGTGGTAGGAATAGCTGATAGGGTTGATAAAAGATGGAACGGTATGCACATTGACAAGTAAATTATTTTGTGTCCTCCATCCTTTTCGGTATATTGTCTTCCATTAACACCACATAGTTGTCTAATATTGTTTGAGCCTCGACGAGAAGATCTTCTTCCACCACCTAGTACATTTTTTTTAGCTTTTTCCCCTATGTGGGAATCAAATTTTCTCTTTCCTTTCCTCTCTTCACCCAATAGTACAGATAACTAGCGGTAGTGTGATTCATGTAATTTAAATTTTTCAATTACATTGGATTCACTATAGGATGTCAATAGATCAATATCTGGATGTTTTTCTTTAAAATATTGTAGAACTTTTTCTCTCATTTTTCTGTCTCCTTTTATTCTTTGGCAATAGGAATCAAATGTCTCTACTATTATGCCTACCTAAACAAGGCCAATTAACCAGACATCCCCTGATTGTAATTTATATGCTAGTACTAATAGTTCTTCATCGTTCATTCCTCTAGAACCCTGAATGAATTGGCTGTGAATCTTTCCAATGAATTAGGTTGAAAGTTATCTTGATTATCTTTAACATGTGAACAAGAAAGGCCACCAGATCTAAACAACTCAAATGTTGTAGTCCATTTATTCCATATGTCATCCACAATAATAGAAAAGTCCATTTGTCGTATAGATTGATGGTTGAGTCCATTTTGAAAATCAAAATGCATTGACTCTAAAAGTTCTGCATTCAAAGGACAATTATATGTTTTTTATTTTTATATAATGAAGAAAAAATTTAATAAAAATGTAGTAAAATTAAAATACATTACCCTCCACTCCTCTTTTTATTTTTTTCTAGTCCAGACGTTGAGGACATCCAAGTGATTTCCAAATCGATCTAGCTTTGTACAAAAATCAATAAACTTGGTTTCTATCCAAGTTATGTTCACTTCATTATGTTGTTTTCAAATATTAGTAATGGCTTCGTTAGTTGCATTTGTAGAAAGAATGTGATCCCTTCAAAACCGTAGCCTCATATGTAAATACTTGTAAGTATCGAGCCCAAAATCATTTTTGTGCACATATTGTATGTTGGCCATCAAGTATATAAAATTTAACATCATCCCTTTCCAAGTCTTTTGGATCTTTGAGCACCACAACCTTATTCATAGACTTCAAGAAGGGAAGAAGAATGTGTCCCTTGTGTAGGAATAACATTTATCAACATGGAGTGCAAAAGGAGGTCAACATTCTCATCAACAACAGGAAAATATTGATACTCTGGAGGTGCTACATGGCACTGGAAACATCAATTGAAAATAATTCTCCATTGAAAAAAAAGTAATCAAACTGCTTCTTAATTAAAGGTTCTGTGTTCATGAATATAGTGGTTGCTTTCTTCAGCAATGCAATTGATTTAGTATTTTTTTCAACCCATGAAACTTTGATATTGATGGATCGAGCTCTAATTTATCCAAATATGTTCTCTCAAAGCATAGTAAACAACCCGATGGCATGTTTAGGCGGTGAAAGTGAACCTTTTCTATTCAAACAATGAAAACAAGAGGTTTTATCACCTCTATATAATTTTCTAAGTACTGCAAGCATGCCATCGTGAATTTCTTCTGCATTTGAACAACTATTTTTGTCTTCATCTACTAACAACCCAAATCCCATCCATGTTTTGAACAAGAACATTGTTTTCTATCTTCAAGGGCTTACATTTCCCGTTTCCTGAATAAAGAAACATCCAACTCCATATCCACAATAAGACACTTATTATTTTCATAGTCAATGCGTTCAACTTGAACACACAATGTTCTCAAATTAATGAACTGCAGAGGATATAACCATTCCAAATTCCTCATGTCCGTCATCTTTAACAAAAAAACCATAGGTCGTTGTAGTAGTTTTTAGGGCCATGGCCTTCAACAAACCACTTGTCATCTCTATTCTTCCATCTCTCAATGACTTTAATGAATGGAATTTCCAAGAATGGATTGTGACCAATGGAAGACATTGTATCTGCAATTGGAGTAGAATATATTATAAATTACTTGACATATGGATTATTTTTATTCTCACCATATGTTAATCAATGCAAGTATTAGCCTTTGTGATCACCAATCTCTATAATACATTATTTTTTATCATTGGTGAGAAATCAAAGTAAATGTTAGCTATTGTTAGGCTTGACCAAACAATGACATCTAACCTTCAATTGGTTACTGTAAATCATATTTTGTGGATCACAACATTAATACCAAAAACTATGCAAAATTATTCTTGACAATTAACACACAACTTATTTTGGAAGGATTATCCGTTGTCTGACAACCATCCACTTTGCATAGATTACATGAAAGGAAACGTTTGAAAACATAGATGTTAGTGAGAGAGAGGATTTAAGTCGACATATGAATGGAATTTTTTTATATTACTTGTTAGTAATTTACACTAATTAAATGGACTAGCTTAAAGGCCATTAAGATTTAATCTCCATAACTAGTAAAAAGAATAACGTAGCGACCACTAGGCTCAAGAATGTATTTATTTGAAAATAGCTATATAATAACAAAAATGGTCAAGCTTAGTGGCCACTAAGCTCCACTAATTACCGATTGTCATTGTAAGCACTATATGTTCAACTGTGGACCGATATTGTTTTTAAATGATAGTAATTATATCATATTGGCTAGACTTCATATGTTGGAACCCATTGCACCACTACATTTAGACAAGATGGATAAAGACTTATGTTTTTTGCCTAAAATATATCTTTGTAAATTATAAGCCATATTCGATTGTATCAAACAAAAATTTCATAATAACTATTGAATAACAAATAATGGTATAGCTTAGCGGCCACTATAATACTTTCATTACCTCTAGTCATAAGAATCACTAGTTGTAATACTTTAGATTGATTGTAATTGTCAATGATTACAATTGTATCATATTAGCCTCACGTTATCCGGTGGAGCTAATTTTTGCACTACTTTCCATCAACAAAAATACTTAGTGACCGCCAACCTTCATTACTAGTTGAAAGGAATAACGTGGCATCCGTTATGCTCAATAGTTTTAAATTTGAGAATAAATTTACCAAGTAGAGCCAATTGTAGCACTACTTTCCATCGAGAGGGATCAATACTTTATCTTCGTATCAAAGGAATAATGTTCCGGCGATAGGTGCAATAATTTCTAAATTTGAGAATAGATATATAATAACAAACAATGGTCAAGCTTAGTGGTCACGTTGGGTTCCTATCATTACTATTTTCCATTGTAATCACTATCTATTCAACTTTGGATGGTTAGTGCTTTTCATTGATTGTAAGTGTCACATATTGGGTAGACCTCACATGGATGACCTAATTACTATAGTACATTCTGTCGAGAGGCATCTAGTCTTATTTATTTATGCTAAGATATATCTTTGAAAATTGTAATCCATATTTGTTACTATCAAAGAAAAAGGGTGTCAACCACTAAGCTCAAGAATTTCTTAATTTCAAAATATCCATTGAATAATAAATCATGGAATAGATTAGAAGCCAATTCCTTCAATACTTTCCATCGAGAGGGATCAAGACTTTCTATTCTTATCAAAGAAAATGCTTAGTGACCGCCAACCTTCATTACTCATTGAAAGGAATAACGTAGCGCCGCTAGGCTCAACAATTTTAATTTTGAGAGGATTCAAGAATTATTCATTTCTCCTAAGATATATCTTTGTAAATTATAATCCATATTCATTCAGTATCAAAGAAAGAGCCTAGCGGTGGCTAGGCTTAACAATTTCTCAATTTCCAAGTAGATATTGATTAACAACTCATGATATAGCTTAGAAGCCACCAAAATCCTTTCATTACCTCTTGTTATAGTAATCACTATCTTTACATCTTTAGATTGATTGTAATTTTCAATTATTATAATTATTTCAAATAGGCTACATGTTACCCAGTGGAGCCAATTGCTGCACTATGTTCCATCAGAGGGATCAACACTTTTGGTTTGTATCAAAGAAAAGGTTTAACGACCTCTAAATTTTATTATTAGTTGAAATGAATAATGTAACAACTGCTAGGCTCAATAGTTTCTAATTTTTGAATAGCTATATTATAACAAACAATGGTCTAGCTTAACGACATCTAGGCTCCTATCATTATCACTTGTCATTGTAATTGTATCATTTTAGGTGGACTTTACATGGCACCCATAATTTCTACACTACATATTTATCTCATACAAGATATATATTTTTAAATTGGAATCCATATATACCCCTTAGAGCAAGTGATATTTTTTGTAGTTTTGATAAGATCAATCATTGCACAACAATTACTTAATTTGGAAATAACAATAGAATAAAAATAATAATAAAGCCCTAGTGACCACTAGCTATATACCAATACCTCTTGTCATGTAAACACTATTGTTAGTGCAAAATCATAGCACCCCCAAATGAGTTCTACTAATATTCTTTTCTAAGGCAGAGTCATTTGGTGTGATCCACATAACATTGAACTTTCCCAAGGTGTGGGACCTTGCAAATGGAAAAGCTCTAAGATTAAAGGATGATTCCTATTACTTTGTTTAGGTGCATACATGAGAAATTATAGAAGATTTATCTCTCGTGTATCTAATCTAAAATTTACCAAGGAGACAGGGATAGAAGGAAATACAAGAAATTAAAAAAACTAAGCTATGAGGTGATGCACCAAAGGAATGATGAACATTTATTTTCATTGATAGACACAAACCAAATAAAATGCATACAATAATCAAGCACAGATAACCAGATTTGTAATGAAAGACCAGATGAGAGCAAAGAAGACAAGAGAGGATCTAGGATCGATCACAAAACGTGTTTTATTACTTTACAGATTGATACAATACATTAAAAATGACCAGGAGGTGAGAAGTGTATTACAATTTTAATGGAAGGTCTGAACTCCATGAGTTCCTTGCCAGAAGGGAAGGGGAGCCTGCAAAAGACAAAAGAATGTCCAACCCTTTACTGATGAGCCTCACCCGAATCTATTGTAGACTTGATTAGAGAGAAGAAAGAGAGAGAAACAGAAAAGTAGGTCAAGATCAACCACCGCTATTAATGCCTATGAAAAATATACCCCAAATCCATCTTGACTATATCAATCTTTGAAAGGCCTCAAGGAGGAAGAAACGACAGAGCAGATCGAATCCGATTTGGTTGTTGAGGCAAGAAGATCCTGCATTAAAGGCTTGAAGACATTTCTCTATTTTCCACCTACTAGGGCCTAAAAAAATGATTTTTTATCTTTCCATGGTATAGAGGACATTGAGATGCTTCCAACGGTATAAGATTTGCAATATTTCCAAAGCATTAGAGTTGAAAAATATGCCCTTCAAATTTGAAATTTCGGTCTATATTCAAATGGGTGGGAAAAAAATTTAAAAACGGGCCCCTTTTGACCTAGGGACATGTGGAGGGCTAGCACTTGTCCGAAAGAGGCCCCGTATTTTTTCTCTTGGAATGGCGTTGAGATGACACTTGGCTTAATCTTGGCTCGCTGAATTTCTTCATTTTTGCCTCTAACCTCTTTGAAGTGGGTCATATTCTCGACCGAGGACATGCGGTGATCATCGGCGCTTGTTTTAAAACCATTTCTCAATTCAACTTGAATCAACGAAATCTAGACACTGAAGCCTAATTTTTATAATTTTATACATGACATTGACCATTTAATCAAAATTGTGTTTTTCCCTTTCTTTAGAATTTGGACACGTGGAGGCACCACGCTCACATGAAAGCCCGATTCAAAATTTTACCTTTGAAGGAGCGTCGAGTTGACACTTGGCAGCCTCTATAGGTCTATGGAATTTTCAACGGTCCCTCTTACTTTTTGGACTTTGGGCCACATGGAGAGCTCGTGCTCATTTGGGTCTCCACCTTTGGACTAACTCTTGGAGATGCGCCACACTGACACTTGGCATTCTCTCGCTTACACTTTTATACTTAGCCAATTTTGAGGCCCGCCCTATCTACCTTTTGACCTTGTTTGACCATTTTCTACGTGGAGGGTTGGTGCAAGTTTGAGTCTTTGCCCTGTGCTCCCATTTCAGATTTGTGCCGAGCCGAATCACCAATCGATACCTTCTCTCTTAGTTGAAGACTTTTCAACGGTCCCACAACTTTTTGTGGCTTTGGATGCGTGGAATCCTGGCGCTCATTTGGGCTTCCCTTTCTGGATTCAAATTTGGATAAGTGCCCCGTAGACACGTGGTTATTTTCGTTGTCTCCTCCATAATCACCGATTTTGGACTCTTTCCTAAATGGTCTTGAGTCCGATTTTTTTTTTTGAAACTTCACGTTTTTTCCCTTTCTTGTTCCCAGTTCCTCTGCGGCACTACCCCTACTTCTCTGAACCTTCTATTCCATTGTTGAGTCATACCTGTAACTTGTTTACAAGATCTGAATGAGATTTCTCAGATTCCTTCTATGTGAGGTCATGAACATGATCCAATATTTTTCCTGGGGCTAAATATGGATAACAACTATCTTTCTGGACTTTGAGGCACTAGTGCTTTTCATTGTTTTAATGCAAAAATACCACGGGATTTCAAAATTTTCATGCCACGTGTTATCGTTTTAATGGTAGGAATTTATATTATAATATCATGGTTTCATATAGTTTCAAAATATTTTATTATTCATTTCCTTACATTTAAATTTCGTAATAAATGTGTCAATTATAATGTTTTCTAACTATTAGGTTCAAAAACATGCCACATGGCACATTATAATTGAATAATTATTTTTCATTTATGCATTACGTGTAATATCAGTTATAGGTCTATTTTGATAAAAAATGTGCCTATACATTTGTACACTTTATTTCATTTGTTTTATTACAATATTATATTTTTTATTATGTTTCTACTATTTTAAGCTATAGCCACATGTCGTCATTTTATTGGTTGCTATTTATATTATAATATTGCGGTTTCATATTATGTTAGTTTCTTTACATGTTAATTTCAGTAATAAATGTGTAAATTGTAATGTTTTCTAACTATCAGGTTCAAAAACATGCCATGTGGCACAATATAATTGGATAATTATTTTTTATTCACGCACTACATCTAACATTGTATAGGTCGATTTTGATAAAAAAAAAAATGTGCCTATACATTCGTGCACTTTATTTCATTTGTTTTATTACAATATTATATATTTTTTATTACGTTTCAACTATTTTAAGCTATAGCCATGTGTCGCCATTTTATTGGTTGTTATTTATATTATAATATCGTGGTTTCATATTATACTAGTTTCTTTACATTTTAATTTCATAATAAATGTGTAAATTATAATGTTTTCTAACTATTAGGTTCAATTTTAACATGTGGCACATAGTAATTGGAGAATTACATTTCATTAGCACACTACATCTAACATTATCTAGGCAATTTTTGATTAAAAAAAAAACATATGCATATAAATTGATATAATTTATTTCTACCTATTTTATTATAATATTATAAGTTTTATTACGTTTAAGCTATTTTAAGCTAGAGCCAATAACAAAAGGCGTTTGTTTCAATATTGTTTATTTTTTCGATATCCCACACCTTTTCTCAATGAGTGGAAAATAAAAAAAATTGAATTGTGAATTTCCCCGCATTTTTAAGAATTTGAAATTTCAATATTAACACAATTTCCCCCGCTCATATTTTCAATATCACATATTTTTTACATTTTCAAAATTTATAACGTGGAATGTGCCGGAAAAAATATTAAATGCCTCAGAGAAATAGTTTTTAGGTTTTTGTTTTTCGGTCTCAGTAACAATAACTCATTAAATCATAGAATAATACAACTAACCCGAAGATGCGTAAGGCCAAATGTAAGAATCCTGATCATTTTGGCTAGGGAATAATCAAGAAGTAATTATAATCTAATTCGTGGATTAAAAAAAAAGGGAAAAATCAAGAGGTAACAAAAAGGGTGCTCACACACTGCGGAAGCAAAAGGGGTTGCAGAAAAATAACGCAGATAGTTAGCTCGATGCAATAATCGATGGTTTGAATGACCTCACCAAGCACGAAAAAATATCAGATCTAAATAATGTATTTATCAAAACCATATACTATAATAAAGGTTCACCTTTTTTATTGCGGACTTATACAAATGCTCTCTTCGACCGGATCCTATCTTTTTAACCTCATTCCATCCCTCCTTTTCCCTACAAAAACGTGCTTTCACAACCAAATTTCAAATCGCATCGATTACTTATGGTCATTTTTCAAACCACCTTGTGAATATTAGTTCCTGTCTTTTTCACATGATTTTAGCCTTGCTTTTCCCTAAGAAAACGTGATCGCAGCCCTAGCTCGCTTACAAGTTCCTTGTAATCGTTTTTTCACACACCGCCTTGTGAATACTAGTTCCTGTCTTTTTCATGTTAGTCCGGTCATGATTTTCCCTATGAAAAATGATCCGCAGCCCTATTTTTACTTACCGGTTCCTTCTGATCATTTTTTCACACCATCTTATGAATACTAGTTCATTTATTTTTCACGTCAGTCCAACTCGCTTTTCCCTATGAAAACATGATCAATGGCCCTAGCTCGCTTCTTTGGTTACTTCGATCATTTTGTCACACCACCTTGTTCTTAAAGAAAATAATGAATCTGTTGGGACTCAACCGAAGAAAATTTAATCCATTTTCATCTCTGGTTTTTATTTCATTTGAATGCTTTCAAGTTTTGTCGATCTGTCCCCCTCTAGATTGTTTTTCCGATAATGATGGCCAATCGCCTAAACACTAAGTTTTTTAAAATTTTAATGTTTAACGAGACTCAAAATATTGTTTTGGTATTTGTTACGTCTACTTTTTAAAAACTTTTATTATGATGATAGAAAGAACTCGAGGTAAATATTTCATTGTGCATTGTTTATATGGTTTGCATTGACTTTGTGAGAAGATATTCAAGGTTAACAAAATGGTCTAAATTTGTAAAATCATATTAGCTTTTCAATTGTGAGATAATTTTTTGTGCAATGGAAGGTTAAACATATTATATATACGCCTAAATTTTATCTATTAAAAATTATAATCACTATGCATTAAATTTTTATATAAAATATTTCAATCACAATGTATTTATGTATGTTAGTCAAGACAATAAAATTCTATTAAAACAATATTATCAGTAGGCCACATATTATTGGTAGAAGATAGAGTGTTGGCATATATATTAATTCATTAGGGTTGTTGTGGAAGGCCACAATATTATTAGTTTGTTTGGAAGGACACAAAATAATAGTATTTGGATATTAGTTGTCCCTAGGATTTTATAAAAACAAGAAAACTATTGAAAGCTTAGCGGTCGCTAGGGTATAACTTAATACCATATTTGAAGCTTAGCGATCGGTACTCAATAACGCATATCATGAAGTCATACGCTGCTAAGACACTACCACATCATAATATTTGGAACATAGTTGTCGTTAGGATTTAACAAAATAAAGAAAGATATTATGAGTCTAGCGTCCACTAGGTATTGCCATAAAATATTATTTATAGCTTAGTGACCGCTAGGGTTTCACAAAATAAAGAAATATATTGTAAGTCTAGTGTCCACTAGGTATTGCTGAAAAATATATGCTTGAAAATATTTTTGAGCTTAGAGATCGGTATTCAAGAATAGATATCATGAAGCTATATGCCACCAAGACATTACAACAACATATTATTTGGAGCTTAGTGGCCACTAAGATTTCTCAAAATAAAGAAAGCTATTGCAAGTCTAGAGTCCGCTAGGTATTTCTACAACATATTATTTGTATCTTAGCAAGAGCTTGCTAGTATTTCATGATTTGATTAAGGTAGTATGAAATTAGCGGCATCCACGCATTGGAATAACATAATATTTTTAAAAATATTTCTACAGGATTTTCCATTATAAATGAAATTGATTTGAGCTTAGTGGTCGCTATCCTTTACAACAATGTAACAATTTAAGCTTTACATTCGTTAGGATTTAACACATAATATTTGTGTCATAGAGATTGTAAGAATTTAACACATTAACATGAGATTCTAGGAGGCTAGCGTTCGCTAGAATATGCGTACTCATAATGCTTGCAATTTGTTGGCAGTATGATTTAACAAATCAAATTAACAAATTTTGAGCTACATGGCATCTAGTTGCTTCCACAATAGAATATTTTGAGTTTGGATTTCTTGAGCATTTAACAAAACAAAGTATGTAATTTTTATCTTGACGTCCGCTATCTTATGATGCAACATATTATTTGAAGATATACTGTCGCTAGGATTCAAGTAAAAACATGTTAGATATTGTAAGCTTAATGACCGATGGGTTATGCCTTGAAAACATTTTCTGAGCTTAGATATCGGTACTCAAGAAAGGATATCATGAAGCTATATGCCACTAAGACACTACAACAACATATTATTTGGAGCTTAGCGGGCGCTAAAATTTATCAAAATAAAGAAAGGTATAGCAAGTCTAGCGTCTGCTAGGTATTGCCATAACATATTATTTGTACCTTAGCAATCACTAGTATTTCAGAAATTAAATTAAGGTAGTATAAAATTAGCATCCTCTATGCACTGGAACAACATAATATTTAAAAAATATGTCTACAGGATTTACCATTTTAAATGAAATTTATTTGAGCTTAGCGACCGCTAGCCTTTACAATGATGTAACAATTTAAGCTTTGTGTTCGTTAGGATTTAACACATAATATTTGGGTCATAGAGGATGCAAGAATTTAACACATTAACATGAGATTCTAGGAGGCTAGCATCCACTAGAATATGCACACTCATAGTTCTTTCAAGTTGTTGGTGGTATGCTTTAACGAATCAAATTAACAAATTTTGAGCTACATGGCATCTAGTTGTTTCCACAATAAAATATTTCAAGCTTGGATGTCTCGAGCATTTAACAAGATCAAGTATGTAATTATTAGCTTGACGTCTGTTATCTTATGATGCAACATATTATTTAAAGATATGATGTCGCTAGGATTCAAGTAAAAACATGTTAGATATTGCAAGCTTAGCGACCGTTAGGTTATGCCTCGATTTTTTTTTTCTGAGCTTAGAGATCGGTACTCAAGAACTAATACCATGAAGCTATACACCGCTAAGACACTGAAGCAACATATTATTTGGAGCTTAGTGGCCGCAAATATTTCTCAAAATAAAGAAAGGTATTACGAGTCTAGAATCCGCCTGTAGTATCGCATTGAAACATATTATTTGTACCGTAACAGTCACTAGTATTTCACAAATTAAAGTAAGGTAGTATGGAATTTGTGGCCTCTAACACTAGAACAACATAATATTTAAAAAAATATTTATACAAGATTTACCATTTTAAATGAAATTGATTTGAGCTTAACAACCAATAGCCTTTACAACAATGTAACAATTTAAGCTTTGCCTTCGTTAGGATTTAACACATAGTATTCCAGGAGGCTAGCGTCCGCTAGAATATGTGTACTCATAATGATTGCAAGTTTTCGGTGGTATGCTTTAACAAATCAAATTAACAAGTTTTGAGCTACATGACATCTAGATGCTACCATAATAGAATATTTCGAGCTTAGATGTCTCAAGCATTTAACAAAATGAAGTATGAAATTTTTAGCTTAGCGTTCTCTATCTTATGATGTAACATTTTATTTGAAGATATTATGTCGCTAGGATTCAATTAAAAATATGTCGATTTTACAAGCTTAGTTGCTGCTGGGTTATGCCTCGAAAACATTTTCTGAGCTTAGAGATCAGTACTAAGAACAAATATCATGAAGTTGTATGCTATTAAAAAATTGCCACAACATATTATTTGGAGCTTAGTGGATGCTAGGATTTCTCAAAATAAAGAAAGATATTGGAAGGATAGCGTCTGCTAGGTATTTCTGTAACATATTATTTGTACCTTAACAATCTTTACAATTTAACAAATTAATTTAAAGTAGTATGAATTAATGGCCTCTGCATATTGCAACAACATAATATTTAAAAACATCTTTCTACAGATTTACCATTTTAAATGAAATTGATTTGATCTTAAGAACTGCTAGCCTTTACAATGATGTAATAATTTAGGCTTAACGCTCATTAGGATTTAACATAGAATATTCTAGGAGGCTAATGTTTGCTAGAATATGCATACTCATAACATTTGCAAGTTTTGAACTATGCTTTAACAAATTAAATTAACAAGTTTTGAGCTACATGTTTTTATCTTAGTGTCCATAATTAGAGTCCAGAGGTATTGTGGAAAATAAGTATTTGGATCTTAAGAGTCACTAGGATTTTATTCATTTAATTAAGGTAGTATGAAATTAGTGGCCTCTACGTATTGCCTCAACGTAAAAGTTACTCTTAACATTTGTTAGTATTTAACGCATAATTCAGAGCATAGTGGTCGAAAGGATTAAACACATTACATTAAGATTATAGGTGGCTAGAGTTTTGAGTGCTTCCACAATAGAATATTTCATTCTTAGATGTCTCAAACATTTAACAAGACAAAGCATCAAATTTTAAGCTTGGCGTCCGCAAGATTATTTTACAACATATTATTTAAAGATAACGGCCATCAGGATTTAACAAAATAGAGAAAGATATTTTGAGTCTACTGTGCACTAGGTATTACAACGCCATATTATTTGTAGTTTATGCCACAATGACAAATTTGGAGCATTTGTCTCGAACATTTATTAAAACAAAAATGCATGTTTAGATAATTATAACATTTGGAATATATATACGATCATTGTATCAATTATAAATATTCATCTATTAACATGTCATACATATCACAATTTTTTCTTGCCTATCTCACTTACTACAATTTATGATTCATTGTGGTTCTTCCTTAACTATGGGGTGCTGTTGATTTGAGACCATGGGCACGGTTGCTTCCTTAGCTATGGGATGTTGAACCGAGCCCATGGGTATAATTGCTTCTTGGGTTTCACGCTCGCTCAAACCTTTTTTATCATCAATTTTTTTACAAATATTAGAATATCTTTTTATCTTTTCCATATCCAAAATCATGCTTCTATATAGCACAATGACTTATCAAGCAAATCCTTTTGACTACCACATGATTTTTGGCAATTTCCTTCAGAGTCTCTATTTTTGTATTTTTCCCTTTTTTGGAAATAATCTCAATGACATGTGAATTTCTCCTCGTTTTCCTTAGCTATTTTCCTTGAAAATTAACCATGAATTCTTTGAAGGGATGTCAAAATCTTTATCGAAATGAATGCATGGTTTCCTTTAAATATTTCCATGATCAAAGATTCTATGAAAACATGATTTCCTCTAGAAATAATGTCATAAAAATGCAAAGAAATTTCTCTTACTTGTTCATTCCATTCCCTTAGACTTCACTTTGTATAATTAGCATATGTTTGGCATATACCAATATCATCCATGGTTATGATTGTAGGGTCTTTACAAATTCCCTTTTCAATGACTTGCCCCATTTGTGTTATTGTTTTTC
Source organism: Taxus wallichiana var. yunnanensis (assembly GCA_018340775.1). Lineage (NCBI taxonomy): Eukaryota > Viridiplantae > Streptophyta > Pinopsida > Cupressales > Taxaceae > Taxus > Taxus wallichiana. Next base: position 931,879,980 of record CM031237.1, read on the forward strand.
GTAACGATGCCACTCCTGTAATGAGTTTTTCGTGTGTCAAGACCTCTTTCGCCTACTTTTCATGGATGTAATTATTTATATTATTGTATAAGCCATGTAATGCCTCTTCTACATCATAAATTGTGTCGAGAGGAACTGTGGCCTTTAATTGAGTTTCAAGCTCTATATTTTTAGCACGTACTCCCCTCACTACTTCTACGCCTTCTTTTTGTGGCTCTTATAAAGGATTCCAGATCTTCTTGATATTGTACCACTTGGGATCCTTTGGCTTTCCTTTTCTTTGTAAGAGTGAATAGGTCTTTTGAAGATTCATGCCAAACAATGGTCTGCATTGTGTTGACACTTTCTTTTGGTTACCCTTTTCAAGGTTATCTCATCCTCGGATTGAATTTGATATTCACTAAGGGATCTTCTTGTGTCTCCCAATTTGGATGTTATTTGTAGGTAATTAAAAATTAATTTTCCTGCATTTCTCACTTGTTGTGAAGTGGAGGGAGAAGATTGAGAGGGTTACATAGGGGCTTCACTGGTTGGAGCTTTATTTGGTTTGGAAAAGACTTCTTGAAACTCAGATCTAGATTCATTTGGTGGAGATAAGGGAGCATAGGGTTGTTGTGAATGTTTTGAATACAAATCTTGCTTTCTCTTCGTAGCCTCCTTTTTAATAATTTCTCTCGAGGTGGAACCGCCCCTAACTCCTTCATATTCTACTAAACAAGGTTATCTTTTATTTGGGTGATCCATACCTAGTCATTATCATCATGCGGTGAGCATACAATATATTTAATCTGTCCTTTAAGGGAATTAAGGTGCCGGGAAACCCTATTCCATCTGTCATATTTCCTTAAAGGGTGTTCGAGGAGATGAAATGAATTTCTATGGGCCAAGGAAGCCTTCAAATTGGGCCACCTATTAAACATTCTGCATCCCATAAAGACTGGGAAGGAGGGATGTGTTTTAAGCTTCTTCTCCTTACACTTTAAAGCAATACCATTGCAAATATGATATGTAACCTCTTGTACTACCAATTTTTCTGGCACATAATATGGACAACTAAAAGGGGGTGTAAGGAGATCCTCGATCATGATAATCTGTATATTTTGGGTAGAAGAATGTGGATCCCATATTCCTTATGGAAATGAGGATGGCATCAAATATTCTTGGTGTCGTTGTTTCATGTAATTGTTGGTAGAGAGAAGGATATAAATAAGTGCATATATCTTGAATATGTGATATGAAACGATGGGCATACAAGTCTGAATATTTCTCATTTACCATGAAAGGGCTCAAAGGAGACCAAATTTGACAGAAATATGGAAATTTGAGAACACCAATGACAACATCGAGAATATACGAAGCCATGTAAAATGGTTTCCCATGGTCTAAGAATTTTTTTCTTTATGTCACTAAATTGAGATAGAGCACCTAACCTAAGGAGGGAATCTTGTCTTCATAAATAATAAAAGAAAGTAATAGGATCTAGGAAAATCCATCGTAGAGATTGACAAATTTCCATATATCCTATTCATGAGTGTCATACCAATGTAGAATCTTAGTCTAAACCTTTTAATAAGGATTTCAAATAGATTAGAATCATCCATATTATCCATAGGGTCAAATGCCCAACTCTGCAAAATATCTCTTACTCTCCTTTTGGTCATCCAGACTCGAATGTGTCCGAGTTGTACAAATAGTCCTGAATTTTGGAAGTTTATAATAACTTTTTATGCATTCTAAACAAACAAACTTATTCTCTTTTTCCCCGATTTAGGAAATAATGACAAATCCTTGGACTTGGCATGAAATAGATAGGAAGTGTACGAATCAAGAAATGGAAGTACCTCTGGTTTAGCAACAATTAAATGGAGGCCAACTCTTTTTATCTCCCTTACGTCTTAGAATTGTAGCACCTACTCTTCTAGTATACCCGTTATCTCTATGACATAAATATCAACACTTTCATTCGAACTATGGAATATAGATCTGCATTTGAGTAATGCTGAAATTTGTCATTTAAGGATGCTGGATCAAACACTATATCTCTTATTACTTTTTCATAGACGTTTGAATATAAATAAGTATCTACCATTGCCATTTCCCACTCTCTAGCCATGTTGAAAAATTTAAGGGCCACGAACGATGCATACATCATTAATAGAAACAAATTCTAAGACAAATGGCATAATTTATTTTACGAAAACATTCATATGTCCCTTACTATGAATTTTAGGTAATCTTAGAAAATAATTTCCGCATAAAAGATAGAACTATTGACCTTAGCGGTTGCTAGGGTCATCAATTTCTAAATATCTAGAGTTTGGCGATCGCTAGGCATTTTTCACATACTTACTATTAATGGAATGAGAAAAGTGCAGCTATACATGCACCACTGAGGGGTCAAGTATTTTTAACCATGGCGTTCGATATTCGTCCCTCCAAGTAAATAAAATTAATGCAATGATCTAAGTCTGTCAATACAAGCACTCTTGAGGCTTCAAGACTTTCCTAGTTTAGATCCTAGCGATCGCTAACTTTAGAAATCATTCAAAATTGTTCATGAAAATTAACACATAACATATTTTGGAAGGATTACCATTTGTATGACAACCATCCATGTTGCATACATAACATCGAAAAAAAGTTTGAAAAGATAGATGTTAGTGAGAGAGAGTATTTATGTCAACATATGAATGGACAGTTTTAACATTACTTGTTGGTAATTAACAACAATTGAATGGACTAGCGTAATGGCCATTAAGATTTAATTTTTCAAATTTTGAAAGGAGTGTATGAGAAAAAAACACAATAATGGGTCCATTGTCGCTAATCAGAATTTGTTAAATAAAAAATGTTTAGTTGTCCCATAACACATTTTGCAAAGAATAATGTAGGACCCCAAATACCTAACTAGTTTTATTTGAAATCGAGCATTGGAGTATGCCGTAATTCACATCCATTCATATCAAAGAAAATGCTTCACAACCACGAAAATCCATTACTAATTGAAAGGAATGACTTAAAGACCACTAGGATTTTCCAGTTCTTATTTTAAAAAGAGGGATAAATTCATTACCTCTTGTTGTAGCAATCATTGGATGTAAAACTTTAGAACAATTGTAATTATCAATGACTATAATTGTATCAAATTAGCCACATGTTACCTAGTGGTGCCAATTATGGCACTAATTTTTATATAGAGGATCAAGAATTTCTCTTCGTATCAAAGAAAATGCTTTGCGACCACTAATATCCATTACTAGTCTAGCTTAGCGGCCGCTGGGCTCATATCATTAACATTTTCCATTATAATCACTTTCTATTCAACTATGGATCACTAAGTTCAGAAAGTATGAAAAATTGTTCTTGAAAATTCACACGCAACATATTTTCGAATGATTATCCATTGTATTACAACCATCCACATTTTGTAGATGTAATTCTAATATAATTTTGTCAATAAAAGAAATCTAGAGGCTTCAGGACTTACGTAGTTTAGATCCTAGTGATGGCTACATTCATCCACGACAAAATATTTAGAGATTAGGGTTAGCATAGCACCATTCAATGGACATCTATCATTGACTTAAGAAAATTGTTCTATTACATGTATATGTAAGGGATCAACATTTAATGGAATGAATTACTATTAATGGAATGGTCGAAGCACTCGCTACACAAGCACCACATAGAGTCAAGATATAAGTTTTTTTAACCACGACATTCGCTAGGAATCACTTTAGTAAAAAATATTAATGCAATGAGCAAGTTCTGTCAATATAAGAAATCTCGAGGCTTCAAGTCTTACATAGTTCATATCCTAGCTATCGCTAATTTGATTAACAACGAAATATTTAAAGATTGGCCGTATCTAGGATTTTACTCACAAGACAACTACTATTAGAATGTGATTTTTTTTTACATTCATAGAACTGGTGGGGGTTAAGATATACGTAGTGTTGATCTTAGTTGTCACTATGTTCAGCCATAACAACATATTAAAACCTTCTTTGTATCGGGGATTATTTCAAAGCACAACAATTATTGTAATGAAAAAATGCCAATATGATCACTACTTTGAGGGGTACAAACATAAGTATTTCTTATCCCAACGGTCGCTAGGGTTAGACATAACACATTTTTTGGAGCTTAACAGTGTATGGGAATCATTAACAAATAAATACGTGCTTCTTATCCTTCTTGTTACTACGATCAACCAAAAGATAAACCTATAGCTTAGTGGTTGCTAGGCATCATTAATAGGAAAGCTACTAATGTATTAACAAGAAACTATATAAATCTTAGGGGTCAATAACATCCGCCTGGATAAAATATTTTGAACTTAGTGTTAACAAAACACCATTCAATGAACGTCTCTTAAATTAATTATAATTATATAATCTCCTAGGTCATTAAATATCACAATAAGTAGTCGGCGTATACAAAATTATGTTCTTAGAGGTCTCTAAGGTTAGTCACAACAAAATATTTACAATCTTATCGGTCATTATGACCAACATCGACAAATTATTTTGATCTTATTGTTTTAAGGCATCATTCACTAGACATCTATTACTAAACTGAGAAAAGAGTTACATTGCATGTTTTCTTTAGGGGTCACACATTGCTTAGCTCTCATTGTTTGCTCCACGATTTTTTTTGAGCCAAGTGCCGCACTAGATACCTTCGCGAGGGATCAAGCCTTGACTAGTTCTCAACCTATTTACTATAGGTTATTGAAAAGAAGATAAATATTCCACATTTTAATTATAAATGAAATCTTATAATTTTTAGTGTTGATATATCATTAGCTAATTTAACTAAAAAAAGTAGAGCATGTAATTTTTTCTCTAAATGTTGTATATGTCTTTCCAAAACTATCAATTAAGTGAAACATTATTTAGAATTTTGTTGGATGCTAAAGACTTCAAAGACTTCAGACCTATCAGCCTTGTGAATGCCATCTATAGAATTTTTACCAAAATTATTACTACTAGGCTTCAACTCATTATGAATGATCTAATCTCAAGGTAGCAAAGTGGCTTTATCAAAGGCAGGATTATACAAGACAGAGTGATTATGGTTCATGAGACCATACATTCTATGGAAAATAATAAAAAGGAAAATATGGCCCTCAAGCTTGATATGAATAAAGCCTTTGACAAGGTCTCTTGGGTATTCCTTGACAAAGTCTTAACTAAATTTGGTTTTCCAGACAAATTTAGAAAAATTATTAAGGCTTGTATCTCTACGGCCAGATTCTCAGTGGTGGTTAATGGTGAGCCTGTGGGTTTTTTCACTAGCAGCAGAGGGCTTAGGCAAGGGGACCCTATCTCCCCCTTGCTCTTCATTCTTTGGTGATAGCCTTAGTAGAACAATTGACAAAGCAATTAATGACAGTCTTTTAAAAGGCTCTAAGCCCACTTCCATCAGTCAAGCTGTCTCCCATCAGCAATTTGCGGATGATACTATCCTCCTTCTTCTGGCGTCAGTCATTGAAGCCAAGGCTACCAAGGCTTTACTGCAGCTCTACGAATCTGCTTCTGGGCAAGAGATCAATTATGATAAAAGCTCCATCTTCTTTTTCAACACTCCTGAGGAAAGGTAGCTTAAAATTGCTAAAATTCTGGGTTGTAAAATAAGTGCGCTTCCAGCCACTTACTTGGGCCTTCCTCTCGGCACTAGAAAAGTCTCTAGCAAGGTGTGGGATGATTTATTGGAGAGATTCCAAAAAAAATGGCTGGTTGGAAAGGAGCCATTTTATCTAGTGCTGGTAAGTGCTTGCTCATTAAAAGTACTCTTCAAAATCTGCCCATTTATGTCATGTCGCTTTACAAGATCCCCTCTTCCTTCAGAGATAATATTGAAAGGATTCAGAATTTTTTTATGGCAAGGCATGGAAGAGAAGTTCAAATTTCACTTAGTTGCTTGGGATAAGGTTTGCACCCTGAAGTTTATGAGAGGACTGGGTATAAAAGATATTGAGAAAATGAATGAGGCCCTCATTGCTAAAATGGGCTGGAGAATGCTTTGTCTGAGAAACAACCCTGGATTGATTTAATCAAAGAAAAATACCTAAATCATCAAACTATGTAATCTTTCCTGTAAAATGAGCACCTCCCCTATGGTTCCATCTTTTGGAACAATCTAGTTAAGAGCAGAAATTTCATTAAGCAGGGCAGTAAATGGAAAGTGGGGGATGGTTGGGACATAAACTTTTGGGATGATAATTGGTTTAATGGCAATCTCATGGATAGATTTGGGATTGTTAAGGACAGTCTTGTAAGCAAGTATGGCATTAAAATCAAGGACTATATTGAGGGAAATGGCACCAGCAAGAATTGGAAAAAACTTTCTGTGGAGAGAGATGATCTGATGCAAATTACTTCCTCCCTTCAAGATCAATTAGATCTTATTCCCTTAAGTCAACTGGATTCCAAGGATGAGCTGGTATGGAATAATTCCAATGATGGGAACTACTCTGTCAAAACTGGATATAATAATTTCTTCCACAGTAGTCAAACAGAGTTCAATTGGAATAAGATTTGGATGACTGAATTAACTCCTAAAATAATTTTTTTCCTTTGGCTGGCTATCAGAGGTAGGATTCTTACCACTGACAACCTGATGAGAAGAGGATTTATAATGCCTAATAGGTGTCATCTTTGTAAGAAAGATTCTGAGGATATCAATCATCTCATTCATTCATTGTGAGTATGCTACCAGAATATGGAGTTTTTCCCTCTCTAAATTTGAAGCTCTCTGGGTGGTGCCGAAGGATCTAAATCAGCTATGGACTCAATGGAACCCACCCTTTAGGCATTGTGTTGTCAAAAGGATCTGGAAGCTGGTTATCCCTCATTTAATCTAGAGGATATGGAAGGATAGAAATGATATTATCTTCAGAAATAAGAAGCAAAACTATAAACTTAGTATTGGTAAAATTTCTAATGGTATCAAAGAGAACATTGCTAGATTTAAACCCCCCAAGAACAAGAGATATCCAGAGAATGAAGAATATATCTTATCCAACTGGCAGATTGGAACCGTCAATAGCCATAGCAATCCCGGGAATAACATTGATAGATCTTTGATTAAATGGCATCCTCCTGATTTTAATTGGTTTAAGTTGAACTTTGATGGGGCCTCTAAGGGGAACCCTGGGATTGCGGCAGGGGGAGGAGTGATACAGGATCATAAAGGTAGTTTGATTGTTGTGTATGCTGGGAAAATGGGAATTCAAACCAATCATTTTGTCGAAGCATTATCTGCTTTATGGGGCCTGAGAATTGCTAAGAATCAAAATATCCAGAACCTCATTATTGAAGGGGACTCCCTAAATATCATTAATCTCCTTAAACAATGCTCATCTCCAAGTTGGAGCATCAAGGATTTTATCTCAGAGTCCATAAGTATTTGTCAAACATTCAATAACATCAAGATCATGCATACTTACTGGGAGGGTAATAAATTGGCAGATGCACTGGCTAATTATGGCATTAATGTTAATCACATTGTTTGGGATAACAATAGCATCCCTAAGCAGCTTCAAAACAACATTCATGTGGATTTCTATACGCACGTAATTTCTTGAGTTGAGTTATGATTATTGGGCATGGATCAGTATCAATAAAACTCCCACACGTGTTGACTTAAAAACTATGATTATGCAAATCTTGTCGAATAATCAAGATAGTGTGAAGTATATGGGGAAGTTCAAGTGGAGTTACATTGATATGAAAATCGTGCATGCGGGTAGCACTGTGCTTGCTAAAATTTGGATACAAGGCTCCACGGATACCGAAGATAGTAATAATGTAATTGATGATAGGGAGTGGGCTAGCAAAAAGGCCATTATTCCCACATGCGAACTTCCACAGGCTCAGATCAGCAGGCACGCGGATGTTCGTGGGAAGAGCAACGGCTCTCATTTTCAACATTGTGCGGATTACAACAGTAAAAAGTAGACTGGCTTCAGCGCTCTCAAGGATTTTGGAATTTGTTGCAAACAGTTAAGCACGGTGAAGATGGGGGGTCCCCCTTGCCAAATTGAGCCTAGTGTGGACCCGGACTGGAAGGATAATGTAGAGCTATGGAATATACTCAGCAAGGGTGGCATCACCAACTTCATGGAGAAGGTTCAGGGCCATGATCAAAGCATCTCAGTGCATTTTGTGAAGGATTGGAAGGAGTGAACTGTGGAATATGGGGGGCAGAAGATCTTGGTCAACGAGGAGCTTATTGCTGAAGCGACCGGCCTTGGCATGGAGGGCTACCATTTTTTTAACAAAAGGGTCGACAGAGATGCTGAAGAGAGGAGATTTGTGGAGGGATCTGAGAAGCTGATCCATGTTACCACGGGCCTGCTTGTTAGCTCGATCCCTCCGCCTTATGATGAGGTTACTCACATGATGATACGATTCATTTCTTTGGAAGGGAGGTTTGTCACCGTACCTGCTAAGCACCTTATCTTCCTCAACCACTTCCGCAGGAATCACATGGTTTGTTTCCCCCATTATTTGCTGAACTCTCTTGAGCACTCCATTTTGGAGTTTCAAAAGCATATTCAGGTGGTTCCTTTACACCAGGGGCTTATTTTGCTGCTGCATAAATTATGTCTTCTTCGGTATCCTGGTCTCCCTTCCTCCCCTAGCTCAGTTCCCCCTCTGCTGGGTTCTGCTGCTGCTAGCCCCATTTCTCCACTCTCTGCCCCCGCCACCGCTACTGTCACCCCCGCCGGCTATCCAAGATTCATCTTCCATTCCCCTACTACTCGCTCCCGCCCCCTTCACTTCCCCTCGGCCGGCCGGTCACGTGTCCTCTAGAAGGCTTAACCTCGATACCCTTGCTTTGTGGGAAAGGGTCCTCATGAAATTTAAATTGCACATGACCTCCGAATATTAAAAGTGCTAGTCCTCGGGATGTGCATATGGAGAGCTCTACAAAATACTGGAAGCCTTAGAAGCTGATATGAAGTTGTTGAAGGATGAGGTTAAGAACTTGGAAAAATAGAAAGGTAAGAGGAAGAAGGAGGAGGAGGTGGTTATTGATAACAGCCAGATTGAAGATATCTACAAGAAGTTGAACTCCTTAGACTCCCGTTTAGGGAAGGCCAAAACTCGTCATGATTATAATATGGCCATTTTTAGTGCGATTGAAGAGTTCATTGAGCAGCATGTCCGAAGTGTCTCCAATCTCAGCGGAGTTCCAGCAACACTTTGGGGCACTGATAAGGAAAGAAAAAGGACCATTGATCAGCTGGATAAGACTGACGCTACCCACATGAAAACTTTGGGAATGTTCAAATCCTAGAAGAACATCAAATCCAGCATCGACAAAGCTGCCAAGAAGTAGTTGTTGGTGCTTTATTTTGCTTCAGATGTATTTTTTTGCGGTCTCTTTCTTTGTTTTTTTTGTAGAGTTTTTGCTGTTTTTGGCTACTTTGGGCTAGCTATTTTTGGCTACTTTGGGCTTCATTGTCACACTTGGATTCTGATCCTTTTATTCTAGTTTTAATTCTTATTCTGGCTCCTAGGCCCTTGTTTGTACACAAGGGTATAGTCCCTTTCAAAAAACTATTTACCAATAATAAAAAAAAAACTTCTCAAATAGTAGGTTTTATAATTCCTTGTTTTACTTGTTTTTCAAAGAGGAACCTACAGACGGATCTCTTTGCATTTTCGCTTTAGAAGTCACATATATGTTTTTTTAAAAATATTTCCAATAATTTCCTTAAGTAATCAAACAATTATTGTAAACAAGTAAACAATTATTTGTGTTATTATTACTATTTCATCTTCTAGAAGTTACTATCATTATTTCATTACTACAATTTAATTTAAAATGAAATGTCTATAGAAGATAGGCCATAAAAATCCAAAATCCCTAAACGATTAATAGCCCTAACATAGCAAAATCTATTTTCCTCAACCTTTTAAGAAACACCCATTTTGTTCACTCTAGTAATCATTGATGCCCATCTCAATTATTTTACAAATCAATTATGAGTTCTCTTTGAAAAAATACCCATAACATGTTTTACATTACTTGCAAGTAGGGTACACATTTAGAAAATCATTTAGGGATTGGAAAAAAGAATGAAAAAAATGATATCAAACCCTACCAGTTGAGAAGTGTTTTCAAAGAGCGTTAAAGAATAGACATATTTCACTACTGAAAGTAGAGAAAATAGGGTTTTTTGAAAAGGCTACATAATATTCTACATAAATAGATTTTCAAAATTTTAGAAGGAACAAAGGTGAGAATGCATACCGATTTTTGACGCCTTCATGAAAACAAACCGTGCTCATAATTTTGGCAATCAACCCGTGATCTCGATTTTCCAATGAATCATTACGCTTATGGTTTTTTCCCTAACACCATTGTTCTCACACGAAGCTTAAAAAATTTAAGTGTCCTTGAAATATACTAATGAATGAAAATCTATAATTATATGGAACAAACACTTCCAACCGCCACTTTCTTCGTCGCACAATTTACAAAAGACACGCGGTTGCCATATATTTAATGGCTAATTAATGGATATCAAATGGCACACATATTTCAAATATCGCATGAAGTTTACTTTGTTTGGTTAATGGCCAATTAATTTTAGGGGAACCACTATATTAACCATATATGCCACATGTAAAAATGATCAATATTAACAACAATATCATCAAAAGAACAACATGCTCAATGTCAATTTTATCATCTTTAAATTACATAGTGAGTATATAAGTATTCCATACTTTGAATATGCTACAAATGATATGTGGTTCAATTGATGTCTCACATAATGGCACTCATTGTTTGGTTTAATGGCACTCACACTCACGAATATAATATCAAAACTATCAACATTATCAACAAAAAACACCATGCTCATTGACAACATTATCGTATATAAATTACATAGAGAGTATATAAGTATTCCATACTTTGACTATACTACCAATGATATGTGGTTTAATTGATGTCTCACATTTTGAATTATCATATTGTCCTCAACAAAAATATACATGTTTACAAACAACATTTTTAAATTGTTTTGTTACAAAACAATATCTTCGGATGTGTGTGTCAATGATCTTGATGGCGCCCATGATGTTGATCATTGGCATTGTTTAAAATAAAAGGAAGAATGCAAAATAGAGAAGTATTAGTTAACTATAATGCATGATATTTTTTCTTTTAAGATGGAATGAATGATGCAATACTATATTACTTAGGTTTTAAAAATGTAATTTACTTGGGTAAAAAGACTTGCGACTTGAAGTTGTACATCAATATTTTATCCATTAGATTTCTCTCTTATTACATTCTTTCACGCTCTAGTTGAAGCCTTCCCTACTCAATTTATTTCAATGTCTTGACTGAATATATGCATGGTATTTTCGATTACCTCTTTCAAATCTCCATAAGAGTTTATTTTTCTCTTCACATATTTTCTCTGAATTCCATTTTTATTCAAAGGGGTTTCTATCTTTTCTCCTTCCAAATTTTTAATGTTGATAGAAGGGATTTCTTGATTGCCCTCTCGTGTCTTTTTCAAAAGTAAAAGTGGTTGTATTAACCCTCTCTTTTCCATTAAAACCAATAACCTTGTATTTTTCTATGTAATGCAATCTATATCTTCATAGAAATTCCATGTTGATGGTGTTTCCAATGTTGTGTTTTCAAGTGTGTATCCTTCTTTTGAGGTTTTCTTCAACCTGTTCATCTTATATTTTCATTGCTTCCCGGTGAAGTTTTTCCACAAACTTCATTCAAAGCAATTTTCTATATTATCCCAATGTTTATTGCTGATATATCCATGGTTTAAATGTTCATACACCTCTTCGTATTTTGTAATAAATATTTTCACATCAGATTTGACCACAACTCTTCTTTGTATTCTTTCTCAGCTCCTCTTTATTTCTATCTCTTTCATATGCATGGATTATTGAAAATGTTTTTCTAATTTTGAATCATCGACATCATCAACAATATATGGAGAATTTAGATTGATTTGTGAAAGTGAAATGCAAGGATCCAATTTGTGTGCCACTTATATTCTATTGAAAATTTGAAACACTATTTCCATCTAAGTTTTGCAGGCAGAAGTTCTTTACACGGAATTTGCTTAGATGTGTTGAAAAAACCATATTTTCTGCATAGTTTCTTGGATTTGATTTGAAAACTTGTGATTCAAAACATGAAAATAAGGAAAATGGTGATATTTCCATGTCCTACAAATTTATCAGTTACTATAAACAATCACAAATGAAACAATTTACGTACTCCATCTTTTATCTAAACTTAATTTCATTTTCCATTTTCTAAAACTAAATATAAAATGGGTCTTGTGCTCTGTAAAATCATAGAATCAAAACATGTGGAGAACCATTGAAAATTGGTTAATTACATACTAACAAATGCACTATTTATAATCACTGTGAAATGGGTGTATAAACTAAAATTCTTCAAAATAAAATAAAATGCTTTACCTCTTTTTAATTTTTGTAACTCTGTTCTTCCCCCATTTGTGTATGTGCTCTTTGTTTTGGTGTGGCCGCCTTTGAAATGAGTATACACTTTTCCATTTTATTGCATTAAATACATACGTTAGCAAATTTTGTGTGGATTAAAATTTAATATTGTACCACTTAATATTAAATGCAATACGAAAAAATAAAAACATACTCTAAAGTGGCAGATTTTATATTACACAATTTAATGGCCATTTAATGTTTAGGGAAGTACAATATTAATTATGTAGCATTTGACATTACAAAAAGTGTAATTTTTATTGTATTATAAAAATTCTAATCTTTCCCCTACACTATGAGGTTTATGGATGAAATTATACACATGACAACACGATCTAAAAAATTAAGGTAACATTTTTATAACATAAATTTTAATGTATGAAAACAACAATTCAATATTAGTTGAGACTTAATTTCAAAATTTAATTGAAATTAAGTCTTTAATATTGAGAATTATTTCCACATCAGACATCTTCTTTCCAAGGGTTGTAGATGGAAACTTAGGAATGGGCATGATATTGATTACGGGATGACATAAAAACTAACACAAGTGGAATATCACTTTTAGCTCTATAAAAGACAACCTAATAAAAAACTATGGAAAGAAAGTCAAAGACTATATTGAGGTGTCTGGCAACAGAAGGAAATGGAAGCAACTTAAAGTTGATGAGGAAAATATGTAGCCCAATGTTTCTCGCATGTAGAATCATCTCTCTCGTTGATTCACATCAAAATCAACAGGATAATAATGATGAGATTATTTGGAAAGATTCCTTTGATGGAGAATATTCTGTTAAATCTTGTTATAACTCTTTTTTTGCTTCTATTGATAGTGAAATTGAATGGCACAAGCTCTGGATGCCCGAGCTAACCCCTAAATTTAATTTCTTTTGGTAGCTCATCATCAAGAATAAGATTCTCACTAATGACAATCTTATCAGAAAAGGTTTCATCATGCCTAATGAGATTGAAGTGCATGTGGGAAGAAGTCAAGATATTAAACATCTTTTTTTTAGCATTGTAAGTATACTTCAAAATTATGGCATCTTATCCTTGAAAATTTCAATCAGAATTGGGTTTTCCCCCATACTTGTCTGCAGGCATGGAAACAATGGAACTCCCCTTATAAGCACTATCTAGTTAGGAGGCTTTGGCAACTAGTTCTCCCTCATGCCATGTGGAGAGTCTGGAAAGCTATAAATGATGTTATTTTCAGAAATACCAGAAAGGATTGTACCAAATTCTTTAATGAAATTATCATTGTAGTAAAAGACAACATTGAAAAATTTAAGCCTCCCAAAAATAAACTCTACCCTGAAGATGAGGAGCACATTCTTGCTGCTTGGAACATTGACATTGGCAGCAACAATTGTAAGAACAATAATAACATTGATAGATCTACTGTTCGCTAGATCTAGCCTCCCACTGCATGGTACAAAATGAACTTTGATGGAGCTTCAAAAGGTAATCTTGGGGATTCAGGTGGTGGAGGGGTGATTAGAGATCATAGAGGCTACTTTGTTGCCACTTTTTCTAGTAAGATGGGTAAGCAAACAAATCACTACTCGGAAGCTCTTGCAACACTTTGGGGTATCAGGTTGGCTAGAGATTGTAATATTTCTAATATTATAATTGAGGGAGATTCGATGAACATTATTAATTTACTAAATAAAAAACAATCTCCAAGTTGGTCCATCAAGGATTTCATTAGTGAAGCTATTGAAATTTGCAATGGTTTTGATAACTATAAGATTATTCACACCTATAGGGAGGGTAATAGAGTGGCCGATTGTTTAGAAAATATTGGGGTCAATAATACTTTGCAAACTTGGCTAAGTGGCGACCCCCTTCCTGACAAAGTACTTGATGACATCACCAAAGATATGCATGATTTTCAAAACAATTATTAATAGATGTAGTGCTGATGCGAAGGAGGGGATTATTAAATGCAAAGTTAAGTCTAATGATGATTTCAAATTTCTGCACGTTTCAGAGATCCTAAAAAATAGAGGCAGTGTTGAGTTGCATGAATTTCAAAATTGGTATACCATTGTGCATAGCAGAAAAAGATTGGAAAAATGGGGGGACAACCTTGCAAAACCAAGACCATTCATAATCCAAACTAGAAAACATATACTATTCTTTGGTCTTATCTGCAAATGGGTGGTGTTTCAAATTTCATCGAAAAAATAAAGGGTTTCGATCAGGACATTTCAGTGAAGTTTGCTAATGGATGGAGAAAGCGCGTGGTTGAGTATGGAGGTGCCAAGGTTGAGATCTCTTAAGAGATTATTGCCTAGGTTACTGGTATGAGCATGGAAGGCACCAAATTCTTTAATAAGCATGTTGACAAAGAGGTGGAGGCAAAAAAATTCCTTGCTGAAGGGGAGAACATTGAGTTTGTCGCGATAGGAATAAAGGTGGCTTCTATTCCTGAACCTTTTGATGAGATTGCGTGAATGATGGTAAAGTATATCTCTTTGGAGGGAAGATATGTTACCATTCCCTTGAAACATTTGATTTTCCTCAACCATTTTCAGTAGGAATATTACAGTAGATTTTCCACATTATCTCCTCAACTCCTTAGAGAAGTCTATCCTTGAAGTCCAGAAGCATGCCAGGGCTGTTCCCCTTCACCAAGGCTTGATCCTTCTCATTCATCATCATTTCTTCTCTGGCTCTCTCCCTATACCCTCTCCCCCTATGATTAACCCTCCCCTACTATCAGTAACTTGGACATTGCTTCCTCGAGTAGAAAGAGGAAAGATAAGAAGCTAAAGGTTGCTCTACCTTCGTTCACAGAGAGTTTTACGTAGTCACAAAGATCTGGAGCTTGCGGAGAACTTGCTGCACATTGGCACTCCTGTGGACCATCCCAAGAATCGTGATCTTCTAGGGTTGAGTTTAAACTTGAAGAGGAGATCAAAGACTTAAAAATGTTTGAGGAAGCTAAAACAACAAAAGGTAATTTGGAAGTTGCAAACCCCGATGACATGGACATGGAAATTGTTGTTGAGATCTATAAAAAGTTGTTTTTTAGGTGCTAGATCGGGCAATGCCAAGGGGCGTCAGGATTGTACCCTCTCGGTTCTAAAAGGAATGTATAATTTCATGGAACAACATGCAAGGAGTGTATGCAGCCTCATCAGCATCCCTAATAATATTTGGGATTCCAACGAGACCCGTGATCTGGCACTTGCTAAGGTAGACATGAGCGATATTTCTCAGACCACGGCCATTGCACTCTTCATCTCGCTCCAAAAAATTAAGGTCAAGCTTGACAAGGCTATCAAGTGATGCGGGGCCTTGGTGCTATTTTGTTGCTGTGTTAAAGCTATATTTTTGTGGTTTTGTTGTTTTTTGTTCAGTGTTTGGGATGCCCTACTTTGGTTCCCTTTTTGATGTGTTTTGGCCCTTTTGTTCTTTGACGGATCACTACCTAGGTTGATCTTTTGGTTCTCTTTCTACTCTTATATTTGGCTGTTGAGCCTCCTTATTTAAGGTGTTTAGCCTTTCTGGGTTAATTTTTCCCTTGCTGATATCTTGCTTTTTGAGCCTTTTTGTACATAGGGTATAGTCCCTTTAAAACTAATAAAAAATATTGAGAATTATTAATAAAAAACTAAATAGCATGTGTTACTTCTACTCAATATTATATTCAAGTATTAAGCAACAAAGATATAAAAAGCTTGGAAAAATTTAATACACATAATTGAATCAAAGCATATACCACCATTGTTAATCAAATAAAGTCTAAATTATTAAAAGTAAATGTATATTGTTAAAAGATTATGTAGGATATAAAAATATTAGAAACAATTAATACACACAATTGATTCAAAGAATATACCACCATCGTTAATAAAATAAAGACTAAAAATTGAACTCTATACCATAAAATAAGCATAACTATAGAATTAGAGAATTAAATACATGAATGATTTGCTTCGACACAATATTAATGGCCCTAACTTTAAGTCCAAGAGACCACTATTTATAGATTTTTTTGACTAGAATGGTAGGTGAAAATATGCCCTTTGGTATGTGAGTGATTTGCAAGTGCGAATGGTCGCACTTCATCTTGAAAATGCACACACTTTGTTGTAATGAGTGAGATCACACTTGTGCGAGGGATCGTGTGAGGAAATAAAACTTGGTAAAAGATGTACGAGGTAAATGAATCTCTTGCTCTATGATCAACTATCACCATCACATTCATGTGCGAGTTTTAGAACTTGGAATTGCGATCAATCATAAATTGAAGTGTGATTGCCAACTTTGGCCTCCCATTCTAGTCAATATTTGAATTTTAGCATGTAAAAAATTAATTACATCACATTGGCCATGTGGCTATACAAATATTGAAAGCCATAGGGGAAATAAGTGAATTCTGTGCATAAGCCAATGACTCTAAGTGGTAATGTGTAGGATAATACCATAGTAGTAAAAATTGAAGTCAAAATTTATAACTTTTATACTAAGAATTTAGAAAAAAGGTAGCCAATAAGACAAATAAAATCAAGTCACATGCACAAATCAGCCAATAAAAAGGTAACACATCGGCTATCCCGATAAGGTGATTTCATTCACAAGCAATGACCAATATTATTTTTCTTTGTACTAAAAAGTACCTATTTTTAATCCCTTAGAAATAATTTTTTAATAAAATTTAAATGCACAAAATAAAATCCATGCATTATAAAAATATTAATCTTTCCCCTACACTATGTGTTTTATGGATAAAATTATACACACAACTGCAATATCTAAAGGATGTAAAATAATTTTGTATATGTTTAAAGATTTGGATTAAATGAGGTTTTAAAGATGATCATATAAGATGTGTATTTTTATTTTCTCATTGTGATTTCAATTCTCCATACTAATGTTAAAGATTTAAGTGTGATTTGTACTAACTTTATCTATTTATTTGTGGATATAGTTGAAAATGAACTCTATTTTTGAAGGAGCACATGTGGATTTACTATCCAAAGGTGTGAAAGTTACGGAGGGACTAGTTTATCCATCCAAAGATACACTCCATTGTAGAGACATGGGGTCTAGATTATTTGTTGTCACAATAAGTATTGTATTCAATGGAAGAGTGAGACTGCCATACATAATTGATGATTGTGAAACCCCGAAAAATTGAAAACAAGGGATACTTTATCCCATGGGAAAGGAAGAAAATGATTAAGCATGTGATTTCAAATGTTTCACATATGGGGGTGATGGCATTCAAAACATCATTAGCAAAGTGATCGAGAGGATACATTTAATGAGGATGATTCTTTGAATTCTACCAATGATAGCCATTTTTCACAACTCCTAAAGACAAGGATGAATTTGCTATAACCTACATGGTGTTAAAACATAAGTGTCCTAAGAAAGAAGATGACATAACTGAAGGGTTTATATCCTTGGTACAAGAACAACATGTGATTTTGGGAGTGGTGTTGGGACCTGCACAAATTTGGTGTTTTTGTGGAGAATATTCATATAATGATTGCTATCCAAGTCTAAAATGTAACAACGAAGTTTCTGGCCACTCAAAAACTTAGTTTATCTAGAAATAAGAACTGCACTTTGTGTGAATGGAAATTATGAACTCCAAGATACAACTACCACATCAAACAATGACTTCAATTTGAATTTCAAGAGGGTTAATTACAAGTTGATACATTTTTTTCAAAAGAGCACAAATTTGTCATAGAAGCAACAATTAAAATGCTTGAGAAGGAGACATGGTGCACTTTAAAAAAATAGATGAAAATACATTTGGGGTGCATGTTGATAAATTAATTACGCCTTTTTGCAAGGGTTGCTCCATATCAAAAGGATCTCTCATCCAATGGCCTACCAACTAGTTGGCCCATCAAGATGGTTTCGTTATGGAAGTAAGGCTTAAAGAAATTCTAGAAGAGTTGTTGATAGAAATGTGGAGTGCATTTGAAGATCCATTGCCTTAACCGGTATACCCAAATTCATATAAATCCTCCATATTTAGTAGTAATGAAAATTGATAAAAAAAGACCTTACAATGCCTACAAACGCTAAAAGGTAAATTATAATTCATCTAGTACATCAAAGGCAATGGAAAATGATGAAAAATAAAGAGAATAATTTTTGTCTAAAGTTGAGAAAAACCTTTTACAAGGAAGGACATCTCTCTAATCTATCTCTATGTGCTTTCAATCACGGTTGAATTTAACTCTAGATATCAATGAACTTGCCATCAAAAAATTTATACTTAATAGATTCACCGCAAATACTATTAGTTGTGATCAAGGTCACAATTCGTAACATAGTATAGATAAATTGAATGTAAAAATCTACTCGATCTAATACAAAGAATCCATGAAATAGCTACACGATAATAATTAAAATCAACAACTCTATATTATATTTTTATTATTACTATTTCAATACACTCCATTATATAGGAGATGTATAATAACAATCATCAAAACAACCTTTGTCTTCATATACAACCATACACCCATATGGTTTCAACCTCTCACCAATATAATAATAAAACAACACTAATTGTTTTATTATTCTAACTTACTAACTTACCACATACTAACCACATTTTATATTTACTATTTACATTTACATAGTAAATGTACTTTCACTAATTTACCATAATAATAATTACACATGTAATTATTATTCACCCATACATACAAATGGAGCACTAAGATATATTTCCTAACATTCCCCCTTAGTGATAACATGGGAAAACCTTCCTTATACTTGCACTTACTTTCATGATTTGATGATTTTATAGGATGATCATAAACCTGATAGATGGTTTTTCACAGGGTTGACCAACAACCAAAAATGGTGGTTTTGCAACTGGTTTACCACAAACCAAAAGGGTGATGGTTTTGCATAGGGTTTACCAACAACTGAAAAATGGTGATTTTACAAGTGGTGTACCACAAACCAAAAGGGTGATGGTTTTGCATAGGGTTTACCAACAACCAAAAATGGTGGTTTTACAAGTGGTGTACCACAAACCAAAAGGGTGATGGTTTTGCATAGGGTTTACCAACAACCGAAAATGGTGGTTTTACAAGTGGTGTACCACAAACCAAAAATGAAGGTTTTCAAGTGGTTTACCTACAACCACATCATGATATGCCAAGTATTATTCTTAGCCCTCATCACATCTCACTGCAAGGAATAACATAGGAAATTCTGCTGAAATCTGCTGCTCATATATAAAAATACCAGAAATATAGAAAACTAGAAATGGAACATTGAGATCATGTTCCCCCCTCAATGTGAAATTTCCTTTATTTTGCAAACCACAATAGGAACACTGCAACCAAACACTCTTCCAGAAACACAAAGAAACAATAGGAACACACTGTATTAAAAAAATCACCATAGCTGATACGACCGTCGTTGGTGACTAACGAGAGGTCGTTGAATGACCTCCAACCTCCTGTGCCTCCTTCCTCCAAGAAATTCACTTAGTATAGAAATTATTCATAGTTATAGTCAATTTCATCTGTTATTTGTTCATCTCTAGCTTCCCATTCTACAATTTTGCTTACATTTGTAGGTGTTTTTTCTTTTCCATTTACTATCCTCCATAGGTTTTTATTCATTAACTGCATCTGGATTTTTACTCTCCATGTATGGAAGTTCAGCCCATTAAATTTATATAATGGTGTATCCATTTTACTGAATCTAAATATCCAAAAAAATTGAATGTAGATTTGAATTACCTTTGATTCTCTGATTTCTTAAAAAAAAAAGTGATCAATGTGCTGTATAGTAAATTGCACGTTTCTCCCAAACTAAAAACTGGGTTTGGCTGAAATTTCTTTTTTAGCTGTCTACATAAAATATCAGTGCACATGTAAAATTGTGGAGAAACCCAGATCATGAAACAAAAGTTACAAGATCTTCTTCGAGACAGATTTAACTGCTCTGGTACCAAATGTAAAAATTTACTCTGATCTAATACAAAGAATCCATGAAATAGCTACACAGACAATAATTAAAATCAACAACTCTATATTATATATTTTTATTATTTCAATACACTCCATTATATAGGAGATGTATAATAACAATCCTCACAACAACCTTTGTCTTCATATACAACCATACACCCATATGGTTTCAACCTCTCACCAATATAATAATAAAACAACACTAATTGTTTTATTATTCTAACTTACTAACTTACCACATACTAACCACATTTTACATTTACTATTTACATTTACATAGTAAATGTACTTTCACTAATTTACCATAATAATAATTATACATGTAATTATTATTCACCCATACATACAAATGGAGCACTAAGATATATTTCCTAACATTGAAGTTATGTGGAATGGATATATGTAAGATTGCATGGTAAAAATGTCATGGAATCATGAAAAACACCTATTACGATACAAATAATCTTGGATAAATGGTGAGAGGAGGGCAATAAATAGAAATAGAGGAAAACAAAAACAAATGCCAAACACTATCAAGAATCATTATATTGATATCCAAAATGGTGGAGAGGAATTTTGATATATCCCCACACATGTCTTATTCAGTGGGACAAGATGGTACTAAAGTAACAATGAGACTGCTTCCTGCATGTTATAGTTTTTCTTACATACTACAAAAGTGTAATGAGGGCCTTTCACTATTGGGCCTTCCTTGAACGTCACAACCAAATCTCAAAAAAATATGGCAAGAAAATTTCTCCCATATTTCAATCACCAAGATAACTTATTTTCCAAATGTGACAAGTGTATAGAGCTTAAGAAAAAATGTGTAGCAACCTCATGTCCAGAAACAATGACATAAATAGATCAACACCTAAAATGGCACAATGATTACATTCAAAGTTGTCATAGAACTTACTGTGCAAGTAGAGTGCAATCACAACAAAATCCTAATAGTTATTTGAGCATTGAGCATTTTGCATGACTAAATGGACAAGATAAAAACTACAATACCAAGTATGAGAAAAAAAGAAAAATCAATAAGAAATACTAAGAATCTCCCTATCACCTTGACTGCTATGATGACACATGGGCACATCACGAGGGGTTTCAGACACTTTTGTATCCCTTTTGTTGAGCGAGGAGCAAAATTCATAATAACATCATTGGCACTATGTATCCGGAAGCTAGAAGAACCACTTATAGATCAATATGGTGATTTGTTATATAGTAGTAGGACATCAAAACATCCATTACATGATTCACTGTTGTAAAATGATGCATATGACAAGTGCAAGGAATACAAGTAGAAAAATGAGGGTACTCATACAACTAATACTGTAAGCAGTTGTTCAAGTTCATTTAGAAAACAACCACCAAATCTCTACTTGCAACTAGATAATGCTGCAAGTGACAACAAAAATCACACATTTTTTTGTTTGCATCCATGCTTGACAAATAAAAGGGTTTTCAACATTGCGTATGTGAGTTTCTTTCCAGTGGGTCACATAGATGAAGACATAGATGGTACATTCGGCTGATTATCAAAAACATTGTGCAAATTGGAAATATTCTCTTTGCCACAAATAATGGACACTTACATAACATGTCAAGAGGAGTCCAACACATTCACTCCGTACCTTCTCGAGGAAGTCTAATACTTTAAGGCCTTTGTGGAACCAAAATTTCTAGATGGTAACCACAAGATTGTGGGTATCAACAAACCAAAGATGTTTAAATTCTTTGTCAAAGACAATAATCTGTCATGGAGCTCAAAGCATCAATCTTGTAGTCCATCTAGTCACACTCAATTGAGATCTAGAAAATAGTGGATGGGAAACCTTTATTTTGTGAATGGGATCCTCCATTGACACCCTTCAAAGAACCCAAAGAGATAGCAACTATGTAGAGATGCATTGGGCGTACATCACACAATAGGAAAAGAGTTCAACAGATGGTGGAGACGCATACTATGTTCCAAAGATTGCATATTGGAAAAATGTTCTACATGCCCTAGAGAATCCCTTTGTCAATTGTAACATTACGAGAAGAGATTGTTTTTGGCCAAAACAATTCAGGATAGCACAATGTATAATTAGATAGTGGGTGCGCCATGTCTTGACATGGATATCTATTATTATCCAAATGTTCTTTCAAATAAGGATATATATGTTAGACCTATTCGTGATAGACCTCGAGAGGAATTCAACCTAGTACCAAATGTGGATGTTGTGTAGATGATACTAGTAAGACCGACGTATGATAATGTACCTATATGGATGGGCAAGGAAGAACTAAAACTAATACAAGATGCTCACACAAACACTCAAAAGATAAGTGTACGCTAGTGGGAACCCACACAAAAAGGAAATATAGAAAAATAAGGGTACGAGGAATTCTTGTTGAAAAGAAATGGTGGCGAAAATCAAGGGACACATCTGATATTGATATAGACAATGTCATCTAGGCATGGAATCCAAGCAATACATAGAAATGATTTCAAATTAAGATACCGAAAGTCGGGGTCATAAAGCTATCCTGTAATACCTTGCACAAATTCAAGAACAATAATTAATACCATTGCGAGGATCAATGCTTAAGTAATTTTCTTGAAGAATTGATTTCCTATGGAAATAAATTTTTCAAATCCATTTCCTCAAGACAACTCGTTTAATGTAATTCTTAACTCTTTTTTTGTTCTTTAGGATTTAAGAATGGAAAAGCATAAAAGTAGTTGACTTTATCACACTCACTTGCATATTTACAATATCATGGTCTTTTTATATAGATTTATATAAAAATTATATCAATATCTAATATACATAAAATATTAAATAAATATAAATTTGAAGTATTTCAATAACTATTGTTTTGTACTTTTAAAGGAAATATTGTAAAATTACCGTCATCGAAAAATTGCTTGACATGTATAAAAGGCCGTTAAATTTAACCCCGAGATGATGTAACTTTGTGGTGCCTAGGCTTATGTAACTTATCAGCCACTAGTTTTATGTAGCTTAGTGGTTGGTGGGCTTATGAAAATTTCTACTTGTAGGTTGGTGTAACTTTCTAGCCATTAGGATTATTTCACTTAGATGAATCTACTCTTGTGTAAATTAGCGGCCACTAGGCTTATGTAAGTTAACAACCTAAATGCTTATGTAAGACAACCGTTCTTTAGGATTATGTAAGTTAACAACCTATACACTTATGTAAGATAACATCTACTAGGCTTATCATGGTATTATGTAACTTAGAGGCTGCAAGGCTTATGTAACTTAGTGGCCACAAGGCAAATATGACTTAGTGTCTGCAAGGCACTGTAACTTTGACCCGCTAGGCTAATTTCACCTAACATGCACTTTTATCATGTAAGTTAGAAACCGTGAGGCTTATGTAAGATAGGGGCTGCTTGGCTTATGTGGGGGATTCAAATAATAACAAAATAGAAATCCTAAAATAGTGAAACTAAAATCCAAAAATTAGGATTTATAAATTGGATTACAATAGTGGTTATGATAAATTGGATAGGATTTAGTCCCGTAAACCTATTCCTGAAATTTATTCCCTATTCCTGTTATTCCAATTGCGAATTCTCACACTTTTGAAAATTCTCCTAGTTTTTCGTTCAAGGTATTGCACATTGCTATGTGAGGGATCACACTTTGATATGCAAGTGATCTCTATTCCAAGTGTCAATTCACACTTCATTTTGAAAATGTGCGTATTTTTTTGTGCAAGATATCACACTTTGATGTGTGAGGGATCATACTTTGACGTGAGAGGGATCACACTTCTTTGTGCGATGGATTGCACTTAGTCATGTGATGAATCTCACTTCGTAGATGTATGAGGCCACGAATCTCTCGCACGACGATTAGCTAGAATTGTCACATCCAAGTGTGACTTTTTGAACTTGAAATGCGCTCGCTCGCACATTAAAGTGCAATCATACACTTCTAGCCTCCCATTAGAGTCAATATTTGAATTTTAGCATGTAAGAAAAAAAACCACATCATAGCAGCTGCTAGGCTATACAACTTTTGAAAGCCATAGGGGAAAGAAGCCAATGACTGTGAATAAGCCAATGACTATGAGTGGTAATGTGTAGTATAGTACCACTAGTTGTAAAAATCAAAGTCAACATTTATGACTTTTTTATTAAAAATTTAGAAAAAAGGTAGCCAAAAAACACAAGTAAAATCAAGTCAAATGTACAAATCAACCAATAAAAAGATGTAACTTTGACCTTGCTAGGTTGATTTCACCTAGCATGCACTTTCATCATGTAAGTTAGCCACCGCTAGGCTTATTGAATATATTGGTCACGAGGCTTATGTAAGATAGCGACCATGAGGCTTATGTAAGATAGTGACCACTTGGCTTATGTAAGATAGTGGCTGCTTGGCTTATGTAAGATAGTGGCCACTATCTTAAGATAATGGCCACTTGGATTATGTAAGATAGTGGCCACTTGGCTTATGTAAGATAACGGCCACTTGGCTTATGTGGGGGATTCAAATAATAACAAAATATAAATCCTAAAATAGTGAAACTAAAATCCAAAAATAGGGATTTATAAATTGGATTACAATAGTGCTAAACTTCGAAAACAATAATAACGCTATTGGAATCCAATATTAGCCACATTGGAGTCCAATAATAGTGATATTGGAATCCAATAATAGTGATATTGGATTCCAATAATAGAGAAATTAGAACTTGAATAAGTCTGATAATGACAATAATGGAATCCATTATTGCTACTAATGGAATCCAATATTGCTAATAATGTAATCTAGTATAGCCAAAAATGGAATCCAATATATGAAAAAATGGAGATGGATTTCTTCCAATACTTTAAATCTGGAGTCTCAATTCACTGGAATATGCCCCAATTTAGTGAAATAAGGGTTATATGTATAAAATATAATGCCAATATAGTGAATACAATAATTGAGTATGAAATATAATATTTAAACCCCATGTATGACCCAAAATTTTCAAACCCCTCAAGACATTAAATGCATTTTCTTAGCCTAACTTCTATAGGGTTCTTTTCATTTGTATTTTCATGGCTAGCTTGAGGTATATGTTTCCTTTATCCTAAGATGATTAGGGATACCAGCCCTTCAACCATATTTATCCCCTTCATGAGTTTGTAAGTAGGGACCAATTATCTACATATCTAAGTGGTTTTTCCAATATTCATATCTAATCAAAATACATTCCTATTACTACCCACGGGTAAATGGATTATATGCAACCGTTTTTCCTCCTCATTTTCTTGAATATGATCTTATTATTAATTAATTTTTGATTATATAGTCATTGAATAGAACTAGGTTAGTTTTCAACACTATAAATATGGAAAAACCCTCAAATCTAAGCTAGGGGTTCCTAGTTCCTCTCCTCATATTTATTAGATTCCTTTACTTATGAACAAGCTAAAGTACCTAGTCTTGAAGATACAAATAAGTATGTTCCTAATGATGAATATAGTGATAATGGAAATGAATCTAATGATGATGATTATGATTTTCTATAAAATATAACATAATAAGATTTCTAAGGTTACTTTTACTTCTAAATATTTTATAAAGAATGCTTTTACTCGAACATGTTTCCTCTTCCTTTCCTATTTAAATAGAAAATGATGAAATTGAATGATTTTCTACTTATTCTCATGATGAAATGGAAAATGATATACTTTAACATTTTATTCCTTGAATAAATGATGCATGTGAGAGATTATTTCCTCACTCTTACATTTAAATAAGGGTGTTCGAGAGATGTTTTTACTTTCCTACTTTAAATTAATGAAGTGAAATAACAAAAACAAACCGACCTTAGAAGACAAAGTGGGGTTTAGAGATACCTGATGTTGATCTTGATGGTTGAATGACATCGACGAATCCAAGCCTGCACACAACTCTTTTTCTAAGGGGATAAGCTACTGCAATGCACAAACACTTAGAAAAAGATGGGATTAGATAGATATATGGAGGATTTCCTAGAAAAGGCCAGTCCCCAAAAGTCAATGGACTTCCTTGTAAGGATGTCAATCCGCATTCAAGAAATTAATATGATAATGATAAGATAAAATGATAAAATAGATGATATAACCAACAATGCAAAGGAAAAGGGACTGATGCAGTCCACAACTATATGATGGTCTAACAACGATGCCTGATCCAAAGGGAGTCTAGGAATCATAACATGGCTCAAATGAGAAAGGATGTATATGGATGTGTACTCACAAAGGTGATATTAGTAATACATTGGAATCAAAATAGATGACAGAGTGATGTATATGGCTCAAGGGAGATTGATAGGGTTTGATAGGCACCTACAAAGGAAAAGTAGTAATAGGTGATGAGATCTGGATGTCTAAAAGAAGATATTTGGGATTAAATGATCTAATGACAAGGATCATCAACAATTAAGGTTAATTACTGGGTGAGTGGGGCTAATCGTCGGTGATTAGAGGAATCATCATTGATTTCTATGAAAATGTGTAGACTAATAATAAACATGATAATTTTGATTGAAGGTTACAAATGATGAATAAACAAGATAATATTACACAAGGAAAGGTACTTACCTTGTGTGAATTGTTAAATGAAGACATGGGGTGATGTTATTCGAGACTAAGAGGTCATAGATACACAAAGTTTTGTTGAATTGAATCCTAGACATTTGAATGGCCTCCAAAAGATTGATGAAGAGATACCGATGATGCCTTTGAATGTTGTCATGATGATTTTTGATTATGAGAGAGGGCTAGGATACAAAGAATATACAACAAAAAGTCTCCAAGAGCAAACAACATGAAGTGATGTCCTAACTAACCCCAAATGAAAACTTATAACTCATTTATATAGATTTGGTGCCAACTAAAGAGAATTTCAGTGATTTGGTGGAATTGCCGACAATCCATGTTCTATAGGGAAATGGTTGAAACTACTTCCCAATTTGAGATTTTTTTTGTTTTGATGAAGGGTATGTGTTGGAAAGAGGTTATGTGGGTTAAGGAGGCTATGAAATGGTTAAGAAGTTGATTTTTTTGTCATTTTAATTTAATTTTAGTTTATAAGTGGTTTTAAGAGGATTAAAAGAGGATTTTACAACTATAGAATGATATTTATGGGGAGTAAATATATTGAGGAGAAATAAGACTTAGGATAAGGATTTAGTGTTTAATATGATAGTGATATAATAATGAAGGGGTGCTAGAGATGTGGACACAGGATTAACAATGCTAATTTTAGGTGTCTACATTTGCCCCTTTTGTTGAGTGGTTTTAGACAAGCCAGCAAGACAAAAACGAGATGTGATAGATAAGGATGTGAAATACTCAGAATCATATGATGAGGTGTTCCCCCTCAGTTTAGGGATTGATGACTTAAAATGGAATTGATCACGATTTTGAAAGAGATAGATGGAAAGATGCAAGGATGGGAAGACAAGAGATGATGCCCTAGGATGAGGTATAAGAACAAGATGGGCGCCAAGTTAGAAAATAAAGTGATAATAGAACCAAAGGGATCATGTCCTATAGACGTATGACTTAATGATGAAAAGGGGAAATAAAAAGGATGCTTTGATGAGGTCAAAGGATCGAAGATTGATGTTTCCATAAAGGTGGGCTTACGAGGCCAAGAATTCAAGTGATAAGGGAACCAAAGTGTTTGTGTCCTATAGACATGACTTTAATCATGGAAAGGGAAATAAAAAGGATGATTTGATGAGGTCAAAGGACCGAAGATTTATGTTTCCATAAATGTGGGATTATGAGGAAAAGAAGTCAAGTGATAGGGGAACTAAAGGGTTCGTGTCTTATAGACATATGACTTTAACAATGACAAGATGATGGTCTGATGAGGTCAAAGGACCAAAAATTGATGTTGCCAAAAATGTGGGCTTACAAGACTAGGAAGTCAAGTGATAGGGGAACCAAAGGGTTTGTGTCCTATAAACATATGAATTAATGATGATGAGGGATGAAATGATGATTTGATGAGGTCAAAGGACCAAATTTTGATGTTGATACAAAGGTGAGTTTATGAGACCGAGAAGTCAAGTGATAGGGGAACTAAAGGGTTCATGTCCTATGGACATATGAATTCATGAAAAAGGTCCCGATAGAGGATTATATAGTTTTCATGAAGGTGATCAAAGGTGTAGCACGATAGTGCAATGCTGAGATGTTGTCAAGATTGTGTGGATATTAACAGATGCTCATATGATGATGGATATCGATAGAGGTTAATGTGGCGGGGTTGACAAGTGCTAAAGTTATGTTTTAGATATGATATGTTATTTGATATTAATTTTAAAGTGATTTTAATGTTTGTCAAAATGTGTCTCAACCATGGTTAATAGTAAAATGTGGAACACATTTTTATAACTCGGATTATATATATCCGTGATGGGAATAAAAATAGAGTGAAGGCACTTACACTCTTGGCCTTATGACAAATGTTAACACATGACTAAAAATGGGTAGTCACACATAGGATCTTGGATATAGAGATGAAGTGATAAGATGTACCTTCCTAGAATGTGAAAGAGTTAATATGTGTAGGTTTTTTGGGGAAAAAGAGGGTTCTCCTTTCAAAATTTTCATAGAGAGATGCTCAAGCTATACATTTTTATTTTGAGCGATTTAAATTGATCGATACGAGAAGTATTCTTCAAATGGAAATCTGATCGATGCGGGAATATTTCCTAAGATGATTTTGATATTTGAATTTTTTTGAAGCATGATCGATGCATGATGCCTCTTTACATGTGTATACATCCTTTGAGGGAGTGGTCCATAATTTTGAATTTTTGATATTTTATTTTGACAAAGATAGCCATCCTTCGAGTGATCACCTATAATTTTGATGGGTGGCTATCCTTTGAGGGATCAATATACTTTTATTTTTGAATTTATTTTTTTGAGATGAGGAAAAACCCTAATAGACCATTTCATGGAGGGGAGAAGAAATATGTACATGAACTACACATATGTGCCCCATGACATGTATTTGGTTGGTACTGCTTCACCTAATTCTTAGGCATTTCTTTGAAGTATTGACAAAATAGATAGGGTAACTTGGGGAATAGGGGAATACCTATTTTAATGCTGGTTGATGGGTTGTTGTGCGCGTATGACTTCCAAATCCACAACCGATTGCGATAGCTTCCTATCGCTAGAAGGAACTACCCTGTAATGAAAAGCAAGACCACCGAAATAGTCAAACAATATGTGCAAAGTGAACGCCTAGTGTGTGCTAGATCCAGGAAGTGTGATACTTCCTAGACAACTGTCAGTCCACTATTTTAAACAATTTAATGCGGGAAATGAAGTAAATCCTATTGTAATTTGAAATGATTTAGGTATCTCACTTAAAACACAATAAGAAAGATCTAATCTAATAGGCTAGGTTAGAATAGGATCCGAAGGTCAAGTAGTTGATTCTGCGTCTCGTAGGTCGAAAAAGTCTTAGGTAGGTCACAGGTGATTAAGGGGATGTAAAATTAGGTGGATAGGTCCCTATTCTAGGTTGTATGAGCACATACAATGAATGATGCGGTTAAGGGTGAGTGACAACGGTTATGCGCAACCTATGCCAAGCATTCGTGGAGTTCTGGGGATGCCACAAAATGGGTTTGGGGTCTCCTTTGTGATTGCACAAAGGATTTTGGTTGGTCGGGATGAGGTATTGGGTGATTTGGGAGGGATTTGGTGAGGTTTTAATGGGTATATGGAGGGGGAATGTTGAAGGAGGTCAATGGGTGGCTAGGTAAACAATAGGTGATAATATAATGAGAAAATGAAGTGAACCAACGAAGTAGAATGTTTTACTTACTTGGATTCTAGTCCTGGATGCCTGTGAGTGAGGGATGGGGTGCTGGTAATAGGTTGAAGGCTGTAGGTGATCACCAATCATAGGAAAGCTTCTGCATGGGCTGCATGTGCATTCCTATTTGTTTGGTTAGATCAGATCATTGTTGGGGTGGCTGTGTAGGAGAAAATACTTGATCTCCTTCCTTGCATGTGTGTTCTCACTGGAATTCAATCTTAGAAGATGCGATATCTCTTAGGAAGATCTCAATGTTTGCCAAATTTTTCCAATCTTTGCCAATCTTGGCAATAAGGTTGTTTTGGGGTTAAAAGGGTAACCGACGGTGGTTCCGCCTAACCGGCGATGGTTAGGGCTAACCAGTGATGGTTAGGGCTAACCAAACATCGGTCAAGGTGGGATTTCCTATGTTTACTAAACTAGGGAGATCCTCTTGATTTTCTCAGATCTTGTGTCATTAACCCGTGGATTAAACTGGAAGCTTCTTGTAAGCATGCGGGAATGTGGTTAGAGAGAATGTAGGCATTGATTTTTAGGGTTTTGGTAAGTCTTAGTTAGTTATGGCAACTTACTAAGAAAAGGTCTTAGGGTGAGTTGGCTTGATGAGGTGTCTAGGTGAAGTGTATGTGTGGATATTATTCAAATTAAGATATTTAAATAATAAATATTGTGAGGATAATGAATTAATTTAATTTAATTAATATTAGTGAGGTGAAGGGGGCCATGGCTAGGTGAATGTGATGAAGAGTGCTTATTTTTTGAGGGACCAAAGGGGAGTGTGACCTAATTTTAGTGTCTACATTTTGCCCCTTTTTGTTGCGTAGCTTGTATTAGTAAGCGACACTAACAAAAAATAAGATGTGGTTGCCCCATGTGTGGGTGAAGGTGATCCCCCTCAAACCAAAAACTGACGAGGTAGAAGGCAAAATTGGTGAGTGGTTTGATAAAAGGTAAATGTGATGAAGAGAAAGGTGGGTAATGGGGGAAAGAGGAGAAAGGTCTACTCGGGTAAGCTAGGTAATGGGTTAGGGTCAAAGGTAGTAACATTCAAATGCACGCACACGTATAAACTGTAGCACACTACCGGGTTGAAGAGAAGTCAAACTCTACATCTTCTAAGGTCGATAGGTTTATTCAAATGACATTGAAGTGATTCTGGTATCCAAGGCATAGGATATGCTCAGGTTACATGACATAGGTTAGGTGCAAGAATGTTTAGGTATGTTCTGGTACACCAAAGGTAGGGTAAGGATAAACAATCATGACAATAGGCTAGGTAAGGTCATTAGGTCAACAACACAGGTAACAATGCCACAAGGTATAGTAAACACATGAAGTCAAAGGTCATGAGCGATGTCCCAGGTCCAAATATCTAGGTCACAACATGGGTAAGGCCAAGGTTGGGGTAAAATAACGAGTCCCCAAAGGAGGAAAAGGGAGGTAGTAAATGATGAGGTTGGGATTGTGAGGGAAATGGTTTGGGTAAGGGTGGGGTGGGGTAAATGATCAAGGTGAAGGTTATGTGAGGTAAAAAATGAGGTAGGGGTAGTGTAAAAGGGTAAAATTTAGGGGAATGGGGAGGTGAGGGTGACCGATGCCGGTCAAGGATAACCGATGTCGGGAGAGGTCAATTGATCACGGTTGGGTAGGCACACGCGACCGATGTCGGTCAAGTGTAATCGATGTCGGTTAGGTCGGAGTTTGTTACAAAAATAAACAATCCATGTTTTTTTATTCATTTGTCTTTTAGCTATTTGAGAAAATGACAAAAGAGAGAAAATTTTATGGATGGAATGGAGCATTGACTTGGTAGTGTGAACGATGGGTGTTCAGTTGGAGAGAAGCGGGTCCACATGATCAGTGTGAGGGATTTGATTGGGTAGAGGTTGTGGGTACCGATTCGGTGATGGTGGAGGCCGGAGAGGGATCGGGTGGGCCACCGGTGTAGTGGCCAAATGTGCCACCGAGATGATAATAGTGTGATGAGGTAAGTTCCCTACTCTAGGTGTATGTGATTAGATAGAGTAGAGGATTAGTATATTGTTTTTTGTAGTTTTGGTTGGGTTTTGTTTTTGTGGGCGGGAATGGGTTAAATTTGGAAATGGGGGGAATAACGGGTAAAAAGAGGAATGTGGAGGGAAATAAATGGGATAGGTGGGGTGGGTGGAGGTCCAGGGGTAGTGTAGGTCTTTGTAGGTGGGTAAAAGGGATAAGGGGAGGTTTTTAAAAAGGGGGTTTTGGGAAATCGTAGGTTTTATCGCATGACAACGATCGACGTCGTCAAGTTTGGCCGATGTCGGTTAGGTTGAACCGGTATTAGGCACCAAATAGGTGACTAATTCCGGTTAAGGGGTGACCGAGGTTGGTAAGGGTGAACTGGTATCGGTCACCAAATAGGTGACCGATGCCGGTTAAGGGGTGACCAGGGTCGGTAAGGGTGAACTGTACCGGTCGGGTTATTGGGAACAAGGGTCCAAAAGTGATGTGGGCTAGGTGGTTGAGATGGGTAGGGTGAAAATAGGGTGTGGGAAAATGATAATTGGTAAATATGGATATGATAAATGGAGATTAATGTTTTGTTTGTATGGATGCAGGGGAGAGTGCAACTACATATGCGGGACAGGGTTCCACCCCTGCTCATGACAGTGCATGGCGCAACGACCTTGGAGGA
This sequence comes from Taxus wallichiana var. yunnanensis, assembly GCA_018340775.1. Taxonomy (NCBI): domain Eukaryota; kingdom Viridiplantae; phylum Streptophyta; class Pinopsida; order Cupressales; family Taxaceae; genus Taxus; species Taxus wallichiana. The sequence goes on from CM031237.1 coordinate 931,913,002, forward strand.
GCTATAACATGTGGAGGTAGTGGGCTTGAGTGGGGTTCATCACTATTGACATGTAGTCTAGCAGCCCAGTTTAATGGTCATGCTCATCGATAGATGGGATTCCGTGACCAACACGTTCCACCTACCGATGGGTGAGATTACTATCACCATGGAGGACATGTTCCGGATTCTTTGGCTACCCATATTGGGTGCACAGGTCTACTCCATATCCTCCGAGGCCTTAGAGGAGCTGATTGTGACTATTTTTGCGAGGGGATGGCTGACTTGAGATTCCATAGCGCCAGCTTGAGCTATGGAGAGATGTACCTAGCCCGTTTGGAGGAGACGAGGCTAGTGATTTTGTTGATGGAGCGGTGCTTGCTATGCACTTGCTAGATGTAGAGGGTGGATGGTGTCCCTGATCACCAATGAGGGTACTCCATGAAATGATGGTGGATGAGACCCACTTTACCTGGGCACCAACATTCTTGGTGCAAGATTGTATAGGAGTTCAGGCATATGGGAGGCTGCGTAGGTTCATCTTGTGTCAGACATTTTACCGCACTACTGGGCGTATGAGCACATAGTTTGTGTGTGGGCTATAGGGATGCCCCAAGCATATGAATTCCTAGCGAGATTTGTGCAGGTGGGGTATAAGAGATGGGTGTTGGTTATTGGAGAGCGGTGATTTGAGAGGCCCACACATGATGTGGCCTATTTTTAGTAGTTACTAGAGGGGTTGTCTGGAGTGGACATTATCTGGAGGCCATATGTGGGATTCCCCTCATATAGGCATATACATGAGGATCTAGTTGAGCTCTAGGTAGAGAGATGGATACAGGGTCGCCGTGTCGGGAGTATGAGATGATCCCGGTAGATAGAGTCTGGCGGCAGTTTGGGCTAGTAAAAGACATACCTCCGCCCTTCCCACAATACCGGAGAGATGATGTGGAGAGGCCCTTACCTCTACCACATCATACATTTCCCATAGGGTAGGAGGAGAAGCCAGTGGACCTGGCGGATAGATGACGTCAGGTGCACAGACAAGTATAGATAGTGGTGGGTAGCTCACTTACGAGCCATACCACCCAGACCGGGCAACCAGATCTAGCCACCATCACGGTGCAAAGAGACACCCTATAGGGGTAGGTGGCTACTCTCATTACCTAGTTGGGTATACTATAGACATAGCTGGAGGGATCGGAGGCGGAGGTAGCAGAGCTACGGTGTAAATGTGGGCTACCACGAGCCTAGATGGCCGATGGAGGAGATGAAGATGGAGAGGAGGAAGATGGTCAGGTGGTAGGTTTACAGGCCATCGGCCATAGAAAAGGCAGATTGGGGCCTTACAGCCTAGATATAGGCACAAGGGTAGGGGGCACCACCATCACAAGCAGTGGGACCGGGTCGCAGTTCACAGCAGGAGCGGGGTAGGGTCCCATGGGGAGAGTGCACAGGGGCCGAGACCTATGGGACCACCAAAGATCATGCTTGTATCTAGGTTACATGATTCCCTAGGTGAGGCTAGATATTATCGAGAACCGAGATAATGGCGATCGAGATAGACTTCATATCCTTTGCTTGAGTACAAGGCACAACAGCATCCAAAGTGAGAGGATGAGATCCCGCACTCATAGTGTGGAGAGCACGGAGAGGTCAGCCAAGCTCCTAAGCTTGATCATGTAGAGGCTATTAGCGTATAGAGAGCCACTCGGTTGAGGTGCCATTAGGGACCCAAGAGGTCGAGGGCACATGTGATATAGAGATGGAGGACATCTTCTCGAGATGCCTGATATGTGGTCACCTAGTTTTTGATGTATGATAGTCTTTTTGTGATTTATACCAGTATGTGTGTCCGAGAGATAGTTGTATTTTTGATCACATACCGGCCTGCGTGCTGATGATAGTGAGGATGTATGAGATATTTTTTCTATTTTGAGCATATACCGGCCTGCGCTGAAGATATTTTGTATTATTTCATTATTTTGTTGTATATATGAGATTAGCCTGTGTGCCAATGACATTTTGTATTGTGTATTGCCTTGCATGCCAATAATTTTGAGATGATGGACATGATGAGATAGCCATGTATTTTTGAGATACACATTGATTTATTTATATGATGAGATACATGGTATTTTTTGATTTGTTGATGTGTTGATGAGATTTTGATTTGTTATTTTGATATGGATGGAAAGTAGGTGAGTTAGGCATGATGGAGTCAGGTTGATTTAGGCCTAGATCAAGTCAGGTTGGTTTAGGCATTGATTGAGTTAGGTCAGCTAGGCATGGATCGAGTTAGGTTGGTTTAGGCATGGATCAAGTCGTGAAAGTTACGCATGGATGGATTGGATAGGAGTCAGTTGGAGTTAGGCATGGTTGAGTTAGATAGTAGGCATGATTGAGTTAGAAAGTAGGTGAAGTTGTGATTCATTATTTTATGTAATGAATGATAATATGGGTCATATGTGAGATGTGGTATAAGGTAAGCATAGTGATGATAAAGAAATGTTGGGTGTACTAAATGTATGTTGTGATAAGGATTAAAAATATGAAGTAACTTGTTGTTTGTTTGGTTTAATTTCTAATTTGGGATAATAAAGGGAAACTAAGTGAGGTGTGAGGAACATGGAAAATGAATTGTTTAGGGTAGAGAATAACTATGCTAACCTCCAAGGGCCCCATGCCCTTGGAGTATTGCCTACATAGTCTCGGAAAAAGGGGACCTTAGGCCGATGTAGTTCTCCCATGAGCTAGGGAAGAATATGATGAGGTATGAAAATGAGTTAGTAGGTTTTAGGCATGGTGTGGGTTTTAGATCTATTAGGTGTGGGTGGATTATAGGTAAAGTGATGTAGGTGATGTTGATTGTGGAAAAGAAGAAGATTACCCCAAAAGTAAGCGTCGAGGACCAAGTCCTGTATAAGGTAATCAAAATGTAAACAAAGACGGTTTAAAAGATAAGAGGGGGCAAGAAAGCCACCTGATTGGGTAGGATCATACCGAGTAGATCATGCCTTGGAGGAGGTGATGAATGTAAGACCCTAAAGACATTGCATGATTGATTGTTCTACGGTGAAAAGTAGTCACATGATCACCAAATGTCTAAGTTCCAAGAAGTCCCTTGAGGCAAGTAGGAAATGGGAGTGGGAATGGTAAGAAGGGTGAAAGGTAGTTAATTTTTATATGGTGTGAGGTAGCATGCTCTTTGGGCAAGAGATCCGAGGTCACAATGGGTAAGTCCATGACTAAAAAGGTTTGTTGTTTTGACTTATAGTTGAGATAGACTGATCAATGTGGGAAGTCTATATGGGATGAAGAAAATTTAACTCCTTGAGGTCTTTGTGAAGCTGATCGATGCAGGAAGCTTTGGTTGCTCTCATTTTTTTTAAGCTTTACATAGTTGTCCTTCGAGGGAGTAGTCTATTTATAGCAGATGATTGTCAAGAGGAAGATGTCCTTTTGAGGGAGTCATCTTTGAGTGGAAGTTTGACTCAAGGAGTTATATCCCATGTGAGGGATTTGAAGTCATGGACAAGACCAAGGTGGAAGATAGGACTCTTGTTCAAAAGGCAAGGTGGAATGACCATGGGATCTCATCTAAAGGTAGACGAAAAGTATCCATGAGAATCATGCTATGTGCAAAGCACCGTGGTACACATATTCAAGAGAAGATAACAAGTGACGGGTACTCACATGATTCTTGTTTAATCATTAGTGAGGTGTATGAAGTGAATAGCGCTCAAGGGACGAGCATGGAAAGAGACAAAAGGTGAGGTAGGATGACAAGTCAATAATAGAATGGTCGAAGATGTAAGGCGTTAAGGGGCTCAGGTTTGGGTTTACCATCGAGTGAAGATAAATGATAAGCACTTGATCCGTAAGTATGGGTCATGATGTATGGTGCAAGCCAATTATGAGAAAATTTGCCCCGTTTACTTTTTTCTGCTTTGGTTATGTGTTGATTTTATTTCAAGACAAGGTCACTGAATTGGAAGGTCCGTTCATGGACACATTTTTCATAGGCACGTTTGATACATTTTTGGTAAACTCGAAGGTGATCAAGATCGTTAAGACGACATTCGTCTAGTAACTCTAACTATGGTAAACGGTCTTGACAAAAGTAATCATTAGTGAGCATGTCATGGAGAGAAATGCGGAGTGAGGGAATCTAGACTTCGAGAGGTAGGACTGCCTCTGTACCATAGACCGAGAGAAAAGGGTGTGGCCGCAGTGGAAGTGTGAATGCTAGTGTGGTATGCCCACAGGGAAAAAGGAATGTGCGTATGCCAATCCTTCCCAGTATCGTTGACCACTTTCATGAGAATCTTGTTTAGGGTTTTGTTAGTGGATTCGACTTGGCCGTTGGTTTGTGGGTAATAGGGTGATGAGAAACTAAATTGAATGTTAAAGGCATTACAAAGTTTTTGCAATGTTTTTTTTTAAATTTTTTTCCATTGTCAGTGATGAGGCGATGAGGAACACCAAAGCGACAAATGATATGGTGGTTAATGAACTCACATATTTTCTTAGCTTTTGTGGAGATGAGTGGTATGGCTTCCACCAATTTTTTATAGTATTCGGTAGTAGTGATGATCCATTGATGGCATTAGTAAGAATGGGGATTGATTTCTCCGACAAGATCCAAACCCCATTGAGAGAAGGGCCAAAGATCACAGTGACTTGTAAGGCGTGGCTGGGTGTATGATGAAGATTGGAATGTTGTTGGAATTTTACACAATGTTTGACGTAGTCACAACAATCATAGTTAAGGGTCAGCCAATAATAGCCCAGGCGAAGAATATGCTTAGCAATAGTAAGGCCACTGAAGTGACCTCCACATATGCCATCATGAACTTCCTTAATGGTATAAGGAATTTCAGAACTTGTGAGGCATCGTAAGAGAATACCATCAAAGCCATGCTTATAGAGGAGTCCCAGGGTGATGTAACAAGAGACCTTTTTAAGGAAGGGTTATTAGGTGAGATCAGGAGGTAAGATGGAGAGAGAAAGGTAGTCAGAGTATTGTTTATACCAAAGGTCACTCGGGTTGGAGGTGATGGTTCCAATGGAGTAAACATCATGAGGTAAATAAGAAGGTGATTGGAGTCATTATACGGTGACAAATATTTTAGAATCAATGGGTGAAAAAGGTATTTGGGAAGCTAAGCAGGCCATGGTATCTGTAAATTTGTTGGTTGAACATGGGATGGTTTGAAGGGTGTAATGATCAAAGGTGGTAAAAAGTACATCTACATGATGTTTATACTTCTGAATTATCTCGTTATGACATTGGTATATACCATTGACTTGGTTTGTGACCAATTGAGAATCACCAAAGATGTTGATGGATTTGACATCTAGGGAATAGGTGGCTTGGAGACCTAGTACGAGCGCTTCGTATTCAGCAATATTATTGGTGCATTCTAAATATAGTTTGAAAGACAAAGGCATGGGTTCACCATAAAGGGGAATGATGATAATACCAGCCCCACCCCCACACCGACACTTGGAACCATAGAAGAAGAGTTTCCTTTGGTAAGGGGGTTCATCTAGGAAAGGGTAGAATCGACTCATCCGGAAATCCATAGTTAGAGGGTTGATCCCCGGAAATAGGTGTGTCGGCCAATTAGTTAGCGATTGCTTGGCCCTTAATGGACTTTTGATGAATAAATTGAGGTCAAGATCAGCTAAAAGCATAAGCCATCATGTGACATGCTGATTTTGATAAGGTTTGCGTACATGAAGCGTAATGGGTTAGTGTTGGTCACAACATAGATTTTGTGGTTGAGTAGGTAATGATGGAGTTTGGTGGCAACAAAAACTAAGGCTAAGCAAAGTTTTTCAGGATGGGTTTAGGTTTCATAGTCCAAATGAGTACGGATTATGTAATAAACCGCCTTCTCCCTGTGTTTTTCATCGTGATGAGCAAGCATGGCTCCCAAGGAATGATCGATAGCTGAGATGTATAGGTAAAAAGGTTGATCGTCTTTAGGTGGAATGAGTACGGGTGGTTGGAGAAGGTATTGTTTTAGGGCCTCAAAATATTTTTGGTAGTCATCATCCCATTTAAAGGAGACATCCTTCTTGAGCAGATGATGAAATGGTTGACATCGATCAGATAATTATGAAATGAAATGGTGAATAGACTGCAATTTACCTTGCAAGCTATGGAGTTGTTTAAGGTTAGTGGGCGAGAGGAATTTCTAGAATGGCCTTGACTTTAGCAGGGTCAACTTCTATACCACGTAGGGAAATGATAAATCCTAGGAGCTTTCCTGAGAGAACCGTGAAGACACACTTCTTAGGTTAAGGGCAGACACAATATTTAATGAGGCGGTCAAAAATGGTTTTGAGGATGACAAGGTGTTCAGAGCGGCGCTTAGATTTGGCCAAGAGATTGTCCACGTAATCTTCCAATATGTAATGCATGATGTCATGGAAGATGTAAGTCATAGCCCACTGATATGTGGCACCAACATTTTTAAGGCCGAAAGGCATGACTCGATAGCAGAAGGTCCCCAAGGGGTGATGAACGAGGTTTTGTGTTGATCCTCTGGGGCAATCAGATTTGGTTATAACCCGAGAAGCCATCCATGAGTGATAGCATCTCATGGCCAGCAGTAAGGTCAACCAATTTGGTCAATTCCAGGTAAGGGAAAGTCATCATTCGGACACCATAGGTTGAGGTCATGGAATTCTATGCAAATAGAGAGTCCCCCTATCACCTTAGTAATAGGGACAATGTTAGAAATCCAATGAGGATAATTAATGGGTAAGATGAAAGAAACAAAAATAAGGTGTCAAGTTCTTCTTCGACGAGAAGGGCAATGCGAGGGTGCATTTTTCTCGCTTTTGTTTAATGGGTTTGGCATCGGGAACGATTACTTAAATTGTGGACCACTATGGTGGGGCCAATATCGGGCATGTCTGCGTAAGACCAAGTGAAAGCGTGGTTATGGTATTTGAGGAAATAAGTGATGGCTTCTTGTTCAACAACATCTAAACATTAACCAATCTTTAGGATGTGCGGGTCATCCTGAGTATGAATGTTGATCTCAATAGTCAATTCATTCAACATGGTTTATGTCTCAGAAGGTAACAACTGATGAATATATGAGTCTTCGGCACTAAGGTAGGTGAGTATAGAGTCATTATCTTGACATTGAACGATGTTAATTGAAGGTGTATCGTCATCGATCATTTTAGGATACAGAAGGGAAGAGTGGAAGGGCCTCACCCTCACGTTGATAAGTCGAGGCCCTAAGGAAATGGTGTTCATGAAAAAAAAATTCGGGAAGGATAGATTCAGGATCCATCAACTCCATCGGTGAGGGTGGTGATGAAGTTGGAGCGAGTGAAGAAGGTGGAGAAGGGCTAGTGTCCTTAATGAGTTCAATGCGGGCCTGTTTGGTAGGTGGTTCAGGAAAGTCGATACCACTACGGTTGTTATGTTTTTGGGTGGTACATGGAATAAAAATATGGTGGCCTTTCTCGTAAAAGCCAAAATTAAAACCATTCCATGCACATCGTGTAGGAAGGCATGGGCGAACAACAATTGGTAAGTGATTGGAAGTCGACAGAAAATGGGCAAGTTTTTGATGGTGGTTTGGGTGTGTAAGTGGTAGTATCAAGTCTCCCATAGGTGAGACTAGTATGAAGGTGAGGGGGACCATACAAGAGACATTATCCTATATGGTGATCATAATGAGGATGTTGGTGAAGGCTTCTGTACTCTTGTGGAGTAAGGAATGTGTTGACACTATATAGGCGGTACTCCCCCAGAGAGAGGCATTAAAAAAAACCTTCCAAGGGATCGGTGGTTGGTATGTAGGTAGCTGGAATGGATGAAGTGTCAGAGGTCGATGTAGAGGTAGAGTTAATGGATTGGGAAGTCGATGGGTCTTTGTGGAGGTTTTGGCAATGGTAGGAATGGAGGTAGTATGTGTGGTTAAGGTAGTAACTATCGCTGGGCAAGCAGAGGTGTAGGTGAAGTGGTGGTGGTCATGAGGTAGACAATTTAACGGGTATGAGCACATCATTGGGTCAATAAAACATGTTACATGTTTTAAAAGGTGATGGATCACCTGGAATGGTATAGGTGTGTCCTTCGTGTTCAAAAATTGCACAATGATGCAAAGTGGAAGGAATACAACCCATGACACAAATCTAGGTTCCGCCAAGAAACAAGTTATATTGGAATTTCCCCTCCAAGACATAGAATAGTTTCGGAACAATGCGGGGCCCATGCGAATATGGAGGATGACAGTGCCTAGTGTAGAGGTGATAGCATCATTGAATGAACACAACATGATAGGATGTTTATGCATGCAATTTTTAGGTATGCGAATTTGAGTGAATGCATGGGATGAAATGATTTCAATGCTAGCACCTCTATCAATCATCACATGGTGTACCCACATGTCATCAATGTGGATAGAGATGAAGAGGGCTAGGTCCGGGTCATCATTTTGGTGTGGCGTGATCTCTTCCTCTGAGAAGCTAAGGGAGGATACTTGGTGAATAGGGTGGGGCGAAGATGAAGGTGGTAATTTGGTGAGAGAGGCTACATGATGGGGTGTGATAATGGAGGCTACGGGTGTAGGGTCATTGGGTAAAACCTCAATAGATTGAAGAACCTCCATGAGAGCTTGATGATGGGATTCTGAGGTTTGAATGAGGTCATATAAGGACATCTTGAGGGGAGATTGGTGTAATTGTTTGAGCATGGTGTGATGTGTGACGCCGTTAGAAATGGGGTACATGGGGCCGCGGATAGTGATTTTAGGTATGGGTGCAGATGGTATGTTGGGTATAGGATTGGTTGGTGGGTCAGTCACCTTTTCTTTACCTTTATCCTTCTAAGCACATGTAGTGATGTGTATCATGTTGATCTGAGGGGAGTTGGAAAATGGAGAAGGTGTAGGGTGAGTGGTATAACGACACAACGGGTAAAAACCTACCGGAGGAGAAAAACCTGTGAGGTGAGTTGGGCACAATGACATTTGGGTGGTGGCATGGAAAGTTATCTGATGCGAACCATGTTAATTTCAAATATTGTGGGTGGCTCTAGGAGTTGTGAAGGTGGAGTTTTTGGTTGTTGAGTGAACAGTGTGGCAGTGGGTGTTGGTGAATCAGGGTCCTCGTCGAGAAGGTCGTTATCGTCAAAGTTGGCTTCTGAAGGACATAACTGGATCAAGATGGTTTTCAATTCCTTGCAGTTCTCCACATCGTTCCCTAGCACATGATGGTAGTCACAAATTTTAGTATCATCAAACCCTTTTGGCTTAGGTTTGAGGGGGTCATAAGGTCTGAGTGGCGGTAATGTGATGACAAAAGGCTCAAGGAGGTTGGTTAAAATTTTGGCATAAGACCTCATTAGTGGCTTGTAATGGGAAGTGAACGTGGGTTTGTGTGTAGGTGTGGTTGATTGTTGAGGAATGATATTTGGAAGAGGAGGAGTGGATCGAGCTATGGTTTTGGGTGTTGGCATGGTTTTAGGTGTTGGTCATGTTTGTTTAGGTAGGGGTATGGTGGATGAACTGGTAGGAGGGCGTGTAGTTGTTTTGACTATCTTATTGTGGGGTAGTGGAGTTTTGTTTTTGGGTTGCTCATTCTTGGGTAGAGGTGATATGGGTGTATGAGGTCTAGAAGGAAAGATATATGGGGGAATAGGACAAGTTACCCATAGGGATAATGGAGGTGCTATGAAGGTAGAGGATGCGGGTCGTGTAGGAGGTGTAAGGGACAAAGATTGAAGTGTAGTGGGTAGTGAAGGAATTGCTGAAGGTATTGGAGGTATGGGTGGTAGCGATGCTATAGGTGTGGGTGTAAGTCATGTTGGGCATCTGGGTAGGTTAGATGTTTGTGAGGAAGGAATGGGTTGTTGTGCTTTTGGTTTATTGATGGGTGGAGGTTGCTTGACCATGTTGGGAAGCTGAGGTCTTAAGATAGACAGGATAGGTGAAGGTGTGATTGGCGTAGCTGGGGTATGAGTTCTATGGGTTTGGTGCTTTTGCTTGGGTTTCAAGTAGGTGTGGTGTTGAATTTGGAGGATGTAAATAAATCTAGTTTGATAGGTGGATGAGTAAGGCTAGTGGTTGGGGTGACCCCTAAGGTGGTAATAGGTTTAGTCGAGGCAAATGTCTGTAGGTGTGGGTTTGGGTTTAGATGTAGTTTGGGTTATGGGTAAGGGTGTATGTGAAGTTATGATGGGTGTCATGGAAGGAGTTGTGATAGAGGTGGTTGTGTTTGGTTCGATTGGTCGGAATACTTTTGGGTAGATAGTGGAAGTATCAATAAGTGACATCTGCATCTGTGTTGAGACCAGAAGTAAGACGCCCCATAATAAGGCTCTATCCACATAATCTAAGTGATCGGCCAAATGTGATAACGACATGTCTATGGGTGGAGTTGATGACAAATTAATGGAAATTCCCTTAAAATGTGTCTTAGAGACAGGAAATTGGCTAGCTTCAGCTTCCATGGGTAGGAGAACCGAAACTAGGTTTCTTAGATTTTGGGTAGCTGATGGAGAATGCTCACCAAGAGGTAAAGGTATCCCAACTGGGTCTATGATAGGTGGAGGAGATGATGGGTGTTCCTCCGTGGGTGGAGGAGGTAATGGGTGCTCCTCTCTGTGTGAGGGAGGAACTGTGGGTACCAATACTTTAAGTGGAGAAGCCAAAGGTGAAATGGTCTCAATGTTAGTGGAAGACTACTCGTAGGTGATGCACGGGAGATGAAAGGTGTTCCTTTACGGGTGGAGGAGTAGTGTGGTGGATTCCAATGTGGAAGGAGGATTTTGGGCTAGGATTTCCTCTATGGAAGGAATATGGGGAAACTAAGAGAGGCGATAGGTACGTCAAAGCAAAAATAGCGTGAATCTCATGGGTATGATTATCATGAGTTGAGGTCTCACTAGTTTGATCGAGCATTTAAGGGGCATGGTTAGGAAATGGTTTCTTGAAGATGTGTAGGTTTTGGTTGGTAGGTGTGTTAGGATTATCCATAGTTAACTCACCTTTCTCGAGCATTTCTTGGACAATATTTTTGAAAGTGATGTAATTTCCATCACTATGACCCTTTACTCGATGATAGTTATAGAAGTCGTTCTTTATACCATGTGGGCATGGGCGTAGTAGGGTCGAAACCAGTGTGTGGTTTTATAGGTGGAAGGGTAATGGCCCTGACTTTGATAAGCTTTTCTAAGATAGAAGAGTAAGGTTCCCCGATTGGGGTGTATTTCCGCTCTCGTCTAAATTGAAAAGTCTAGATGGGTGAGAGATTAGATGAGGGGGTAGCCTAATTTGATGGATGAGCTAGGCTATCCTTGAGTACCACGCGCTTAGCAAAGTGCCCTTAGATTTTGAGTAATTGGTTTGTGGTTTGGAAGAAGAAGAGGTATCATTTGACTTGAATGTCAAATTCTTATTACGTAATTGGATTTTCTTCTCTTCGATGGCCCAAATCTCTAACTTTTGTGCCATAGTGAATGTTTCATCAAACGTTTGGAAGGTCTAGAATTGCTAGATCGGTGAGATATGTCTAGCACAAGCCCGTGTGAAGAGCTCAATGAGTTCTATTTGTGGCAGTTGGAAGGTGAGTTGATTGATCAAGCTACACCAATGAGTGACAAAATCTGTGATAGATTCATCCTCATACTGACACGTGGAGTATAGGTCAGTCATGGTAACCTTCTTGACGATATTGATAGAGAAATGATCCAAGAAGGCTTGGGCTACTTGATTGAATGAGAATATAGAGTGTCTAGGTAACCCACTATACCAATCTAATGCAGGTCCAGTTAGAGACATGGGAAAGGTTCTTAAGAGCAAGGCATCATTGTGAGTGATCAGATAACACCCATGTTTGAACAACCGCAAATGCTACTATGGGTCTTCTTTGCTATTGAAATGATTGAATTTAGGTATTTCCCAATGCACGGGATATGGGTGGATAGGAATGGATGGGTGGATGGGTTCATTACAAATCTCATCATAGGTGAGAGTGTTATGGGAGCCAGAAACCGATGCCTCCAATGTCTGCATCTTGTCCAACATCAATTTGATTAGGTCGTTGGTAGGTTATGATGATTAGGGGCCTCCTGTAGTGTGAGGGGATTGGTTTTGGGCATATAACAAGGGTGGAACTCCAGTGTATGGTGCTTCCATGTTGGTTGATTGAGAAGAAGGTAGTGAAACATGGGGTATGTACCCGGAGGGAATAATAGATGAAATGAGAGGCGGATGATAGTATGTATATGGAGGTGGAAGGGTCATGGTAACCCTAGTGGTAATGGGGGCTAATGATTGTGGAATGGAAAGGACCATATTCTAAAAAAGGGGTAGGGGTCACCACACGAGGAGAGTGGCGATATAGCTACGGGTATGTGTGAGACATTAGGGGTGGATGAGGTTACGTTGTGGGTAGCTTTTGAGGGTATGGTGGATGTGGCAAGTGCCATGAGGTGGCGATGCGGCGGTCATAACGGGTATGGAGCTAGCTACGAAATGACTGGGGGTAAGGTAGATGCGGGCAGCACAGAGCTAGATGGGGCCGATGCAGGAGTGGGAGTGAGAGTCGGGGGGATAGATATGGGCATGCCATATATCAACTGACCCGAGGCATCTCGAGTAGATGAATGGGAAAGGTAAAACTGCAAAGCGGCAGGGTTTTGGTCAAGGAGTCGTGTGAACTCCTCATCTCTGGTAGTGATAGTGATAGGTTGGATGAGATCCATGGCTGGTGATAAAATGGAAGGTGGTGAAGGAATAGGTGGGAGTGGTTGATAACTGGCGTGAAATACGAGTGCGCTTGCTTGTTTTTGGGTCAGCACCATGTGAACCAGTACTGATCAGGTAGAGCTACTTCTCTGTAAATGACACAGAAAAACAACAAGAATAGGTGAATTTGACGGTAAAAAGTGTATTAGGTACCAAATGTTGGTTGGGAAATGAAACAGGCTAACCGATGCCGGTTAGGGAAAACCGACACCGGTCAGGGGTAACCACTACCGGTCACTATAGAAAATGGACAATGAGTGAAAAACAAGGTAGGAGGTCAAATCTGACAGGTATGCCAAATCTAATGAGTTTTACAATGTCAATGGGAATGATGACAATGACAGGGACTATGAAAAGTGGAAGAAGATGAATAAAAATGTCCCTTTGGGTAGGTTAACAAAAGGACCTGGAACCGATGTCGGTTGGGTATAACCGATGACGGTTAGAGGGTAACCAATGACGGTTACTATGAAATTGAAACAGTAATGAAAGAATAGTGGTTGTGAATTAAAATCTGATGTGGAATCAGACCCATAATTCTGAGAATGATGATAATATGGTCCAGGAACACTCAGGTGAAGATGGAATACACCAGCTGTGATGAGGAGTGTGTAAGGATGAACAAGAAAAAAATGAAGAACATGCTCTTTCACCTCAAAACACAAGCCAAGCGAAACACTAAGAAAAATGCAATCCTAGGAGTGCCTTTTCTATTATGTTTGTTGAGCTTATGCTATTTAAGGATTGACACAAGAATTATGAAATAAAGTTTTTCAGTGAGGATGGCTTCCTACAAAGAAGGAGATCTAAAAGGTGAGGTTTTAGGTATGTTATGGTGGGGGTGGGCCTCGCTCTGAAGTATGACTCGACAGAGCAGCGAGCTGGGTGCCCAATGTGCCGTGATCGTCGATCACCTACAACTTCTTCCAGGTAAGATGTTATTTAAGAATGTGTGTATTTTTAATTTTTTTGAGGTTTGGTAAGACTCAGAGAGAGAGAAAGAGAAAGAAAGTGCTTTCTATGGTTCATTTGTCAACCATCAGCTGGTCATGACTTCCAACGTATAGGTTGCTTGCAATTAATGTGAGCTAATGTGATAAATCAGAATGCAATGCACTTATTTTTAAGCCCAAATCAAAGTGTGAAGTTGGATGACACAAAAGATGAAGAGGAAGAGGGATTCTCTTTCACTACAATGCAGAAAACACAAAGAAATGGTTCTTTTTAATTACACCAAGAGAAAGATTTCTTTTAGAGAAAATAGAAAGAAAAGGTAGGTTATTAAGGAAGAAAATTAATGTGTATGCTTTTCAAAAGGAAAAAAACCACAAATTTTCCTAGGAATGAATAAAATGCAAGGAACCCCAGATGGGTCCCACCGGGCGTGCCAAAATGTTTCACCTAATTCTTAGACATTTCTTTGAAGTATTGATGAAATAGATAGGGTAACGGGTGTAGGAGGAATACCTGTTTTAATGTTGGTTGATGGGTTGTTGCATGTGTATGACTTCGAATCCACAACTGATTGTGAGAGCTTCCTTTTGGCTAGGAGGAACTACCTATAATGAAAAGCAAGACCACCAGAAAGAGTTAAACAATATGTGCAGTGAACTGCCTAGCATGTGCTAGATCTAGGAAGTGTGATACTTCCTAGATGAGCTGTCAGTCCACTATTTTAAACAATTTAATGTGGGAAATGAAGTAAATCCTATTGTAATTTGAAATGATTTAGGTATCTCACTTAAAACACAATAAGAAAGATCTAATCTAACAGGCTAGGTTAGAATAGGATCCGAAGGTCAAATAGTTGGTTTTGGGTCTCTGTAGGTCTGAAAAAGTCTTAGGTAGGTCATAAGTGATTAAGGGGATGTAAAATTAGGTGGATAGGTCCCTGTTCTAGGTTGTATGAGCACATACAGTAATTGATGCTGGTTAAGGGTGACCGATTTGACGGTTAGGTGTAATCAGTGCTGGTTCTATCGTGGAGTTCTGGGGATGCCACAAAATGGGTTTGGGGTCTCCTTTGTGATTGCACAAAGGATTTTGGTTGGTTGGGATGAGGTATTGGGTGATTTGGGAGGGATTTGGCAAGGTTTTAATGGGTATATGGAGGGGGAATGTTGAAGGAGGTCAATGGGTGGCTAGGTAAACAATAGGTGATAATATAATGACAAAATGAAGTGAACCAGAGAAGTAGAATGTTTTACTTGGATTCTGGTCTTGGACGCCTGTGAGTGAGGGATGGGGTTGTCTGGAAAGAGGTCAAGGATTCGGTGATCACCAATCGTAGGAGAGCTTCTGCATGGGCTGCATGTGCATTCCTCTTTGCTTGGTTAGATTAGATCATTGTTGGGGTGGTAGGAGAAAATACTTGATCTCCTTCCTTGCATGTGTGTTCTCACTGGAATTTGATCTTAGAAGATGTGATATCTCTTAGGAAGATCTCAATGTTTGCCAACTTTTTCCAATCTTTTCCAACCTTGAAAATAAGGTTGTTTTGGGGGTTAAAAGGGTAACCGACGGTGGTTCCGGCCTAACCGGCGACGGTTAGGGCTAACCGGCATCGGTCAAGGCGGGATTTCCTAGGTTTACTAAACTAGGGAGATCCTCTTGATTTTCTCATATCTCGTGTCGTTAACCCATGGATTAAACTGGAAGCTTCTTGTAAGCATGTGGGAATGTGGTTAGAGAGAATGTAGGCATTGATTTTTAGGGTTTTGGTAAGTCTTAGTTAGTTATGGCAACTTACTAAGAAAATGTCTTAGGGTGAGTTGGCTTGATGAGGTGTCTAGGTGAAGTGTATGTGTGGATATTATTTAAATTAAGATATTTAAATAATAAATATGGTGAGGATAATGAATTAATTTAATTAAATTAATATTAGTGAGGTGAAGGGGGCCATGGCTAGGTGAATGTGATGAAGGGTGCTTATTTGTTGAGGGACCAAAGGGAGTGTGACCTAATTTTAGTGTCTATAGGTACACAAGATGGATGAATGTAATGATTGCGGGGTTATTTTTAATGAGGAACTTATCCAATTGAAATATGTAATGAACAAAGCTGTGGTGGTCATCTTTAAGGATATTTAAGGGTAGTGACGGAGAAAGCCACATAATTTCAAATCATTACGATGATAAGATGGCTAGTTGATCTTTGGAATAATATATTTAATGTGATTAATGCCGTGACGGTAAAAATGTTAACAATACAAAGGCCCTAAATGTAAGGTATTCAAAGGTTCTTTTCAGGTGTACCATTAGGGGAGTCTAGGTGATAAGCTCCTACCCCATGATATATGCACCGATCCAGTTTAGGGAAAAATGTCCACGTTTACTCCTTTCCGAGTAGTAGCGACATTTTGATTAGATCAAGAGATTAAGTTTGGTGAGGATTAACTAGGGGGATGTGTGTAAGGTAATAATTTCAAAGTATCAGAAGAGAGGAGACCCCCTAACATGATGATGTGGATAGAGATAACATGCACTAAAAGGAGCTATATATTTTAGGTCAGGATAAAGAAAGTTTTGATGTTGATTGATTGAGTATATGGTAAATAAAGGAGGATGTGGAACCTTTGACAAAGGAGTCATTGAAAATATGGATGAGATATGAGAGGATGATTGATGAGGAGGGGTAGATGATGAAGCTTTGGTTTTACCTTTTCTTCATGTATGATGATTTCTGATTTGTGCAGGTGGGTGAACTGTATAGATTTGAGATGAAGGACCTTCAAGGGAAGGTGGTGAGAATACATGTGAGAAATAAATTTCAAGGCATGATTGAGGGTGACCTCTTGGTTCTACAAATGTTGGTGAGGATACTGTCAGTGAATTGGGTGTAGATGATGAGATTGAGAGAATTTCAATGGAATGTGTTGGAGAGATGTCCCGAAGAGGTTTCTTAATACAAGATTGAGGATGCCCCCCTTACCTAGAGATGTAGTTGAGGATATTGATGAGGGTAGAGATGTAGATGATATCAATGATGTCTTAGGATGGTACTTTTATAGGATAAGATCTTCGATGAGGAAGAGTTATTGGATTATGGATTCAAGCACTTTACAACTCTCCATGTTATGACCTGGGATTCTATGGTAGGCATAGGTTTTGTTTTGATCGTACCATGGAGTTTTTTGAGTATGTGGATTAGGTGTTTTGATGGGTGGTAATGTAATAAGAGAATCTTGCATAAGCCTCTAAAGGATGTCAACGAAGTCCATTTTGTGGGATTTGGATTAATGGATTTTGATTTTGATTTTGATTTTAATTTATAAGAACCCTCGAGGACACATCTTATTTTTGGATGTGGGTGGATGTGAAAATGTTGTATGGTGTTAGAACATCATAGGGATGTTATGAGGTTGATAAGAAAGAGGATGTGATCTAAGGATGGGATAAGATGTAGGATTGATAAAATTGGATGAGGGATGAGGTCCCAAAATAGATGGGGGACAATTTATAAATGAGACAGGTATGTTTGTGTGACATGATCATCGGTGGTGGAGCTATAGATGTGATGGATTTGGATTGTGATAAAGGATGGGGTCTTAGAATAGATAGTAAGGGTGAGACCCTAGATGATGTGTGTTTTGATTTTGTAATGTTAACTTTAGATAAAGGAGATGGTCTTATGATAGATGATGAGGATGAGGTTGTGGATGTGATAGGTTTTGATTTTGTAATGTTTTCTTTACAGAGAGGATTGGGTTTCATGTCGATGAAAAGGGTGAGGCCGTGGATGTGATGGGATTTGATTGTATAGTCTTTGGTTTAGTATAAGGTTCCAGATTAGATGGAAATTGAGGAGTTGAGGGTAGGATTGATTCTAATTGAGATAAGGGAGATGTTGTTTCTAGACATGATTGAGGTGGGTTACATTTGTGTGAGATACTCAAGTATTCAATTGGCTTACAAGATGATTGGATATTGAGACCTTTAATTATAGGTGCCCCTTTGTAACAATTTTTGAAGTCAAGTCTAAAGGATGCAGGAGGTAGTAGGTGATTGGATAGTAAGGGAAGGTGATGTGGACGCATTAGGATTATCGAAAAGAGGATCCAAGAGCTCTAGGTTTTCGAGGGAAGATGATGTCTTTGAAAGGGTATCGTCATGACAAATATCACATGTAATAGTGTTTATGATGTGACCGAAAGGATGTGTAGTATCGGTATGGATTGAATCTATCAAGGGTGTTAGGTCAAGAAGACAAGTAATGACATCATGTGTGGTAGTTTAATCGCTTGTAGGAAGACCCGAGGGAATCATATGGGACCTATGTAGATTGAGGATCAAAATGGATTTATTAAAAGGCTTGTATTTCTAACTTTCTAACCATGGTGAAGGATTCGTGAAAATTTTGGAATGTGTGGATCTAGAGGGTAGATGAAATGTGATGGGGACATGATTGAGAAAATAACTTGATCAGTTATAATTGAAGAAGTGAGAAGGTCAATTGATTGATAATTATTTTGCACCTAGTGAAAAATTCAACAATGGATTCATTTTCAGATTGTTTGATGGTAGAGAGGTCATAAATGGTTATTTTGTGAGTAACATTAATAGCAAAGTGCTCGAGAAATCACAATGCTTATTGCGCAAAAGAGAATAAAGAGGCCGAGGAGGCAAATGTACCAATCCAAGGAAAGTATTGCTAGTGACATAAGAAAGGTTATAAGAAGAAGATCTTGATCACAGATGATGAGATAGCATGAGTGTCTAAAGGCTAGTATATCCAATTGAGGATCCTCCGGCCATGGAACATTGTAAACCAAGGAAATTCCTAATGTGGAGGATGAGGATTATATGGTACTGACAGATGGATGGGTTCATTACAAACTTGATCATAAGTGAGGATGTGTTTGGGTCCCATAGTAGTGGCTTCTAAATTGTCTAATCTGCTTAATGTGAGCTTGTATAGGGTCATTTATAGAATTAGATGTGAAGGAATCAACATGTGAGTTTGGATGAGAATGTAATTGATTTGATTGATGAAAATTTTGTGGTACATGAGTTTGATGTAGAGATTGAGAAGGTATTGATTGCGAAGTAGCTTGTGATAAAGGGATGCAAGGAGATGTGTATGGATGTTGGATATGCTATTGTTGTTGGATGAAAGGGGTTGATTGATCCCGAGTAGGTATGTGTGTATAGGTTTGGGATGTATGAGGTATTGAGAAAGGTATTGAAGTTGAGATAGGTTGATTAGATAAAATATGGGGATGTTAATATTTTGATGAGATTGTGATGAAGGATGGGATGCGGCAGGATAAATTAAAGGGATACACTTGACATGGACCGAGAAGTGATAGTTTTGAAGTAAATTTGTTGTGAAGGATAATCATAGGGTTGTTTTATAGTGTTGTTGTAGGGATGTAGGATTGGATGAAGTGTATAGGTTTCATAGGGGACAAAATATGGTCTAGATGGCTCTGGGAATATGCCGAGATAAGTGAAGTTAAGTGGGATCGATAAGTTGATAAAATTGATAAGGAATAGATCTTATGTAGAGGACATTTTGAGATTGATGTGGATGAAAATATGTAGAGGTAGCAATTGAATATGACTGTAAAAATGATGTTATAAATTTTCATCTTCCCAGGGTGAACTGGATAATTGGAGCCAAGAATTATAAATTACCAAGCCATGAGGGGCATCCACCTAGGTATCGGGCATATTTCCACATTCTAGGAAAAATTTCAGTGTTTTAGGAGTGTTGAGGCCATGAGAGGATTTTTTCCTTTTTGGGTTTTTAGGTTTAAGAGCTCAGTTTGAAAGAGTGAGGTAGGTGTAGGTGGGCTCCATAGGAAGCCAAGAGAGGAAAAATAAAAATTGGCCTCCTATAAGCTCATGGTCATTTCATGATCCTCCATGTTTAGAAAATCCACAAAAATGCAAGAATCAGAAAATGGGGTGTTTCGGGGTCAAAATTTTGGCAAAAAGTCCCACCTACTTGGGCGAGTGGTGAGTGAGTTAGAGGAGATCTCATTGAGCCATGTAAGTGTGAGCTAGAGTTAAGCTCACCGAGTAGCTCAACAAGCTACTCAAGTGAGATGAAATGGTGCATTGGAAGCAGAGTGAGATGTGAACAAGTGAGTGAGCTCAAGAGATGAATAGTCATGGTAAGTCATAGGTCTAGGCCCACCGAGTTATAGGATGAGACACATTGATCGAGATATTTCATATTGGCTGATCCATTTGGAGTCACCCATAGTGGGTGAGTTACACATAATGGTTGCCAAGTGTTTAAGGGCATGATGAGTTATTTAACACCCCTTAGTGTGAGCTTGGGCCTTGAGCAAGAGGCGTGTTGATTAACGGTGTCACAAAACTCATGGAATGCAATGTTGATCTTGTTGTAACTCATGTCATGGTAGAGAGATTTGAATACAAATTGGGGAGAGCTAATTGACTCAAAAATTTGCAAGGCAAAAGGAGGATTGGGTTTATTTCATCGAGTTGGGGGTTGGTTAGAAGTTAAAAGTATGGTGACGACATAGTGAAATTTAGGTTGCCTCGTGCATGGAGATGACATTACTGTGGGAGCCAAAATTTTTAGGGATGATTTGACTCATAAGAATCTACAAAGTGGTGAACATGGAATCAAAGTTGGCACATGCATAGATCAGTGGACAAGTTAGCTTTATTGCATGGTTTTGGGGTCCAGAAAGGATCACTCTAGTTGGATGAAGTGTGAAGGCTCATCAGTAAAGGGAGTCGAGATTGAGAGATTTATAAAAATGGGAAATGTTCAAAGTTGGCTCACCGAGCTAACTCAATGCGAGCCCATTGATCAAGACATGGTGGGGCATGACACATCACATCGAGGATTTAGGTTCAAAGGGCTTGCATGAACTCGGCCCCCGTGTGCCTCGAGACTTCCTCTTTTTTGTGGGACATGAAGTGTAGGTGAGGAAGGTTTGGCACGCCAATGAGCTTGGGAAAGGATGTGGTTGGGGACCCGATGAGATGAGGACACAGAGGACACAATGCATCCAAGGCATGGATTCTTCACATAAGAAGCACACGGGGCATCGGGACATCGCCTCCCGAGATCCCGTCTTCTCCGCATAAAGAAATTTTTGCACCGAATGGGGTGAGGTTACGAGGTATCATTGAGTAGGCATCGAGATGGCGTGGGGAATGCGAATGCAAAATCTTAGTGGTGGGGATCTATGTGGGGATTTTGAGGTGAAAAGGTGAGGCGGTCGGCTCGATGTAAAGGTGGAAATCGGGTAGATAGGAGGTTGATGCATGACATTAAATCCCATCGATTTAGAAGGGAGGTCAAGATCACATGTGAAAACGTGATGCCAAGTCAGAAGCAAAATGGACCCTCCAGTGGTGGAAAAATAATAATAGTGGGAGTATACAAAGGATCCCAACGTGCATAGAGTGAGCTTAGGAATGTAAAGCAAGGTGTCACCAAAGAATCCACTCACGAGCTAATGAGCCGGCCCTCAATGCAATGTTTAAACTTTTCAACACCCCCCAAAGAAAAGTGATAAGTGGTAGACCCCACAAGTATTTAAATGCTCGTAAGTTATTAAAAGGTGAAAAAACATTAGAAGTGAGGGAAAATAAAATTGATTAATTCCAGCGACTCATTTTATTACACAATCCCGTGAAAGAGAGGATAAGCCTGGAAAAACATATAGAGCTACCCACACTCAGAAGGCCATAACTTTTGCATTTCACAACCAAATCACATAAAATTCGAGTCATTGGAATTGTGGCTCGAGATATATACTTATAAGTTGATAAATTTAATATTTAATAGTTTTTATGGTGAAAATATCAGATAACTCTATCAAAATAGTTTCAGAACACCAATATGCTACATGCCTTCATTTTGGAATTCTTGCATGATGATCTAGGCCTTTCTATTGCTTTGTAAATGGACCGTGAACTCATGAAGCAACAAACTCAAATTTGTGGATATATCTCTTCCCTTTTTGTGTTTTCTCAATCTCTTTACCTCTCCATTTCATTTGCAGATGTTTTGTGTTTATTTTATGCTTCTTCCATGGTTTATTATTGTTGTGCTTATATGAAAATGGTGGTGTGAGTGATGTTTTTAGATTGTGATGATTAGTTTACCTCTCTCGATATGCATTTCCATTGATTTTCACACATTGGAGAGATTTCCCACACCCTTCTCTTGGTGCATCACCTCTTTTAGTGTAGATTTATTTCATTTTCATGTTATTTCTCTCTCCCTGGTCCCTTGGAAATTGTAGGTTAGAGGTAGTTGATATATTTTCCTTCATTAGAGTTAGTTATTGCATTAGATTAGGAAGAGGAACCAACCTTCTCTATAGAATTGCTTTAACTGTAGGGTCCCACACCTTGAAGCAATTCCATGTTACACAATCACACTGCTTGCCTTAACACACTCACATGCTAAACAATTAGAGGGTGTTGTGATTCAAATGATATCAAACGTCATATAAGGGGTAAAAATATGTGGATGTATAGGGTTGATCCATATTAAATTATAGTCAAGTGAGGATGATACAAAAAATCCCTAAGAGAGCTATAAATGTAATAGACAAGTGAAGAAGAATAATTTTAATAATCTTGATTAAAATTTAGATGTAGAGGAAGAGGCTCAAAGGAACCTAATGATATGGTTGTTCTAAGGTTGGTTTTAGGTCTTTTTAAGGATGGAGTCATTGATATACCCAAAGGTATGTGAGGCATAAATTTGTGTTGGTGCAGTACGAGGCTTGGTATTGGGGCCTACCCTCTCAATTCACGGTCTCACAATGATAAGGGAGTTAGGTACTTAGCCAATATACCGACAACCGGTAGTTTATACTGGTCTCAGTAACACCGAGTTGGTTTTCCTATTTGGGAGATGAAATCCCACTAGTTATCACCTACGTAGGAGTGTTTGATGCAAATTTAATATTCAATGTGATTTGGTTATGTGTGAGGGAAGATTATGTGAATGTAATAAAGTAAACCTTTAAATAATCTATGTGGTCAAGTAGGATGCAAGGTTTGTTTTAAGCCCAATAGAACGATTGATTTCGATGAGGAAAAACAACAAACCGTAACGCTTGAAAAAAAAGAATGGAGAAAAAACACTTGAAAAACACTTCCTTTTTAATTTCTTTTGAATTTTTTTTTTTTTAGCAATGCAATAAGAAGAAGAAAAAGCTACCCGAGTGGAAACCTACAAAATGGGTTAGCATAAGACATGAATCAACAAAAGAAAATGATGTTAGAGGTTGACTAAATGAGTAATCGTAAGCGAGTCATAGAGATCTTTGATGATTAGTAGGAATTACTAGTGATTCACCTAAATCATAGGTGTTTGGATGGATCATTTGGTGATTACAGAGCACAAGGCCAAAAAATGTATGAAAAATTCAACTAAATGAAATAAAAAGGGACTAACGGTCCCATTGGGTGTGCCATAATGTTTAGATATGTTTTTACTTTCCGACTTTAAATTAATGAAGTGAAATAAAAAAACAAAGCGACCTCGAGAGGACATAGGAGTTTATCGATACTCGCGAGATAGTTGATGTTGATCTTGATGGTTGAATGATGTCGATGGATCCAAGCATGCACACAAATCCTTTTTTCCAAGGGGATAAGCTACCTGAAATTCACAAACACTCAGAAAAATATAGGATTAGATAGGTATATGGTGGATTTCCTGGCAAAGGCCATCCCCTCGGAAGTCAATGGACTTCCTCGCAAGGATGTCAATCGCCTTTGAGAAATTAATCGATAGTGATAAGATAAGATGATTAAATAGATGATATAATAAAAATGCAAAGGCAAAGGGAGTGATGTGGTCCACAACTATATGATGGTCTAATGGCAATACCTAATCCAAAAGGATTCTAGGAATCACAAAATGGATCAAAGGAGCAAGAATGTAATGTGTATGTACTCACAAAGGTGAGATGAGTGATATGTTGGATTCAAAATAGATGATGAAGTGATTTAGATGGCTCAAAGGAGCTTGATAGGGTTTGACAGGCACCTACACAGTAGAGTAGTAATAGGTGATGAGATCTGGATGTCTGAAGGATAATATTTGGGCTTAAATGATCTAATGGACAAGGATCATCGGTGATTAAGGTTAATCATAGGAAATTGGGGCCAATCATAAGTGATTACGGAATCATCGGTGATTTCGTGAAAATGTGTAGGCTAATAATAAACGTGATAATTTTGATTGAAGGTTGTAAATGATGAATAAACGAGATAATAATACAAAAGGAAAGGTACTTACCTTGTGTGAGTTGATAAATGAAGATAGGGGGTGATATTACGTGAGACTAAGAGGTCATAGATGTATAAAGGTTTATTGAATTAACTCTTGGAAGTTTGAATGGCGTCTAAAAGGATGAAGAAGAGATAATGATGCCTTTGAATGTTATCGTGATGATTTTTGATTCTGAGAGAGGGATATGATACAAAGAATATACAACACAAAGTCTCCAAGAGTGAGCAAACATGAAGTGATGTCCTAGCTAACCCTAATGAAGACTTGAATCTCATTTATATAGATTTTTTGCTGACTAAAGAGAATCATCAACGATTTGGTAGAATCATCGGCGATCCGGGTTCTATGGGGAAATGGTTGAAAATACTTCCCAATTTGAGATTTTTATTCATTTTGACGAAGGGTATGTGTGTGAAGGAGGTTATACGGGTTAGGGATGCTATGAAATGGTTAATAAGTTGTTTATTTTGGTTTGTTTTATTTAATTTTTGTTTCTAAGTGGTTTTGGGTGGTTTTAAGAGGAGTAAAATAGGATTTTATATCTGTAGAATGATATTTACGGGGAGTAAATATAATGGGGAGAAATAAGAATTAGGATAAAGATTTCGTGTATAATATGATAGTGATCCGATGATGAAGGGGTATTAGCGGAGGTGGACATGGGGATTAGCGGTGCTAATTTTAGGTGTCTACATTTACCCCTTTTATTGAGTGGTCTTTAATAAGCCGCAAGAAAAAATCAAGATGCAATAGACAAGAATGTGAAAGATGTAGAATCATATAATGGAAAGATGCAAGGATGGGAAGATGAGAGACGATGCCCTAGGAAGAGGTATAGAAACAAGATAGACGTCATCGAGAAAATCAAGTGATAGGAGAACTAAAGGGATCGTATCCTATAGCCGTATGACTTAACGATGGAAAGGGGAAATAAAAAGGATGTTTTGACAAGGTAGAAGGTCTAAAGATATATGTTTCCACAAAGGCGGTCTTACAAGGTCAAGAGGTCAAGTGATAGGGGAACCAAAGTGGTGTCACCCAAATTTCACCCTGAAATCTGCGACTACCCTATCCGAAATTTTTTTGTACTTTTAAAATAATGGGTCGTTTTGTGTTTTTATTGCCTGAAAGTTCTTGTATTGCGTCAAGATAATCCCAAAGAGCCATATTAGCCTTTTTTGCCAAATACCCAGATGCCCAAAGTTGTTATATTCTGTCATTGGGAAATTTGTATTTAATTATTTTGAGCCCCGTATGAGGCTATTTGCGCCCCGTTTTAACTCTGTTATGATCGAATATGTCATTACTCTTATGTACCAGAAGGGTTTTAACTTGGAATAAGTTTTGGGCTTTATTTGTAACTTTTGGCAATTTTTCGTGTTTTTGTGTTGTCCCATTTCGTTTTCTGTGAAATTTCTCTAGAATAATTCCTTTACTAGAGTAAGCCCGATTTTTGGTCAGGGAGGTTGGTAAACATATACGCTCATTATGCCCGAAGAAGTCGCCATCGAGGTCCGGATCATTGGGAAAAAGTGAAGTCATGCACGAAAAAGTGCCTCTGCTGGATGGGCACATTTTTGGAAAACAAAGGATTTAAGTTGCAATTGGAAAATGGAAGCCACAGTGTGGTGGGAATTTTGTACCGCCTAGCAGGTACATTTTCCCATGTTATAAAATTCACTTAAGCCGCAAAGTGGGAAAGTTAAAGGACGCAGCGCAAAGCGGGAATTTATTACCCGCCTCTGCAGGTTAAAATTCCCATGATAAAATAAAAGGAAAGTGACTTAAGTGAAATTATGGGATTTTAGTGCTCGCCTTGTAGGATAAATAATCCCATTGTTAAAGTCAAATCACTTAAGTGGATCATGGGATTTTGGTGCCTCGCTTGCAGGTAAAGAATCCCATTGTCAAAAATTCTTAAAAATAGAATTATATGTGCAAAAAGTGCACCCCCTTTGGTGAGATGATGGTAGCCTTTAAGTGATTATTTTAATTAATCTATTCTTTCACAAAGTGGGCCCAAGCTTGGAGGAAGTCAACAAGTCAAAGAGGGAATAAAAGAAATGAATTAAATGCATTAAATTTAATTTATTTAGTGGCTGCCCCCCTTCCTCTAAAAAAAAGTGTGCCCTATTTAGGAGTTATTTAATGTTTTTAAGGCATTAAAACATTAAATTAATTTCTATTTTCAAAGTGGCTATGGTCAAGGCACACTTTGTGAACCTTGAGTGAAGTGATGTGTGAAGGATTAAATTGGATTAATTTAATTTATTGGATGGCTATCCTTAAACATGCTATTTTTAAAAGAGAAGAGCATGATTTTTAATTAATTAATTGCCTTTAATTGTTAGGGAAATTATTAATTACAAAATTGTGAAGGTTATATAAGCATGGGCAGCCATATGAGTAAATTATTTGATTCACGTGTAAAGAATTGCGGGAAAGAGGAAAAGTGCGCCCCATTAGAAGAAGGATTTTGCTCAGCAGTGGTGGCAACAAGGCTAAAAGCTTCCGATTTGGCACATGATTTGAAGGAGGTTGATCTTTTTGTCTGTATAATTGTTTGCATAGGTGTTACAGGGCTCAAGTGTTGTTGAAATGATGCATGCTCTCTTTATGTGCAAATTAAACACCAATTTTTGGGGAAGGAGGCTTGAAAAGTACATATTTTTACAATTAAAATTCACTATTCATGCTCTGGTGGCCATTTTTGTCCGAATAAATTGCAAGAATTCATTACAAGTGCTTTATAAAAGAAAAGGAGCTTTTATCAATGCCCAATACATTGCATATATCCTCCGAATCTAAAGAATTGTCCAGATCGCACCAATTTTGAAGAAATCCGACCAAGTAAGAAGAAAAAGAATCATTTAGACAAAGATGGAAAAAGCCATGGCAAAGGCGAGATGAAAAAGAAAGCACGATGGATTCATGCATCGCTTCCAAACTCTGCAGACATAGGAGACACATATCTAAGCCCGGAACCTCTTGCCGATTTGATTGATAGATCCGAAAGCGGGAAAGACTTCACTCATGCGTGTGGTCATAAGCGGTGGAATTATCCGAGCTGCAGCTTTTCCATGTACAACCCAATTGCCAAAATTTGTTATGGAATGCACTAGATCTTACCATCCTTCATCCAGTCGGTGCGTGATGCTTCATGAAAGACAATAATTCGTTTGGATGTAGAGTTCATCAATTATTGTTTGAATATTCCAAAGGCAAAAGGTGGTGACTTCCATTAGCATTCAAGATTCCGACAAGTAGATGGGAGAAGCATAGAGATGATTGCATGAGCATGATGAATAGCGATACATGAAGAAGCCTAGATCTCCTTCAAAGTTCTTGAGAACTCTTCCACGGTCCAATTTGGTGCAGGAGGTAAATGATGTCGCCACATTGCTATGCGGGATGAATGGCGAAGCGAATGCCTACGCTTCAGACATGGATGTATGCTTTCATTAGGACCATTGAAATCAACAAGGTTGATTCTATAATCAATTGGTCGAAAATTATTAGCAACAACATCGGTGAGCAACTCTGGAACGTGAAGAGTACTTTCAGCTTCAAGATGACTTCATACTTGGTGTATGCTACAGCTTCATAAGGAATCTTTTCCAAGTTGGATAGATGTGGTGTTCTTTCTAAGGATCCCATTTTTGAGTGCTACCCGTAGCTTACTACACCTACATGCGAGAAAGACTTCAAAGTGATCAACGATGACTTCTTCTACGATTTCATCTACAGGCTAGACAAAGACTTGAAGGCCAATAGGGTAAGCAAGGAAGGGAAGGTGTGTCCAAGATTGGCGTCTATTCATTCAATTTGCAGATTTCACATACCTCAGGGTTACGGGATTTTCTGGAGAACCAATAAAGATGCCTAGGTATCCAAATGATAGATTGATCGCCATAGAGCTAAGGAGGTAACTTGTGGAGTTACACGACCTTCAAGAAAAGCAAAGACAAGTCTACGGGCTTCTTCCCAAACACCTGTGGGATATTACAACTACATTATCATTCATAGAGCTCGGGGGATGGAGGCGCAAATGTTATCTGAGTGTGAGCAAGAGTTCTTCCCTGCACGGCTAAACTTTGATCCATTTGGAGTAGCCAGGAAGACAATCTCCCAGGAGTACACACATGTGCCTTCATTAGAAGATTTCTAGATGAAGTGCAAAAGTGAGTACGAGGTTAGAAAGAGAGATTTCAATAGGCTATCAGAAAGCAAGTGTTCGACTTTGGACTAGTGCGGATACCTACGGATCTTAAAGATGATGGGAATGTGGTGCTTGACACTTACCATCAAATGGGAAGAGATAAAGCCATACTGCAAAATAACATAGAATGCTGCAACACAATTGAAGAAAGGTTGGGAGAGCTGTGTTGGTGAATACTTCAAACCTGGTTATCGATTTAGGGATATTGCCTTGATGAAGCATTGATGAATCAAGTCACAGAAACTTTGCGTAGGAGATTCCCTCAAGTGAAAGCACAAAGGAGAAAGCAGCAGGAAAGTTGAGAAGTTGAAAGTGCATAGAAGATCTCAATCCAAGGAGAAGATCACTTCTATGACCATGACCGTAACTCTAGTTTCTCCAAGACCAAGACTTCACCAACTATTACACCAGCAAAGCAGCCAGGATGCTTCCATGCCTCCATTGAATCCCGCGACATTCATCTTCTCCCCTCAACCACTTCATTTAACGCCTATTCCAGAGGATACGTTGAAGTTGTAGATGGCGGAATTTGAAAGGGCTTTGTCCTTGGATGACTCAGAAGATGACAGCCATAACACTGTGGCACTTTCTCGATGCAAAATGCAAAGCGAGAAGATGGTAGGACACTTAACAAATTCTCATTCTCCGAGAAGTAATTTCTCGGAATGGTTGGCTTCATAGTTGGTTCCAGAAATGAGAATGGAGATGAACTTAGAGGAGCATGACTTGCAGCTACTCTAGAATCTGGGCGGAAGAGACATAAGGCCTAAAGTTGCCAAAGCAACTTCTAGGTTGATCATCGAGGATTCAAGAGAGAAGTTTGCTGAGATATCAATTCTGGAAGAAGGAAAGATAGAGGAGGAGCTCATGGCAGAGGATGTGACAGTAACCAAAGTACCCCTCGGTCAAGCCACCATTGAAGGATTGAAGCAGGACACACAGACATTTATGGATGCTTTATTCCTTAGGCTTGATGGTGAAAAGGCGGAGAAAGAAGAGCTAGTAGAAGCAAGTATCTCAATTATGTGAGATCATAGCCACGGTTTCTATACCTTCCATTCAACCCATTTTGAGTAGGTGAGTGATCATCTTATGCAGAAATGGAGGACACAAGTAATCAAGTAAAGGCTATTGATGAATGGAAGGATTTGATTATTCATCAAGCGTCAGAAACTTGAGAAGTGCCACCACCTAAAGGTTATGGATGATGCAGCAAATCAACTAAAGCAATTGATGGCAAACATAGAAGGAATGAATAAATGGCAGAGAGTAACCCGAGTATTTTGGCTGAGATCAACAAGTCGCCAGAGATGTATTGATCATGCGGAACAAATTGTATGGGACAGATCACCAAGAAGGGGAAGTAGCTAAAGTTTGCAAAGTGTCTTTCTGTTTTGAAATCTACAGAGTTTTGTCAAGAGGATGCGTAGCACTTGAGAGTAGGACATCGGATTTACCAAACAGTGTCATTTCTTTCACCGAGGAGAGAGTGGATGGGAATGTCACTTCATACATGCGGATCGCCTCAACTAAGGTGCCTAATTCCTAGAAGGTTCTCTCTAATGGTACAAAAGAGAATTGATAAAGATACCAAGCCTTTCATGATGAATTTTATCAAGAGATCTGGTGGCGCCGCAGTGCATACATTGCGAGGTTTAGGCGGAGTTTGGAAGATGTGGAAGCGTGCATCAAAGTGTTGAATGAAGGGTTTCAAATTCAGAGAGAAAGAAGCAGTGGCTAAAACAAATGGAAGGATGCTGAATTACATGTTCGACAAGTATATCGATATCATAACAAGAAGAAGACATAAATGTTACAGCTGGCATGACTTCTTCTATTTCTTTCTTCTTCTATTTTCTATGTTCCTGATGAAATTGTAAAACTTCTAAGTTATTGGTTTTGCAACCATTACTTAAAGTCATGTGGAACCATTCTATTAGTTAAGTGATACATGTGTCACTTAAGGAGAAGATAGTTGAGGATGATTGCCAAATGTCATCTTTACTTGTTGTTTATGTTTCAGTTCAGTTTGAATTTTCCATTTGTACTTTCCCTCCTACATTCTATAAGTAGGAGAAGAACCTCAGAGTTAAGGATCGATCAGAATTTGTAAGCAGCAATCTTGTGTTCTAGACTTTGTGTTGAACCCCTGAGAGCAACTTGGAGCAAAGGATACAAAGGAGCAGGTTTTTGGAGAACTTTGTGTCACGGTGTACTTTGTTTCTTGCTTTAAATTTTAGATCTCTTAATAACCTTTCTGTTATTTTAGATTTGGATCTAGAGTTTCCTTTGTTTTATAATTATGTGTGTTCATATCTATTAAGTTTCTTCTATGTGCATGTAATTAGCTCTGCTATCTACTAATTGGGATGCACATCTTCCCCATTTCTTCTCTGTATTTCCTTTACTTCCTTCTTCTATAAAATACTTCCTTTCTTGAACAGCTGCTTACTTGCTGCAGAACTTCTTAGTTATGGTTCATGAACTAAGTGGTTAAAGTAAAACCCCTGATAGATAATAACACATTTTTATTGACAAATCTGACATGGGAGCCTCACCGGTTAAATGAGGGAGATTTATCTCATGACTGCCTAGGTTTTATGCTATGCAGAAAATCTAGCCAACACAAAGGGTTCTGTCCTATAAAAGTATGAATTTAATGAGAAAATGGAAATAAAAAGGATGTTTTGATGAGGTCAAAGGACCAAAGATTTATGTTTCCAAAAAGGTGGGATTACGAGGCCAAGAAGTCAAGTGATAGGGGAACTAAAGGGTTCATGTCCTATAGACATATGACTTTAATGAAAAAAGATGATGGTTTGACGAGGTCAAAGGACCAAAAATGATTCTTCCACAAAGGTGGGCTTACAAGACTAGGAAGTCAAGTGATAGGGGAACCACATGGTTTATTTCCTATAGACATATGACTTAATGAAGATGTGGGATGAAATGAAAATTTGATGAACTTAAAGGACATATTTTGATGTTTCCACAAAGGTGGGCTTACGAGACCGAGAAGTCAAGAGATAGGGGAAACAAAAGGGTTCATGTCCTATGGACATATGAATGAATGAAAAATGTCCGATACATGATTAGAAAGGTTTCTTGATGGTGATCAGAGGTGTAGTATGATGGTGCAATGCTATGATGTTCTCAAGATTGTGTGGATATTGATAGATGTTGATATGATGATATATATTGATAGAGGTTAATGTGAAAAGGTTGATAGTTGTTAAAGTTATGTTTTAGATATGATGTGTTATTTGATATTGATTTTAAAGTGATTTTAATGTTTGTCAAAATGTGTCTTAACCATGGTTAAGAATAAAATGTGGAATGATTTATTTATACTAGATTTTATATATCTCGTGATCCTTATGACAGTATATTAACACATAACTAACTATGGGTAATCACACATAGGATCTTGGATATAGAGATGAATTGATAATTTGTTCCTTCCTAGAACGTGAAAGGGTTCACATGTGTAGGTTTTTGTGGAAATATATAGTTATCCTTTTAATAGTTTCATAGAGAGATGCCCCAACTATATATTTTTATTTTTGATGCAAGTGATTGATTGATACAGAAGTTTGCTTCCATGGGAAAGATGATTGATGTAGAAAGATTTCTTGGGATGCTTTTGATATTTGAATTTTTTTCAAGGCTGATCGATGTGGGAAGGCTCTTTACATTGGTAGCCATCCTTCGAGAGAGTGGTCCACAATTTTAAATTTTTGATCTTTTATTTTTACAGAGATAGTCATTCTTCGAGTGATCAGTTTATAATTTTGACGGGTAGCTATCCTTAGAAGGATTAGTCTAATTTTCTTTTTGATAACATAATTTTGATTTTTGAATAGTTTTCCTTTGAGGGATAAGTATATTATTTGATAAGAATCATCCTTAGATATTTTTGACTTAATTTTTTTAAGTTGAGGGAAAAACCCTAATAGAACGTTTTTAAGGAGAGGAGAAGAAATGGGTACACGAACTACACATATGTTCCCTATGACATGTATTTGGTTGGTACACAAGGTGGATGAATGTCATGATTACAAGGTTCATACTAAGGAGGAACTTGTCCAATTTAAATATGCGATGAACAGAGTCGTGGTGCTCATCTTTAGGGCTATTTAAGGGTAGTGATGGAGAAAGCCACATACTTTCAAATCATTATGATGATAAGATGGATGGTTAATGGTGGAATAAGATCTTTGATGTGACTACTATCATGATGGTAAAAATGTTAACAATACAAATGCCATAAATGCAAGGAATTTAGAGGTTCCTTCTCAAGTGTACCATCAAGGCAAAGCTAGACAATAAGCTCTCGCCCCATGATATATGGACCGATCAAGTTAGGAGAAAACTTTCCACGTTTTCTCATTTCAAGAGTAGTGAAATTTTGATGGGATTGAGAGGATAATTTTGGAAAGGATTAACTAGGGGAGGTGTGTAAGGTAATAATTTCAAAATATCAGAAGAGAGGATACCCCTTAGCATGATGATGTCGATAGAGATAATATATGCTAACTTGAGGAATAATGTCTTTCAAGTTAGAATAATGAAAGTTTTGATGTTGATTGATTTTCAAGTATATGGTAAATAAAGGAGGATGTGGAACCTTTGAAAAATGAGCTATTGAAAATTTAGATGAGATATAAGAGGAACATTTATGAGGGGAAGATGAATAAGCTTTGGTTTTACCTTTTCTTCGTGTATGATGATTTCTAATTCACACAAGTGGGTGAACCATACTGATTCAAAATGAAGGAACTTTAAGGGAAGGTGATAAGAAGAAATATGAGAAATATTTATCGAGATATGATTAAGGGTGACATCCTAGTCCTACAAATGTCGGTGAGGATAATGTCAGTGAATTGGGTGTAGATGTTGATGAGATTGAGAGAATTTTAATGGAAAGTGTTGGAAAGATGTCTTAAAGAGGTTTGTTAATAAAAGATTGAGGATGTCCCCCTTGATGTAAAAATGTCATTGAGGATATTGACTAGGGTAGAGGTGTAGATGATATCGATGATGGCTTAGGATGGTCCTCTTCGGGAGAAGATATTCGACGAGGAAGAGTTTTCAGATTCTGGATTTAATCACTTTACAACTCTTTGTGTTATGACCTAGGATTCTATGGTAGGCACATGTTTTTTTTTCTATCATACCATGGAGGTTTTTGAGTATGTCGATTGGGTTTTTGATGGGTGGTAATGCAATAAGATAATATTTCATAAGCCTCTCAAGGGTGTCAATGTAAGTCCCTTTTGGGGGATTTGGATTTATGAGAATGCTTATTAGGATGCATCTTATTTTTGGACATGGGTGGATGTGTGGATGTTGTATGGTGTTGGAACATCATAGGGACGTTATGAGGTTGATAAGAAAGAGGATATGATCTAAGAATGGGATAGGATGCGGGATTGATAAAATTGGATGAGGGATGAGGTCCTAAAATAGATGAGTGGGGATAATTTATAGATGAGATAAGGTTTGTTTGTGTGACATGATAGCAAGATAAAAGATGGGGTCCTAAAATAGATGATGAGGGTAGAGTTGTAGATGTGATGGATTTGGATTGTGATAAAGGATGGGGTCTTAGAATAGATGGTAAGGATGAGACCCTAGATGACGTGTGTTTTGATTTTGTAATGTCAAATTTAGGTAAAGGAGATGGTCTTATGATAGATGATGAGGATGAGGTCATTGATGTGATAGGTTATGATTTTTTTATGTTTTATTTAGATAGAGGAGTGGGTCTCACGTCATATGATGAGGGTGAGGCCGTGGATGTGATGGGATTTGATTGTATAGTGTTTGATTCAAGAAAAGGTTCCAGACTAGATGGAAAGTGAGGATTCGAGGATAGGATTGATTCTGATTCGGATGAAAAAGATGTTGTTTCTATACATGATTGATTTTAGTTACATTTTTGTTAGCTACTCAAGTATTTGATTTATTTACAACATGGTTGGACACCGAGATCTTTAATTGTAGGTGTCCCCTTTGTAACAATTTTTGAAGTCAAGTCTAAAGGTTGCAAGGAGGTAGTAGGTGATTGGATAGTAAGTGAAGGTGATGTCAATGCATGAGGATTATCGAAAAGAGGATCCAAGGGCTCTAAGTCTTCAAGGGGAAGCGTTGGTGATGAAAGGGTATCCTCATGGGGAAGATTATATGTAATAGTGTTGATGATGTGACTCAAAGGATGTGTAGTATCTATATGGACTGAATCTATCAAGGGTGTTGGGTTAGGAAGACAAGTAATGACATCATGTGTGGTAGTTTCATCTAGCTCGTACATAGTTACATGTGTGGTAATGAGATGAAACTTATATGTACCATGTACATAGTTACACATGGTGTATTTTGTTCTTATATGGATGGTATACTTAAATTTTGTACGAATATTAAATATTGGTATTAGATAGTTGTTTTGAGTACTAGAATAGATAAGCATTCATGAATGGTGTAATCATGTATTTTATTTTTTTACAACTTTTGGTGTCATGGACACAGGTGATGTGGAAAAGGAATCCCCCTCCTAAATCATATGTCGATTTGATAACAAAATTATGAAATTACTTCCTAAGAAAAATGTGAAACACTTGGTGAAGATGGATTTCAATAAATTAAAATAATGTTCCCAACAAGAACCAATGTCAAGAAATAAAACAAGTAAATATGTTGAGAGATTATATAGTGAATTCGTTAATTTGAGTACAATTGCTAGAGATTTTTTTCATTCGTTAATCATGCTGATATGAAGGACAATACAAATTTTGTGTGTCACTCTTGGATGGCGAAAGGTAAAACAATTAGAACAAGAGTTTTTTGTGAATGTGTCCAAAGGAATAAGTTTAGTGGGTACAAAAACTAGGTCTACTGATAAGATTGTTTCTCAAATAACAATATTAACTTGAGTCGTAAGTGAAGATACAACAAAGAATCACCATATTAGTGCTACTACTCAAGCCTTGGGTGTTTTTAGAAATAATCTCATCAAGTATATGAAGAGGAGAAATACATTGGATAATTATACTATGGAAGAAAATTGGGCACTAATGTGTAGGAATCCATGTTCTGATAAAATTGAGAAAAGTATTGTGAAGGTAATTTTTGATTTTTGGAGTGAGAGAACTCACACTTCTCCAAATATGAGGGATGTTTTAAAGCATAAAATGGTTTGCAATGATCATGAATACAATCTAAATCATTAGCTGAAATAACTCAACACAAGATGTACATCATGTTTAAAGAAGAACTTCCACATATTAATATTGGGAAATGAATTATTGATATTTTGACACCTAGGTATGTGCGGTCGGATAAAGTCCTTAAAACATGTTGTTATTACCATGTCGAGTTTGATTATCACTATTGAGTAAAAAATTACACACACACACACACACACATTGAGGTGTGACTTCACTTCTAGGTTGATTACAAATGATTGTTTTGTTATTTGGCATGTGCTTTAATGAATGTAATCACAATATATGTGTTTTAGGAGTATAGAAAGTTAAGAGAAACATTGAATGGTACAAAAAATTCCCCCATATGTGTGAGTGAATTCATATCTTTAATTATTTTTATTATACTTGATGATAATGTTGATAGTCCAATGAATTACATTAAATGTGTTTGTGATAAGTGTGGGGACTTGAAAATATTTCCAAAAATAGATGAAGACTCAGACATGGTTCAAATGGTGACTTGTAAGAGGTGATCATTTTAAATAAAATTTATATAATTTTAAATTTAGATATATTTTATTTTTATTTTTATGTTGAGTGAACATGAATATAACACTCAAATAGGTATCAATTTGTAGGTTCAAATACATCAAATACTAACCAAGATTTGGAAAGAACGCAATAAGGTTGGACTTGGTAGAAGAGGAAATCCCCATTGCAACATTCATGATTAGTTTTTGAAGTTTTATTAATCCTTACATAAAACATTCTCACTATGCAAAGTGGAAGGCTTCTCAATTTAAGTCCAATAGAGACACATTCCCTCTCTGTTCCATATTGCTTGTGGTTGATTTTGATGAGAATTACACATTTAATCATCAAATGGATATTTAGACACAATATTATCATACTAATTAGATTGCTATCATGGTTCATGTATGTTATCAAAATGCATAAATGGTTTTGGATGGTATTAAAAGTACATATGAAAAATTATTGATTAAGGAGTACCTCTTATATATCAATTATGATAAGGAACATGACACAAACATCGTACAATACTGTTTTCAATTATTTTTTACTATCTTAGTCAACAAGGAGTACACAATTGGATAAACATTTAATTTGGTCAGATGGTTGTGCATCACAATTTAATTCATCTGCCCCTTAATTCACTTAGTTGTTATCAACGTTATCTCAAAATACCTCATTTGTGGAGTATTTTTAGAGTGGTCATGGGAAGTTGGAACACAATGGTGCTAATGCATGCATAAAACATGCTTTATAGAAAAATTATATTTTATTATGAGGGATAATGTTTGATTGATGACCACATTGTTGTAGAATGGTGTAGGAAAAAATTTACAACTCAGAAAACCCCACATGAGAGTGACATGCCTCCACACAGAGTGTTTTGGGATATTACAGGGCATGCTTATGACATACATCAATGTGAAATTTATTATACAAGTTACACATACACATGTGTACCTTTATTTCCTTAAATTTAGTGTTTTTTACATTATTTTTTTTGCATGATTAAACATGTGTTGATTGAAGGAAAAAACATGGATGCAAAAGGATTCCTAATTCTAGGACTTTGCACTATGTGATGACTGTGGATAGCAATAACTAGACAATATGACTATTCTTGTTTTTGTTATGAATGCATGAAAAAGCATATCCAAAGTGTAATAGTCAACAATGTGGTTATGTAGGTGTGTGGAAGCAATTTCCTTTAGTTATGGATAATTCATGGATCATATGAGGATGGTACTTTTGAATATGTGCCTTTTATTTTTCTTGATTATAACCACACATTTGGACCTTTTAAACAAGTTATTTTTGTAAAAAGATTATTTATTATCATTGAATTAATTTAGTTGATAATATACATAATTGATTTTAAAACTTACAATATTTAATCCTTTGATTCTAATAAAAAATACTTGATTATGATGATTGTATTATAGGTGATGTATTTGTATTCATTACAAAATAAGGAAATCTTGAGAAAGTACAATACTACTTGTTGGGTTGCACATAAGTGAGAAAAAGCTAACAAGTGAAATAAAAATTTAGGAGACAACATTTTGTTCTAGCTTAGTTGTAGTGTAAGGAACATATTTAATCTAAATGAAGGTCCTCCAAAGTGGGATTCACTTTGTTGATTATGAATTAGAAAACAAGGTATATCGTTGTACCCATCATATAGTTTCCACCGAGTTACATCTACATCAGATAAGAAAGCACGTGGACACAAAAATGGAGAATAGATATAGAAGATCATCGCAAAATTTTATAGGTTATTGTTCAAACAATGAGTTAACTTCTTCGTTTTATGTCAACTATATTACACATGTGAACTTAAATTGGTTATACTAGTTAGGCATCACCTTTTTCTATTCATAGTTCAAATGTGATACTTTATAAATTCATGAATTAATGTTGCTAATAATGTTCTCTTTCACATATTGACCATGATAAAATTTATTGGTGCTTATTAAATATTTTTCCTATAGTTTGTCGCGCTATATATTTCCATTTCCCTAATTCACTTGCGAAATTACCTAATATAAAATTTATAAAATTACGAATTGGCGTTTCTACAATTTCAAGTGGAAGATTTATACGTAGATGGTATTATGACATTTTATCGAATGTACGAGAACCTAAGAAAATTAATTATAATGTGTGAATGTTAAGTGTAACAATGATGTTCATAATGTAGTTAACATGAGTTTGACTTTAGTAATACCTTAAATGTAAAAAATTATAATTTTAAATTTGTAAAATTTGATTATGATATCTGATTTCATGTTATGGTACAAAGAGATGCTTCAATCAATTTTTATAAAATGAAAACTACATAAAAATTTTACATGATTTTTTAGAAAATGAAGATTTACATTCAATATTAGGCTACTCAAATTCATTTCTATAGGTGATTGCTTACATATTATTAATATTTATCTCTTGATATCTCTCCAAGATCAAATGAACTATTTTATCTCTCTAGATAATGGATATTTACATTCAAAATTAAGCTACTCAATTTCACATATATATGTTATTGATTACATATTACCAATATGGATATGTTGATATCTCTCCAAGATCATATGAGTACTTCCTTTTTTCTTTACATGTGCAAAAATCCCTCTATTAGTGAAATAAATTAGGATAAATAAATATATAATTGCACAAAAATATGTTGTTATATTGATTCATTTTCGCATTGTTATCGTCATTGATTTAATTAATCCAATTTTCAAGTAATCACTCATTGTTAGGGAAAATCCCAAATTGTAGCATATGTTGTTATATACGAATAACAACAATGAATTATCCTTATATTATCCCTTTTATCAATTTTCAAACCATTAATTTAATAAATGATTTAGGGTTTGTTGGCTAGATTTTCGTGACATAGCATCAAACCTAGGCAATCATGAGATAAATCTCCCTCATTTAACCGGTGAGGCTCCCGTGTCAGATTTGTCAATATAAATGTGTTTTTTATCTATCAGGGGTTTTACTTTAACAACTTAGTTCATGAACCATAACTAAGAAGTTCTGCAGCAAGTAAGCAGCTGTTTAAGAAAGGAAAATTATAGAAGAAGGAAGTAGAGGAATTACAGAGAAGAAATAAGGAAGATGTGCATCCCAATCAGTAGATATCAGAGCTAATTGCATGCACATAGAAGAAACTTAATAGATTTGAACACACAGAATTCTAAAGCAAAGGTAGTTCTAGATCCAGATCTAAAATAACACAAAGTTTACTTTAAAGATCTAAGATTTAAAAGCAAGAAACACAGTACGCCGTGACACAAAGTTCTCCGGAAACCTGCTTCTTTGTATTCCTCTGCAACAAGTGGCTCTCAGGGGTTCAGCACAAAGTCTAGAACACAAGATTGCTTCTTACAAATTCTGATCGATCATTAACCCGTAGGTTCTTCTCCTACTTATAGAATGTAGGAGGGAAAGTACAAATAGAAGACTCAAACTGAACTAAAGTATGAACAACAAGTAAAGATGACATTTGGCAATCATCCTCAACTAACTTCTTCTTAAGTGACACATGTATCACTTAACTAATAGAAAGGTTCCACATGACTTCAAGTAATGGTTGCAAAACCAATAACTTAGAAGTTTACAATTTCATCCAGGAACATAGAAAGTAGAAGAAGAAAGAAATAGAAGAAGTCATGCCAGTTGTAACATCTACATCTTCTTCTTGTTCTGATATCTGATATACTTGTCGAACATATAGTTCAGCATCTTTCCATCTGTTTTAGCTACTGCTTCCTTTTCTGTCCTGAATTGCAGCAATCCTTCATTCAACACTTTGCTGCATGCTTCCACTTCTTCCAAACTTGGCCCAAATCTCGCAATGTCTGCCTGCAGTGTCACCAGCCTACTGATAGAGTTCATCGTGAAAGGCTTGGTGGCTTTATCAATCCTCTTTTGCACCATCAGAAGAGAACCCTCCAGGGAATCATGCACCTCGTTAGAAACAATCCGCACGTATGAAGTAATACCTCCATCCACTCTTTCCTCAGTGAAAGAAATAATACTGTCCGGCAAATCTGATGTTCTACTCTCAAGCGCCTGCATCCTCTTCAGCAAAACTCTGCAGATCTCCAAACGGAAAGATACTGCAAACTCTAGCTGCTTCCCCTTCTCGACTGATCCATCCGGCACAATTTGTTCTGCAACCAATACATCTCCCGGCAGCTTGTTGATCTCAGCCAAAATACTCAGGTTACTCTCTGCAACTGTATTTATTCCTTCTATGCTTTCTATCAGTTGCTTTAGTTGATTTGCTGCATCGTTCATAACCTTTAGGCGGGCTGGCACTTCCCCAAGTTGCACAGAAGCTTGACGAATAATCAGATCCTTCCATTCGTCAATAGCCTTTACTTGATTGCTTGCATCTTCCATTTCCTGCATAAGATGATCACTCACCTATGCTGAAATGGGTTGAACGGAAGGTTTAGCAACCTTGGCTATGATCTCACATAATTGAGATATTTGCTTCTGCAGCTCTTCTTTCTCCGCCTTTTCACTGTCAAGCCTAAGGAACAAAGCATCCAGCAACGTCTGCGTGTCCTGCTTCAATCCTTCAGTGGTAGCTTGACCGAGTGGTATTTTGGTCACCGTCACATCTTCTGCCGTGAGTTCCTCTTCTACCTTTCCTTCCGCCGGGATTAATATCTCAGCAAACTTCTCTCCCGAATCCTCGATGATCAACCTAGAAGTTGCTTTAGCAACTTTAGGCCTTCTGTCTCTTCTGCTCAGATCCTGAAGTAGCTGCAAGTCATGTTCCTCTAAGTTCATCTCTACTCTTGCTTCCGGAACCAACTGCAAAGCTAACCATTCCGAGAAATTACTTCTCGGAGAGTGAGAAGTTGCTGAGTGCACTACCATTTCCCGCTCTGCATCCTCTCCATCAGAAAGTGCCACAGTATCATGGCTGCCATCCTCTGAAACATCCAAGGACAAAGCTCTTTCGAACTCCGTCATCTGCAGCTTCAACATCTCCTCTGGAACGGGTGCTGAACGAAGTGGCTGCGGAGAGAAGATGAACGTTGCTGGTTTTAATGAAGGCATGGAAGCATCCTGCTGCTGTGGT
This sequence comes from Taxus wallichiana var. yunnanensis, assembly GCA_018340775.1. Lineage (NCBI taxonomy): Eukaryota > Viridiplantae > Streptophyta > Pinopsida > Cupressales > Taxaceae > Taxus > Taxus wallichiana. The sequence goes on from CM031237.1 coordinate 931,954,072, forward strand.
GCGATAGTTGGTGATCCACTACGTACTGGAGAAGTCGGAGTCAAAGCTATGGTCGTAGAAGTGGTCTTCTCTTTCTCTTGAGATCTTCTGCGTACTTTCAACTTCTCGGACCTTCTGCTGCTCTCTCCTTCATGCTTTCGCTCGAGGGAATCTCCTGTGCCGAAGTTGCCTGTGATTTGGTTCATCAATACTTCATCAAGGCAGTATCCCTTCGTTAACAACCAGCTCGAAGTACTCACCAACACAGCTCCAGATCTTTCTTCTATTGTGCTGCAGCCGCCATTGCTATCCTGCAGTAGAGCTTTATCTCCTCCCATTTGATGGTAAGTGTCAAGTACCACGTTCCCATCATCTTTAAGATCCGCAGGTATCCGCGCTAGTCCAAAGTCAAATACTTGCTTTGCCGACAGCCTGCTGAAATCTTTCTTTCTGACCTCGTACTCACTTCTGCACTTCATCCAGAAATCTTCTAACGAAGGCACATGTGCGTACTCCTGGGAGATTGTCTTCCTGGCTATTCCAAATGGATCGAAATTAAGCCGTGCAGGGAAGAACTCTTGCTCATACTCGGACAACATTTGTGCTTCCATCCCTCGAGCTCTGTGAATGCTGATGCAACTGTAATATCCCACAGTGAGTGGGAAGAAGCCCGTAGACTTGTGCCGCTTCGACTGAAGGTCGTGTAACTCCACAAGTTGCCTGCTCAGCTCCATGGCAATCAATCTGTCACTCGGGTACCTTGGCATCTTTGTTGGTTCACCTGAAAAGCTCGTAACCCTGATGTATGTGAAATCTGCAAACTGGATGAATACACTGCCAATCTTGGACACTGCTTCCCATGCTTCCTTGCTTACCCTGTGAGTCTTCAAGTCTTTGTCTAACCTGCAGATGAAATCGTAGAAGAAACCATCGTTGATCACTTTGAAGTCCTTCTCGCACGCAGGTGCAGTAAGCTGTGGGTAGCACTCGAAAATGGGATCCTTGGAAAGAATACCACATCTATCCAGCTTGGAAAAGACACCCTGTGAAGCTGCAGCATATACCAAGTATGAAGTCATCTTGAAGCTGAAGGTACGCTTTACGTTCCGCAGTTGCTCACCGATGTTGCTGCTAATAATTTCTGACCAACTGATTATAGAATCAACCTTGTTGATTTCAATGGTCCTGATGAAAGCATACATCCATGTCCGGAAAGTGTAGGCATTCGCTTCACCATTCAACCTGCATAGCAATTTGACAATATCATCCGCCTCCTGCACCAAATTGGATCGTGGAAGAGTTCTCGGGAACTTGGAAGGGGATCTAGGCTTCTTCATGAACCGGCTATTCATGATGCTCACACAATCAGCTCTATGCTTTTCCCACCTACTGTCAGCATCCTGAATGCTAATAGAAGTCACCACCTTTCGTACTGGAATCTTCAAACAATAATCGAAGAATTCTGCATCCAAACGAATTATTGTCTTTCCCGCAACATCACGCACTGATCTGGATGAAGGATGATAAGATCTAGCACACTCCATCACAAACTCTGGCAATTGGGCTGTACATGGGAAAGCTGCAGCTCGAATAATTCCACTACTTTTGACCGCACGCATGAGTGAAGTCTTTCCAGCTCTGGATCTGTCAATCAAATCAGAAAGAGGTTCTGGGCCTAGATCCGTGTCTCCTATGTCTGAAAGTTTAGAAGCAATGCATGAATCCATCGTGCTCTCTTTTTCATCTCCTTTTGCCATGGCTTTATCAATCTTTGTCTGAATAATTCTTTTTCTTCTAATTTGGCCGGATTTCTTCAATACTGGTGCAGATCTGGACAATTCTTCAGATTCGGAGGATATTTGCAATGTATTGGACATTGATAAATACTCCTTTTCTTTTATAAAGCACCTGTAATGAGTTCCTGCAATTTATTCAGACAAAAATGGCCACCGGAGCATGAATAGTGAATTTAAATTATAAAAATCTGCACTTTTCAAGCCTGCTGCCCCAAAAATTGGTGTTTAATTTGCACATAAAGAGAGCATGAATCCTTTCAATCAACACCTGAGCTCCTGTTACACCTGTGAAAACAACTATGCCGACGAAGATCAACCTTCTCCAAAGCATGCGCCAAATCTGGAAGCTTTTAGCCTTTGTTAGCACTTTGTCTGTGCAAAATCCTTCCTCTAATGGGGGCGCACTTTTTCTCCTAGCTGCAATTCTTTACCTGTGTGTTGAATAATTCATCCATATGGCTGCCCATGCTTATATAACCTTCACAATTCTATAATTAATAATTGCCCTAACAATTAAAGGCAATTAATTAATTAAAAATCATGCTTTTCTCTTTTAAAAATTGCATGTTTAAGGACAGCCATCCAATAAATTAAATTAATCCAATTTAATCCTTCACACAGCACTTAACTTTAGCCTCACAGTGTGCTTTGACCATAGCCACTGAAAATAGAAATTAATTTAATGATTTAATGCATTTAAAATCATTAAATAACTCCTAAATGGGGCGCACTTTTTCCAAGGAGAGGGGGTGACCACTAAATAAATTAAATTTAATTAATTTAATTCCTTTCTTTTATTCTTCCTTTGACTTTTTGACCTCCTCAAGCTTGGGCGCACTTTTTCCAAGGAGAAAGATTATTAAAAATAATCAATTTAATCACTTTAATCCATCACCAAAGGGGGCGCACTTTTTTGCACATGTAATTCTATTTTTAAGAATTTTTTCATAATGGGATTCTTTACCCTGCCAGGCAGGCACCAAAATCCCATGATCCACTTAAGTGATTTGACTTTTGCAATGGGATTCTTTACCTGCAAGGTGCACTAAAATCTGATTTCACTTAAGTCACTTTCCTTTTATTATATCATGGGAATTTTTACCCTGCAAGGCAGGCAATAAATTCCCACCTGCCTGCAGCCTCTATTTTTCCCACTGCAGCTTAAGTGACTTTTATAACACGGGAAAAAGTACCCTGCCAGGCAGGCATATAATTCCCATCCTGCCTGCGGCTTATATTTTTCCCATCGCAGCTTAAATCCTTTGTTTTCCAAAAAGGCGCCCATCCCCGCAGGGGCTTTTCTGTCTGATGACTTCGCTTGAGTTTTTCCCAGTGATCCAGACCTCCGATGATGACTTCCTCCGGGCAAAATGTGCGTGTATGTTTTCCAGCTGCTCCAGGCCAAAAATCGGGCTTACCCGGCGAAGGAGTTGTTCCAGAGAAATTTTACAGAAAACAGAACGGGACACCACAAAAACACGAAAAATTGCCAAAAGTTACAAATAAAGCCCAAAACTTAAAATAAGTTAAAATCCTTCTGGTATATAGGAATAATAACATATTCGCTTATAACAGAGTTAAAACGGAGCGCAAATAGCCTCATACGGGGCTCAAAATAATTAAATACAAATTTCCCGCAGACAAATCCCGACTAACGTGAATAAAACAATTTTGGGCATCTGGGTATTTGGCGAAAAGGGCTAATATGGCTCTTTGGGATTATCTTGACGCAATACAAGAACTTTCAGGCAATAAAAACAACAAATGACCCACTATTTTAAAAGTACGAAATTTTTTCGAATTGGGTAGTCACAGATTTGTGGTGAAATCGAGTGACACCGTGGTTATTAACATATTTTGGTTTCATTTGCAAGTTGGAGATAAGATATAGTTGAATATAAAATTCGTAAATACCTTACGCTTGATATACGTTAACATATTTAGATAGATGTTGTTAAGTTATTAGTACCTAGTATTTTTAATCAAGTAACTCACTAAGGTTGATTCTAAAGCATATGTTGTGTTGGTTTGGGATGGATGATTTCTTTAAAAAATTTTTTTATCATAAATTATTTCTCAATGTCTCAATATAAATACTTTCATAACCTAAAACAATTCTCCAATATCAATTTTAAATCACCATGATAATAAATTTGCAAGTAGGAGATAAGATAAACATTGTAGCATATATATTGTAATTACACTATAAAATATCATAAGTTACCCAACTATTTATTCAAGAAAAAATGACCATGCAAGAACATGTGTAATCTACATTTACTTATATGAAAACCTATATCCACTAGTGTAATATAACCCAATGACTTGATCATAACAATTCAATGGTAAATAAATTATGATGCATCAGTAGACACCTAAAATATGCTTACACTTAGCATTTCATCCAATCCAATCAATTAATGACACTTCGTTAAATCCCCATACTTTGCTCCATTCTCGAATGCCCATTCACGACACTCTTTTGGTCATATTCTTCCCATATTCAGCTTATTTGGCTAATATATCTCTTATTAGCTAAACATTCCTCCTTTTGACCATTCAAAACCTCCCTAGTTCTCTCTAGACCACTTCTATTGGCTTCATAGGCTATCTATCAGTCACAATTGGTTATCCAAACCCCTCCCAACTCTCAATGAGTCTCTAATCACTTGCTAATCAAGTTTAACTAGCCTAATCCTAGCTTAACTAAGCCTAAAGCATGTTTATCCTAATCTAATCTAAAAGTTCTTTTTGAGCTTTAGTCCCACATGCACCCAAATTCCAAATTCTCCCAAGTGGAAAACTATAAATACAAGGCTAAGCCTACCCATTCAAACTACAACTTTACATAAGCTAAAGCCAAAACAAGCCTAAGAAAGCTTAAGAGCTCATTTGCATTAGCCAAGCTAATAAGGCATTTGATCTTGGGTCATCCACCATTAAAATAGCTTCATCTTGCACCCATGTTAGGTTAGTAATGAAATAGCTAAACTTGGCCATGTAGCCATTTAGTGAGATTCATTCACCCTCATGGAGTAAACAACACACAATTTGATTGCTTAGGATCTATACTAGGTTCACTTTCATTAAGCTTTCATGGAGTAGAGAGTAGTATGCATGTTAGTTTTTGATGTTTTTGTCAAAGTTGTAATGCTTTCATGTTAGTTTCTCTTGTTTAGCTCTAATCCTATGGTGCATGGATGAGTTAGCAAAGCTTTGAGGTTCTTTAACCTCATTCCATAGCTTGTGCAACTTTCCATTGCATACATGCATTATCTAGTGTAAATTAACCCACCGAATAGATCTTATTCAATTTATCCATAACATAATGTTTATATGTCAATATAAGATTTATTACGGGTGTCTAATTGATATACATACGGAATCTATTGATATTCACTAGTGTCATTTAAGATTTGTACGCGAACAATGAATCTTGACAACTCTTGATATAACCGCAAACCAACATGTCACAATTATGGAACTTGTGTATAGTCCATCTATGAAATGACACCGTAATATTGATCAATACCTTAATAAATATTAAGACCTATCGTTTAGGTGTAATAATCTCAAGAGTTATTTTAGAGGTCCACTTTATATAAGGAAATTTGGTCATTATTATCATTGTGATTTTATAATCAAATGTAACTATTTTTCTTCACCCATTATTGAAAATTCAAGCTATATAATACGATGTTTTACTAACTTGTTTTCTTCATCCATTGTTCAAAACAAAAAGTGATATAATATTGATGTTTTATTAAAGTGATAATAGTGATATAATGTGTTTTCTTTCTTATTAAAACTCTTGTGGAAAGCCCTTAGAAAATGGTAGTTTTTCATTTGACAATCCTTATAAGGAATGTAAATATCTTATGAGTTAGAAAGCTAAGCTAGGATAACTCTTAGGATTAAAATTATACTATAAGATATTTACATAGAGCTCGTATCATAAGACTTCACCAACTAAGAGGACATAAGACTTTGAACAATCTTGTTTAGAGGGTGAGAGGGTAGGGATTATTTTTGAGAGAAGATGTCTTTGCTTCCACAACTGAAGTAGGAGGAGGATTATTCTTGAGAGTTCTAAACAAGATTGTTAATAGAGCTCAAGTTTCCCTTATTGATCTAGTTTTCTTGGACCTAGACGTAGTATTGATGTTTATAGGGAATGGGTCAATTGAAAATGTAAATCTAAAGGCCATGTATAAATTGTAGATGGAAAAGGGGTAATTTATACTATCCTTTTCTAAAAGGGAGGATTATGTGAGCACTCTATTGGGAGGTCCCTTGTTTATGGAAAAAATAAGGCTTATATCTTAAAGAAATAGAAATATGGTTTTAACCCCAATCACACAATCATAAAGGAAATACATAGTTGGGTTAGGCTTCTAGGTCGACCCTTTTGAGGTTGGAGAGTTTGGTAACATGGAAAACCAAGATTAGAATCAACACTAGGGAGGTGAATCTATAGAGGAGGAGGAAGACCCTATTATAAATATTGAGTTGTAGAGAAAGTATTATTATGTATAAGTTGATCTTTATTTTAGCCTGTATTTAACATGAACCTATTTTAGTCCCAAGAATTGTAGGGACTATATTCCTTAGATATAAAAGATCATATTTGAGTTAATTTATCTATAGAAACATATCTTAAATGTTTGATTTAAATTCCTTTTGTAAAATTATACATAATTAAGAATCATCAACAATAACTACCATGAACTTTCTTTGATCGATAGTATGAATTTGGTGATAGGTATTATAGCCATAACAAGATCAAGGAAGATTGACATTGTAATTGACATGAATAAAGGATGAATGAGTGATCTATAAGATGAGGCGTAGGAGGGTATTTTGAATTATTATACATTAAAAACGTATCCAAACATGATACAAGCATTAATAAAAGTGAAATTTCTACTAAATTATGTACACTAGTAAACACAAATAATAGAACGGAACATAATATTAATATTTGATATTGATTTGAAAAGGTTAGTGGTTTGGTTTGTGGAATCCTTGTTCCACCTATGTATTACCTCTTTGAAGAGGCATCAAACTCACATAGTTCATTACCTATTTGAGGTGCAATAGTTGGGATGTAACTACATAAATGTAAGGAGAAGTTTGATACTTGAAACTTGATTATGCTTTCTCTAATTTATCATGATATGATCTTCACTTGTATTGGAAAATTTTCTCTTGATTAAGTGTGCTTCATACTTTATAGGTGATTTTATTAATTCTATATCTTATTATATTTTAGGAAAAATTTACTTGTTATTTAGAGATGAAGACAATTTAGTTTCTTATATTTCTATCACATTTCCAATTAGTTGACAAGTTACCTATGAAGTGAATGAATGAATTAGTTTTTAAGTTATAGATCGTGGGTAAAGTGCAAAGTTGGGGGCCAAAAAGTGGACAAAAACCTGAAAAAAAAAAAACGCGTACACATTCTATTATAACGCAATCGCATTTTGATTTCCTAGGTTTGGAATTTACCAAACCATAATGCATACATGTTATGTCTACTATAAATAATAAAAAGAAGCCCAAGCCTCTATCATTTTATCTCCCTCAAATGTGAGTTTTGAGCTTAACCGTGCCCTTGCATTTTATCATTCAGCTAGATCTCAAGCTCAAATGATCATCTCTGGATCACCGAAAAGATTTGAATCGATGATGGCGCCACGAAGAATAGGTAGGCATAATTATTTTCTCAAAATTGCATTGAAATTTGATAATTATAGAGTAGAATTTGAATTGAATACATTTTTTTATTGCTATAGTTCGAGGTTAAGGGAATCAACCACAACCAAACCTTGTTATTCCTGTCATCCCTCCCAACCCTCCCATAATCGCTCAATGTACCTTGGGTATTCAAGAAGATTTAGCAGCCCAAATAGTTGAAAACAAAATTGAAATTGAGGATTTAATCAAAATAATGAGGGATTCACAATCTACAAACCCCACCATGCCTATCTTGTAAACACATTGGAGGCATTACTTTCTCAAGTTGACGTGGTAACAGGAAAATTGATTTTGGACATCTTACGAGAGAGGGTTGTAGGGTTTATTATTCTAAAAAATTGTCATATGTGGATGTAAAGAAAAAAGAAATTACAAAATACTTAATGTGTGCCTTATTCATGGACCCCCGCACTAATTTTCCTGTTTCGTTGTCATCTTGCAAATGGTTTCACATCCATTGGTGCAATAATAATTTGATTAAAAATAATTTTTGGGACTAATGGTGGACATTGTTTGATTTTCCACCTTGTAACAACAACTAGGTGCCACTATACTTTCTAAGGAAAATCTATTGCGAGTTTATCCTCAATGAGATCCCAAATTATTTTGATTTCTAAGATTTCCGGGGCCAAGGAAAAGGATCTAAACAGGATCAACCAGGTGCACAACGTGCACCTATTCAGCAGGGTAGAGTCCTTGCTCAAAATCCCCGTCACCCTGAGACTTTCCCTCCAGCAGTGAAGGAGACAGTAGAGATTGATACACTCCATGTGCTTCAGGGGCTATCTTTGATCCTTGTTCGACATATGAGGGTGATTTCTAAGCCAGATGCTTGTGGAGGTACATAGAGTATTCCCTCAGGGAGTAATAACATGAGGCCACATATTTTCTCGTCATGTGGTAGCATATGTTTGGGGCTCGAGGAGGAAAATAATTTCACGCGTACTAATTTTTGTGGAGTTGGTGGTAGGGGTGCACACGATAATGTCAATATGTTAGATGCCTTTTTGATTAAGACATTTGGATTACGTCATCATTTCACCTTTGTAGGTATTTGTTATGTTTTATTATGTGTGTTACAAAATTTTTGAAGTACTTGATTTACTTATATATGTTAAATTGTTGAAATAATTATATTTATACATGCATTGATATTATAGTGTGAGGGGAGGTGCATATTCATCTCGACCACATGGAGTGAGCACTAAACGTACACATAAATTCACAAAGGTAATTTATAATGTTAATTGTGTAAAATTTTCACATACATGCAAATATATATATATATATATATATATATATATATATATATATATATATATATATGTATATATATGTGTATATATATGTATATATATGTGTGTATATATATATATATATATATATATATATATATATTACTTTTGAAGTCAAATATATGTATGTTCTTATATGTTCATCTAACTCACGTGATACATGTTTGATAAAGATGTTGACTTCATTAGACACCCCACCATCTCTCGTGACAAGGAGAGAAAGGTGTTGCCGCTGCAATTTCATCTACGCAATAACTCACTAAGGTATTCAAACAACATGTAAATTTCATTCATTTCTCATGTAATTCATATTCGTTAAATTACATGTTAGTAATGTATTTCATTGTAGAATTATTAAATTATATTAATAATGTCCTTCATTGTGTATATGCAGGGAGTTACCCGCATGACGTGTAGAAGCCCTGTTCATTTGATTCACATGCGTGGTGGGGTAAAAAAATTGTTGTATATTGATAAAATTAGTTAAAATATTATCATCACACATACATGTACTTCTATTTTGCTAATTCTGATGTTATATTTTGTGATCTTATGTGTATGTAGGGAACTTCAACCCCCTCCATTTTGACTTTGAGAGTACAAAATCCTCCATCTCATCTTCTTTGTACCCCGTTCATACTCCAGAGCTCCCGATGAATCATCCGAGTGTGAGATGCAGATTCGGTGCGATCGACATTACGGTAAGTTTGTGTATTTATGTAAATAATTTCATTCTAGCATGGTCTTAAATACATGTTAAAAACATATATAAATAAACTTTTGACAAAAAACATTGTTTACATTTACAAGTTTATCTACATGTGAGTATTTAGTGGAAGAGGACTTGTAGCGTGGGCTCGGAAGATCCAAAATCATCTCATAGATCTCCATTTTCGTTTAAGGAAGGGCCTTCTTAGAAAAAGGCCAAGAGAGGGATAGATTTTGATGATTAAGAAATATTTATGTCTTACATGACATTTGTTTGTATGCCTATGTGCATGGCATTGTATGTACACCTATATGGCATTTGAACTTGATGGTATATGACCTATTTGGGTATTTTTATATTTATTATGAACATTAAAATACTATTTGGAACTTGATATTTTTGTATGAGACCTTAAATTTCTTAGATTATTTTTACATGAAACTAATATGATGTGGACTTGACAATATTTAAGACATTATGGATTAATTTTTCATTTATTGGTGATGTACATGTACTAGATTTTTCAATGTATAATATGCATCAAACTTTGGAAATAAATATTTATATAATGTATGTATATAAAGAGTTACCTAATCTAAGTAATTATTCATTCAATTTATCAATGTGTATATGTGTATTTACCTTGCGCTTATTCTTGCTCATGCTCTCTTTGTACGGTTCCTATCTTATCATGCACCTACTACATTCTTCAATGCTTCTTATTATTCTCCCTTGTTAAAACACCTAAGAGTTGTCACAATTTTATGCCTTTCATCTATTGATATGTTGAGAATGTATCTCCATATGCATTACTCAAATGCTCAAGAATGTCTCCAAATCCAATGACATTCTAATTCGGACACTCAATGTTTCTTGATTGTTTAATCCTATCCAATTCATGTTATTACCTTTAAATTTGTAGGCATTTCAAGTTATTTGGAAATCACATCACACCCTTCACTAGGCTTGATGACTACCCATATATTTTGAAGGTGTTGTTGAAAGCATCCATGGGTTTATCATAGCATAAATTATCAATGATTGGAAGGTCACTAAGCCATAAGCTGGTGACTCCCATTCAAAACTAAACAAGAAAGATTTACTAGGTGATTGATAACTCTCGTGTGTTCTTAGACATTGCCCTATAAAATTAATTCTTAATCCAATCTAGTCATTAAACAAGAACTCGAGAATGAGGTGTCGATCTCGACAAGACATATCTAGGTGCCATGGATTCTCGATAAATCACTTGCCAAAGATATAACATGTTTTGGTCTCAGGGATCTTAAGGGACTACGCCCGAACAAGGTATCCTGAAGCACATGGGAGCATAAGAAACTAAAAACACCGCCCTAGCATTTACCTAGCCACCCCGATGTGTTGGAGTAGTTGGTTTGGCACTAAGAGCTTTCATTTACAGATTTTATGTCTCACGGCCTTACACTGACTCAAACTATAGTATTTCACATGTTTACCAACAATAAGAAAAAGAGAGAACCAAATGGAGACGGATAAAACCATGAGATTATTTTTTAGAAGGCCCCGAATTAGAGGTGTCATGGAGTTCGAGAAATCACCTATCAAAGATATATCATCTTCTTAAGGGAATACACTTAGACGAGGTAGCTCAAGCAAGGGGAATGTAGGAAATCAAAACATCACCATCCCTAGCATTTACCCGACCACCCTAACATTTTGGCATAGCCGGTTCAAGTGCCAAGAGCTCACGTTTGGAAAGTATTGCGTATGACACCTTTTACACTAACTCAAACTATAGTATTTCACACATTTGCAAACAATAGGACATTGAGAGAACCAAATGGAGATGAATAAAACCATGAGAGGATTTTGTAGAGGGCCCCGACATGGAGGTGTCATATCTAGTGAGACATTGCTAGGTACCATAGAGTCTCGAGAAATCACCTGTCAAAGATATAACATTTTTTGGTCTCAAGGCTCTTAAGGGACTACACCCGAGACGAGGTAGCTCGGAAGCACATGGAGTGTAGGAAACCAAAACAACACCTCCCCTATCATTTACCTAGCCACCCCAACATGTTTGTGTGGTTGGTTTGGAGCCAAGATCTTTCATTTGCAAAGTATTGTGTCTCGGGAGCCTCACTCGATTCAAACCGTGTAGTATTTCACGTGTTTGCAAACAATAAAACAATGAGAGAACCGAATAGAGATGGATAAAACCATGAGAGGCTTTTGTAGAGGGTCTCGACATGAAGGGTTTTTGATCTAATGAGACATCTCTAGGTGACACGGAGTCCGAGAAAACCCTTGTCGAAGTATAACATTTTTTGGTCTCGGTGCTGGATAATTTTTTTATTAGAAGTATCCACAACAAAGTTGTAAGACAACCGTTTGCCACTAGTAGGTTCTAGAACAAATCCTATTTACCAAAACACAAGTTTCTTTATTAACTTATATCAAGTTCACAAGGTTCAAAATTTAGGGTTATATGTTTTAGTTAGGTTCAGGGAGTAATTTACCCCCATGTCTACTCTCTAACAGGCTCATAGTTTCAACTAGATTTTTCTCTTACTTAATGCTTCCAAAATTTCCCTAAACCATTCCCAATGGATAGGAAATTTTCTCACCTTTCCAGTGATATAAGGAAGTCCTCCTAACTCCTTACAAAACTCAAGATATGAGTGGGTGGAGTTCTAGGGAAAAAACATTCCCTTAGGGGACATGTGGCAAGAGGAGGGGGATGCGCTTTGGATGGATTGGTGGGTCGCGGGATGGCATAGGGAAATTTTCCCATCGCATGGCTCAAAGTCACAAAGCATTCTACACCCCCGCAGTCCCCGGGTGGACACGTGTCGAGTCCTAGTGCCAAGCAAGAAAGGAGAAGGAGAAGGGAAGAGTGGGGGGGTGGATTTATCGCTTGCGCCCGACAGGGGAGAGAAAGAGAAGAAAAAGGATGCGCAGGTCCGCGCACCCGCGGAAGGACAAGGTCTAAGGGGAAGGTGGAGAAGTGGGCCATGGGAGAAATTTAGAAAATTTTCCCAAGGCCAAAACAAAAACAAAGGAAGAAGAAGGGTTCCGCCTCCACCCACCTCCACCCCAAAGTGCCACATGGCACGCTCTCATTGGCCGTGGGCTAGTGGGGCCAAAATGAGAATTTTTCCCAAAAATTTTTTTCAAAGGAAAAGTCCAAAAAAAACGCGCCTCGCCATAGCCCACAAGAGGACATGTGTCACCTTTTGATTGGCTCACGGGTCACGGCGGAGGAAAATGAAAATTTTTCCCCCAAAATTTTTTTCAAAAATCATAAGTTCAATTTTGAAAAGAGTTCACCCTTCCACCGTGCCACGTGGCAGCATGTGATTGGTTGTGGGCCGGTGGGGTGGCGGGTAAAATGGGAAAATTTTCCCAAGGAAAATTTTTCAAAGGGATAAGTTTTAAAATTGGTCCGCCCTCCTAGGGTGCCATGTGGTAGGCCCGATTGGTTACGGGATGGTGAGGGTCGTGGACCTTTTTGGGAAATTTTTCCAAAGTTAAAATTTAAATTTTTCTATAGTTAGATTAAATTTTATTTTTTTTGAATGCCAAATTGAAGTAAAACTTCAAATGGCCATAACTTGAGCTAGAAAGCTTGGTTTTGGGAAAACAAGGACTTTTTAGAAATACCTCGATGCCCTCTTTGCACAAAAATCATCAATTTTGGAAATTGATGAAGTTTGAGAGGTCAATTTAATGAAAACAATATGCAGGGTTTTAATTAGTGAACTGGCAGTTTTCAAATTCTCAATTTGGTTAAATTAGAACTCCTCCTTCACTCAACATGTCAAACAGACATGGAGGATTAGTCTAGGGAGGGTTTAGAGTGTTTTAGGAAGATTAATTTGTCAATTGATTTCAATTTTTATTTTCTCGACAATAGATAGAAAAATGACCCAAGGAGGGAAGTTCCAATTTAGAGCAATTTATATTATTTTTTGAAGTTTTTTCTTTGTTAAGGTAAATTTGAGTTCTTAGGATGTCTAAGTCATGATAACTTATTTAATGTTTTAAGTTGATTGTTAAGTGTAAGTTTGAACTTGCTCATTTTATTAAAATGTGAATTGCTAGAATGAAGTTTATGACGGTGAACTATTTCTTTTAAATTGGTATTACAATTTATCATTTGAATGTGCATATAATTCCTAAACTAGTCAATCCATTTAACTTTGATTAAAACAACCATTCATTTCTAAGTTACAATTTTGCAAGTTTATTTCAATTCAAATATGCATTTTAAAAAGGAATATAACATTGTCTTTTCTTCACACGCATTCTTCTTTTTCAAACAACAATTTCCAATGTTTGACAACAAATCCAAATCCAATGCACAATACAATTTTGAGAAAAGAATGTAATTATTCATTGATTATCAAATACAATTTTACAACTTTCTCCTTTCCATTTGATTTCTAAAATACATTACACCATGCATGTAATAGCCTTTTCATTTCTTTTCCAAAACAGGGAACAAATATAAATCTCTTGTACATTTCACAATTTAAGTTCGATTTCAATCTTCCATTACAATACAATAACTTCACATTAAAAATTTATACACTCATCCACTCAAAGTGGGAAGGGATTACAATGAACTTGCTCAAAGAAATGGGACTATCAAACTGTATATCTTCTTGCTCCAAACAACAACATGCTAGTTTCTCCATCTTTTCATCTTTGATCACAACAAGGAAGGGGGAAAGGCAATGCTCTCCACCCAACCAAGACATCCAATGAGAAAGGAGAAGCCATCCTTCCTCATTGGCCCCGAGCCCCAACCATATTGAAATAGAGAATGAAGAATCAACTCATGGCAACAATGGCTTCCACAAAAATACAAGCAACATTTCACATGCATAGATCAATAAGATACACATTCCAAACAAGGACAATAGTTCACAACTGCATTTGAAACCATTCACACAAACATATATAGCTTGATCAAGCAAGCCATCAAGAGAAGAACTATGGGGAACTACTTATGCCTCCTATTTGGAATGGGCATCCACCTAAATCATACGCCAATAAACATATCAAATCCCATAAACCTTATGTCTCCCAATCCCTCCTTATGCCCCCCCAAAGTTTCTCCCTTATGCCCCCCCAAGAGTAAGAAATGCAAGTATTTCTTTTCCAAGGTGGATCCCAATCAAAACTCCTCCACAAAAACTCAGTGCCATTGGAAATCCTTTATGCCCCCATTGGAAATCCCCATAGCCTTCTCCTACACCATATCCTAAGCAGTCTACCCAACCAGCCAAGAACACATAACACAATCACCATTTCAAACATGCATGCAAGAGAGAGAAAGAAAATATTTAAAACAAGCTCAAGATCCTACCTCTCCATAATGGAGTTTGTTCCAAGATCACAAGCTTTCCAAATGTCAAAGTGCAGTCCAAAACAGCAATGTTCAAGCATGCAAAAGACTCCAAACTTCCTCCACAACAAGCTCCAAAAACAACAAAAAAATGCACCCCCAAGAGGAATGGACAAAGTTTCAACAACCCAAAACAAGCAAGGAGTTTCACTTTTATAGGAGAGGGAAGAGAAGAGGATGATGTGGATCCATGTGGGATGCCACATCATTCTTCCTCAACCCCAAGAGGAAATCAACATCACTCACCAAATCACAATAAATAAAATGACAAAATAACTTACACACTCCAAAATGACCCATACTCCAAAAGGACTGAATTTAAAATATGTAAGAGAAGTGCAATTAAAACTTACAAATTGTCACTTCAAAATGCAATAAAAATGCCTAAATTTAACCTCCAAACCATAGGTATGGTTGGTGAATCATTTTAAGAGGTGTGGGACAAGTTTAACTTGTCCCACAAGCCTCCAAATTTGGCCTCCAAGGACAAATTCGAATTCTTAAGGAGATGAAGTGTTTAACCTTCCAAAATATTTCTTACATGACTCTTACATATCCCTTACACCTTCTTACACATTTCTTACACACTCTTCCAACATTAACATTTAAAATCAACAACTTCATTAATTACATTCCATATCCCCAATTTAATTTAATTAAAGTTTAACTATATGATCTCTCACATTAATCTACCACATTTAAATTAATTACAAGAAGGAACACATTACTAATAAAATACATACAACAATAATTAAAAGGAACACATAATAAAATACATATCCCATGGTCACATATAATGGAAATCCCCCATGGGAATCCCTAACAAACACACACACACACAAAATAGTTGCCATGGTGACCTTGTTGATTTCACCCAAAATTCTAATATGGTTAGTCTCCAGTCCCCCGACATTGTTGTGATTTTTAACCTGTAAAAATGCAAATACCTCCTTGGCCTCGTGGCCATATCAGAACATCCAAAATGATATAAACAACATTTCAAGATCATCTAAACACATGAATCACAACAATATCAAGAATTCAACATTATCATTTTTAATTAATAAATCAACTATATCATCATCTATACTATTCCATACTAGGTCTACTCAAAATATCAAATGTCACAAGTCCAAATCAACATCTATAATATGTCCATGTCAAACAATATATCATCATCCACATAAAGGAAATGTATCTAGTAATCATCATGCATACTAACTGAATCTAGATCAATAATAATCCATGATCTAACATCTAACCATCATACTAAACAAAACATAATAGTGTCCATAATATGATCAATAGTATCAAAATTAGTATCTAAAAGTGTCAAAGGGAAGTGGGCACTACATCCCCCTCCCCTTAGACTCGACTTCCTCCTGGAAGTCATTGGAACAAATGTGGAAACTACACTCGTAATACTATGGCATCCTCCCAAGTGGCTGCAATCTCATCATATCTGTCCCACTGCACTGTACCTGATCAATCTCTACCTCGAAGGCCCAGGGTCCTGTGATCTATGATATGGATGGGCTCCACCATCACCTGCCCCTGATCCTGCACCTGCAATGATGTCCAATCCAACACATGAGAAGGATCTGCAATGTACCTCCTAAGGATAGAAACATGAAACACATCATGTATGTGAGACAAGTTGGGTGGCAATGCTAGACGGTAGGCCAAAGGGCCGATACGCTCCAAGATCTCAAAAGGACCAATGAATCTAGGAGCTAACTTAGAACCTTTTCCATAATGGATAGGGCTCTTGTGTGGTCTAACATGAAGGAACACCTTCATGCCCACATCAAAACTATGATCAATCCTATGTTGATCCGCATACTTCTTCTACCTATCTTGTGCCTCCTGTAATCTCTGCCTGATCAACACTACCTACTGCTCCATGTCCTACAAAAGAGCTGGTCCAAGAGATACTTTATCCTCTAACCTATCCTAGCTAAGGGGTGTCCTACACTCTCTACCATATAATGCCTGAAAAGGAGCCATGCCTATAGAACTCTGAAAACTATTATTGTAGGAAAACTCCACTAAGTATAGGTACTCCTCCCACTTAGACTTGCTGATCCATCACATACATCCTGAGCATATCCTCCAAAATATGATTCACTCACTTAGTCTATCCATCTATCTCAAGGTGATATGTTGTGCTGAAGTTAATCCTCATCCCGAGGACATACTGCATGGTAGTCCAAAAGTGTGAAGTGTACAAAGGATCGGTCACAAATGATCTTCCACGGAATCTCATGTAACCTAACAATCTCATCTAAATATACTCATGCCACTACTCTAGCTATATAAGTGGTCTTCACCGGAGAAAAGTGAGCCACTTTTGTCAATTTATCAACCGTGACCATAATGGCGTCATGGTGATATCTCGACATAGGTAGCCCAACAATGAAATCCATGGAAATGGTGTCCCACTTCCATTCCAGTATGGCATGAGGATAAAGAAGACCTACTGGATGTTGATGCTCGGCCTTAACCCTCTGGCACTCTAAACACCATGACACAAACTGAGCCACATCTCGATGAAGTCCTCTCAGTGGTATAACTATCTCAAGGTAGCGTGCATCTTCTTCACCCCGGGATGGGCTGAATAGGGTGCACGATGTGCCTCTACCAAGATGTCCTACCTCAAGCCTCCATCTCTGGGAACATATATCCTACCTCTATGCCTGAGAAGACCATCTACCTCTAAGGAAAAACCATCAAACTTCCCCTCAAGGGGTCTCTGTGACTCGATCTCTACTCGTACTGCCATGTAGAAGTTGTCAAGAGGAAGCTGTTGAAGAATCCTGCTCCGTAAATTTGTGCTCACTGAGGTGGCCATAGCCACGTGTCTCCATCTACTGAGAGCATCTGCTACCACATTCTCTTTCCCTTCACATGCTCTATCTCCATGTCATACTCACAAAGCAACTCCATCCAATGCCGTTGATGAGCATTTAGATTGGGCTGCGTGAAGAGGTGGCAAAGACTCAAATGATCTATCCTGAGTGTGAATCTCCATCCAAGAAGGAAATGTCTCCATCTAACCAAAGCATGCACAACTACCACAAGCTCAAGATCATGGGTAGGATAATTAAGCTCATGATCCTTGAGTTTGTGAGACTCAAAAGCTACAACCTTGCCATCCTGCATCAACACACCTCCAAGCCCTACTAAAGAAGCATCATGTAAACAAAGAACTCACCCTGTGGATCTAGGCACTGCAAGAATGGGTGTTGTAGTGAGGCACTCCTTTAGTGTCCTGAAGGCTTGCTTGCATCTATCCATCCAAACAAACTTCTTCCCTTTCCTCTGAAGGGAAGTGATAGGGTGCACAATCCGAGAGAAGTCTAAACAAATCTCCTGGTAATATCCTACTAATCCCATGAAGCTTTGCACACCTCGGTCACTATAGTGGGTGTTGGCCAATCCATAATGGCTCTAATCTTGGAAGGATTGACTGTGATACCTTCCCCAGAAATAATATGACCCAAATACTACACCTCTGACTGAAAGAAAGCACACTTCTCCAAGTTCCCGTAAAGTTGCTGCTCACGAAGACACTGAAGAACCTATCAAGGTGCCCTCATGCTCCTCATGTGTATGTGAGTATATCAAAATGTCATCTAGGAAGATGAGCATGAAGTGATCTAAAAAGGTCCTGAATACCCCATTCATCAAACTCATAAACACTACAGGGGCATTTCAACCCAAAAGGCACCATTGTGAACTCATAGTGCCCATATCTCATGTGGAAGGTGGTCTTATGAATGTCACCTCTGAAATCCTCAATTGATGGTAGCCTGACTTGAGATCAATCTTAGAGAACACCGTGGCTCCCTTCATTTGATCAAACAAGTCATCAATACGAGGAAGAGGATAATGATTCTTGATCGTTACCTTGTTTAACTGGTGGTAATCAATACACAACCACAATGATCCATCCTTCTTCTTCATGAAGATCACTAGTGCACCCCAAGGGGATACACTAGGATGGATAAGGCCCTTCTCCAAAAGGCCCTCAAGCTGTAACTTGAGCTCACAGAGCTCTGGGGTGGTCATCCGATAAGGTGCCCATGAGATAGGCTCTACTCCAGAACTAGATCTATATGGAAATCAATCTCATGTGGGGTGGCATCCTCGGTAGCTCCCTTGGAAATACATCAAAAAATCTCTCAAGATGGGATGATCATCTAGCGATGGTCCACTAGACCCATCCTCTGATCTATCACTGACTATAATAAACATACATCTGACAACCCCATCACACACACCGCTTAAGCTGCATAGTGGAAATGGTGTGAATAGAAATGGGTCTCCTGACCCCAAGATCACCGACTCAACTCCTAAATCATCTGCACAAGCTATAGTCTTATGATAACAATCCATCCTAGCCCTATGTGTAGATAACCAATCCATACCTAAGATGACTCCATATGAGCCCAAAGGAAGAATACAGAGATCTGAGGTGGTGGTGAAAGGTCCCAAATCACAACACACTCCTTAACTAAGGATTCCACAGAGATCTTGGCTCCAGAAGCCATCTCGACATCCCAACTAAGACCCTACCTAACTACCACCAGCCTGCATCACTCTACTAAAGATGGTGCAATGAAAGAATCAGAAGAACTAGAATCAAACAATACAGAGGTAGGAATACCACCAATGCTACTGTGGTCTCAATGACTGTGCTCTGGTGCTCTACCTGGTGGTTCTCAACCGCTGCATAAATCATGTGACTATGTCCCATGTCACCAACTATTGGCTCTGAAACCTGTGCCTTACCCTTGTTAGGGTTCTGAGGACAATCTCTCCAAAATTTCTAGCTACTCCACATCCAAAGCAACCACTTGATCCTCTCCAAGGAGTAGCACCTCTAGTAGGTGCCCTAGAATCCTATGGTGTGGATCTCGATGATCCTGGCTGTGGTTTGTTATGGCCTCTACTGGTGAGCTCCTGCTGACTGAGCTCTAGGTCCACCCTGTGTCCTGATGGGACCCCAGAGGAGGCCCCATGCTCGACGACTCTCTATGCATCATCTCTCTCGTGGAGGTCTATAAGGTGGGAGGAGACTGCCGCTACTATGGCCTAAAGGATGACTGTGAGGAATACCACCTACCACCATGAGGAAGAGGTATTGAACCTCTTGATCTACCATCCTGCATCTACTGAATGTGGCTCCTGACTCGGTCTCTAGCCTGCTGGGTTTTACCCCGAGTCTCCTCCATAATATAGGCCTTCTCAATGGCCTCTGCTAAAATTATGGATAAGTGAATCCACTTTGCACCTCCAATATCAAATTAGGCCCTAGATGAACCGTGAATCCACACTGCTCATCTGCATATACTCTACATACTAAGTAGATCTAGAAATCTACTCTCATACTCTGCCACTAAAGAGAAGCCTGTCGGAGGTCATGGAACTCATCAATCCTCTGTTGGATGAACCTCCGTGATAGATATCTACTCCTGAATCTCTCCTCAAATATCTCCTAGGTCATTATCTCTGAATCTACATGGAGCTTCTGCTCCTCTGTCCTCCACCATACTCCTGCTCCATCCCTTAGTAGATGGATCGCAACACGAGCTTTCGTGTTGCTAGAACAAGGACAAAGCTTGAAGCAACCGCTCAAGCTCACTAGCCAGGCCTCTACCTAAAATCCACCTGTATCACCTGAGTAATGTGAGGGCCAAAGCTTCAAGATCTCCCTGATGTGATCCTCACGTTGTGGTCTGTCGGCCTCTAGGTCTCTCTGCACGCTCATCCCTAAGCCTAGGGCTCGAGACCTCTCTCTATGCTCTGGAACTCTGTCACCCTATCTCCTAGGTGGTGACTCTACTCTGACTGACTCCACATGGGAGTTCTCTCCTCTATGCTCCTTCTAAGTCGAGGAGATACCTAACCCTCGATAGAAGGAGCTCTATCATGACTAGCTTCCTGTCCTCCACCTAATCCTCCGCGTAGAGTGGCATTAACATCCTAAAGGGTCTATAGAATCTGAGGTAGAATGGTTGCTACACCCTGATCGGTGGTGGTGGTGGTGGTGGTGAGTGAGTCTAAGTCTCTGTGAAGGTTCCTCCCACTCCATCTGAGCCTCCTGCATAGACCAAAGTGAGAGTTAGTTCATTTGCTAAGTTATACACAACTTCCATGTTTACTAAAAATATTCAAATTCTTGCTAAGTTGTTTTCTAGATTTAAGTGTGCTAGGTTTAAGTTTTCATGTCTCAAGTTTTCTAGTGTGCCCAATGGTCCAAGCCTTTGAACCACTACTCTGATACCAAACTGTAGTGCCCATTTAAACAACCACTTGAGACCCAAGAAACAACCTAGGGTTAGCTAGAAAATTATGGAATAATTTTTTTTTATTAGAAGTATCTACAACCAAGTTGCAAGACATCAATTTTCACTGGTAGGTTCTAGAACAAATCCTATTTACCAAAACACAAGTTTCCTTTATTAACTTATATCAAGTTCACAAGGTTCAATTTTAGGGTTACATGTTTTAGTTAGGTTCAGGGAGTAATTTACCCCATACCTGTCTCTCTAACAGGCTCAGAGTTTCAACTAGATTTTTCTCTTACTTAACACTTCAAAATTTCCCTAAACCATTCCAATGGATAGGAAATTTTCTCACCTTTCCGGTGATATAAAGAAGTCCTCCTAACTCCTTGTAGAACTCAAGATATGAGTGGGCAGAGTTCTAGGGAAAATTTTCCCTTAGGGGACACGTGGCAAGAGGAGGGGAATGCGCTTTGGATGGATTGGTGGGTCGCGGGTGGCATAGGGAAATTTTCCCATCGCATAGCTCAAAGTCACAAAGCATTCCGTGCCCCCGTGGGTCCCCGGGTGGACACGTGTGAGCCAAGTCCCAGTGCAAGGTGGAGAAAGGAGAAGAGGAAGGGGAGAGTGGCGGGGTGGATTTAGTGCTTTGCCCAATGATGGAAGAGGAAAAGAGAAAAAAATGTGTGGGTCCGCGCACCCATGGAAGGACAAAGGAGATCCGAGGGGAAGGTGGAGAGTGCGGGCCATGGGAGAATTTAGAAATTTTCCCAAGGCCAAAAAAAAAAAAAAAGGAAGAAGGGTCCACCCTACCCCCGCCATCCACCCCAAAGTGCCATGTGGCACCTTCTCATTGGCTACGGGCCGTGGGGCCAAAATGAAAATTTTCCCAATTTTTTTCAAAGGGTTAAAAAGTTAAAAATTGTGCCTCCGCCTTAGCCCCTAGAGGACACGTGGCACCCTCGGATTGGCTGCGGGCCGGTGGAGGAAAATGAAAATTTTTCCCAAGAAATTTTTTTCAAAAGCATAAGTTTCAATTTTAGAAAAGAGTCCGCCCTTCCACCGTGCCACGTGGCAGCATGTGATTGCTGTGGGGCCCGGCGGGGTGGCGGGTAAAATGGGAAAATTTTCCCAAGGCAAATTTTTCAAAGGGATAAGTTTTAAATTTGGTCCGCCCCTCCTAGGGTGCCATGTGGTAGGCCCTGATTGGTTGTGGGATGGTGGGGCCATGGACCTTTTTGGGAAATTTTTCCAAAGTTAAAATTTAAATTTTTCTATAGTTAGATTAAATCTTATTATTATTTTTTGAATGCCAAATTGAAGTAAAACTTCAAATGGCCATAACTTGAGCTAGAAAGCTCAGTTTTTGGGAAAACGAGGACTTTTGGAAAGCCTCGATGCCCTATTTGCACAAAAATCATCAATTTTGGAAATTGATGAAGTTTGAGAGGTCAATTTAATGAAAAAATCTGCAAAGGTTTTAATTAGTGAACTGATAGTTTTCAAATTCTCAATTTGGTTAAATTAGAACTCCTCCTTCACTCAACATGTCAAACAGACATGGAGGATTAGTCTAGGGAGGGTTTAGAGTGTTTTAGGAAGATTAATTTGTCCAATTGATTTCAACTTTTTTATTTTTTCCGACAATAGATAGGAAAAATGACCCAAGGAGGAGTTCAAATTCAATTTTGAATTTTATTAAGTTTTGGAGGTTCTTTCTTAACTGTTATGGTAAATTTGAGTTTCTTAGGACTTATAAGTATGAATTTTAATGTTTCTTATTGTTTGGTATAAGTTTGAACTGTTCATTTTATTAAAATGTGAATTGCAGAATGAAGTTTATGACAGTGAACTATTTCTTTTAAATTGGTATTACAATTTATCATTTGAATGTGCATATAATTCCTAAACTAGTCCAATCCATTTACTTGATTAAAACAACCATTAATTTCTAAGTTAGATTTCAAGTTTATTTCAATTCAAATATGCATTTTAAAAAGGAATATAACATTGTCTTGTCTTCACATGCATTCTTTTTTTCAAACAAGCAATTTCCAATGTTTGACAACAAATCCAAATCCAATGCACAATACAATTTTGAGAAAAGAATGTAATTCTTCATTGATTATCAAATACAATTTTACAACTTTCTCCTTTCCATTTGATTTCTAAAATACATTACACCATGCATGTAACAACCTTTTCATTTCTTTTCCAAAACAGGGAACAAATATAAATCTCTTGTACATTTCACAATTTAAGTTCGATTTCAATCTTCCATTACAATACAATAACTTCACATTACAAAATTTATACACTCATCCACTCGAAGTGGGAAGGGATTACAATGAATTTGCTCAAAAGAATGGGACTATCAAAACTATATCTTCTTGCTCCAAAACAACAACATGCTAGTTTCTCCATCTTTTCATCTTTGATCACAACAAGGAAGGGGAAAGGCAATGCTCTCCACCCAACCAAGACATCCAATGAGAAAGGAGAAGCCATCCTTCCTCATTGGCCCCCGAGCCCCAACCATATTGAAATAGAGAATGAGAATCAACTCATGGAAACAATGGCTTCCACAACAAACAAACAACATTTTCACATGCATAGATCAATAAGATACACATTCCAAACAAGAAAACAGTTCACAACTACATTTGAAACCATTCACACAAAACATAGGCTTGATCAAGCAAGCCAACAAGAGCAAGAACTATGGGGAACTACTTATGCCTCCTATTTGGAATTGGGCATCCACCTAAAATCATACCACCAATAAACATATCAAATCCCATAAACCTTATATCTCCCAACCCCTCCTTATGCCCCCCAAAGTTTCTCCCTTATGCCCCCCAAGAGTAAGAAATGCAAGCAATTTCTTTTCCAAGGTGGATCCCAATCCAAAACTCCCTCCACAATAAAACTGGTGCCATTGGCAATCCCTTATGCCCCCCATTGGAAATCCCCATAGCCTTCTCCTACACCATATCCTAAGTAGTCTACCCAACCAGCCAAGAACACATAACACAATCACCATTTCAAACATGCATGCAAGAGAAAGAAAGAAAATATTTAAAACAAGCTCAAGATCCTACCTCTCCATACTGGAGTTTGTTCCAAGCTCACAAGCTTTCCAACTGTCAAAGTGCAGTCCAAAACCAGAAATGTTCAAGCATGCAAAAGACTCCAAACTTCCTCCACAACAAGCTCCAAAAACAAAAAAAAATGTGCCCCAAGAGGAATGGACAAAGTTTCAACAACCCAAAATAAGCAAGGAGTTTCACTTTTAAAGGAGAGGGAAGAGAAGAGGATGATGTGGATCCATGTGGGATGCCACATCATTCTTCCTCAACCCCAAGAGGAAATCAACATCACCACCAAATCATAATAAATAAAATGACAAAATGACTTACACACTCCAAAATGACCCATACTCCAAAAGGACTGAATTAAAAATATGTAAGAGAAGTGCAATTAAAACTTACAAATTGTCACTTCAAAATGCAATAAAAATGCCTAAATTTAACCTCCAAACCATAGGTATGGTTGGTGAATCATTTTAAGAGGTGTGGGACAAGTTTAACTTGTCCCACAAGCCTCCAAATTTGGCCTCCAAGGACAAATTCGAATTCTTAAGGAGATGAAGTGTTTAACACTCCAAAAATCTATCTTACATACTCTTACATATCTCTTACACCTTCTTACACATTTCTTACACACTCTTCCAACATTAACATTTAAAATCAACAACTTCATTAATTACATTCCATATCCCCAATTTAATTTAATTAAAGTTTAACTATATGATCTCTCACATTAATCTACCACATTTAAATTAATTACAAGAAGGAACACATTACTAATAAAATACATACAACAATAATTAAAAAAAGGAACACATAATAAAATACATATCCCATGGTCACATATAATGGAAATCCCCCCATGGGAATCCCTAACAACAACACACACACACACAAAATAGTTGCCATGGTGACCTTGTTGATTTCACCTAGAATTTAATATGGTTAGTCTCAGTCCCCGACATTGTTGTGATTTTTAACCTAAAAATGCAAATACCTCCTTTGGCCTCATGGCCATATCAGAACATCCAAAATGATATAAACAACATTTCAAGATCATCTAAACACATGAATCACAACAATATCAAGAATTCAACATTATCATTTTTAATTCATAAATCAACTATATCATCATCTATGTTATTCCATACTAGGTCTACTCAAAATATCAAATGTCACAAGTCCAAATCAACATCTATAATATGTCCATGTCAAACAATATATCATCATCCACATAAAGAAAATGTATCTAGTAATCATCATGCATACTAACTGAATCCAGATCAATAATAATCCATGATCTAACATCTAACCATCATACTAAACAAAACATAATAGTGTCCATAATATGATCACTAGTATAAAAATCAGTATCCAAAAGTGTCAAACACACCCGTCGAAGATATAGCATTTTTGGTCTCGGTGGATCCGAAAGGGACTATGCTACCCCGGATGAGGTATCCCGTAGAAGCACAAGGAGTGTATGAAGCGAGACAAGGCCTTCACTAGTGTTCACTGTGCCATTTAGACATTTATACATAGTTGGTTTAGTGCTAAGAGATTCCATTTGTAAAGTATTGCATCCGATGACCCTTTACACCGAATCAAACAACAATATTTCATGCATTTTGCAAACATTAGGACAATGAGATAACCGTATGGAGATGGATAAAACTATGAGAGGATTTCGAGTATAGCGCCCCGACATGGAGGTTTTGGATCCGACGAGACCTCTCTAGGTGCCATGGAGTCTCGAGAAATCACTGTCACAAAGATATAACATTTTTGGTCTCGGTGGCTCTTAAGTGATTACGCTTAGATGAGGTTGCTCGGAAGCACTGGAGATTTGGCCTCCAAAACAAGGCCTCCACTAGTGTTCACCAAGACATCCATGATGTTGGCCTAGTAAGAAATTAGATAGAATTTTAAATCATACAAAATTTAAACAAAATCATTAAAGTATATATTCAAATTAAATTCATGAAGAACATACCTTTGCAAATTCAATCCAATTAACCCCAAGGATCAATTCTACTCTTGACAAAAGAGTAATAATTCCTTCATGATCGATTCATGAACCTTCCACGATTCTTGTTTAATGTCTGAACTCAATATTTGATTAAATTAATATTTGTTGCAAGAACCAAATGTGAATAGTGAAGTATCTTTTGATGTACTTCATAGTCTTCAAACAACCAAGAGTTCGATTTTTTTATAGGATATCGTCGAAGCCAAGTTACAGTGACTACCACTAACCCAATGGGATACTCAAGGTATTCACCATAAAATGACTGTGGAATTCAATTTTTTCCCCTTTACACAACAAGACAAGAAATAGTCTGTTCCCTCTTCATTAAATTCCATCACAATAACTGCAAAATCGTGCCCTACATCACAAAGTAAAACTGAAGTCAAATTTAGAATACATTAAGAGTTGACCATTTAATAATTTATAAATCTAAAACATGGCATGTACATATATGTATGTACCTTGTTGCACTAAATTAGAGACTTGGTCAAAGTTAGGTGATGTTGTCATTTGATCTCAAGACCCTTCAAGTTATAATGCTCATGAAACTTGATGTGTGTCGAGTGGAATTAGAGGTCTACAAAAACAAAAATATTCATTCCACCTACTACTTGTGACTCACATTCATTCCATGTAAAATCAATGCATGAAATACAAAAACATTCCATGCACCTAGTATAAATAGTCCAAGCATTTGCATCGAACTATATAATGAGTGCATATCACTTGATCATGCAATCTGTCATACAATCTTCAAAGTTTTCCATATTTTTTCCTCTATTAACCAAAAATATCTACAAACCATTGATCTCTCTTGATATTCATGGCCCATATTCTTAACACACCAATCAACAATGTTTTTGCATCTATAAATTTAGCACCATCCTTGAACTTTAACTCTTCTCTCGCAAGTGCTCTTTTCATACATGCTCTTGCACCATCATTCTCTCATTTTCCATGCCCCGCCTCAATAAAAATCTAGATATGTTGTACATTTGTTTCTTTGTGCATCCTTCTTAGCCAATAAAATATCTCAGTACATTCTTTAATTTTAATGTTCATTGTCCGATCAAATGTAATGTTGATTGAAACTAATGTTCCTCTTATTCAAGTTCACAAAAAACCTGAAACACCCTTGTACATATTCTATAGAATGTGTTTTATCATCACGATGTAGAAATGATAATATCTTAATATTTTTCGATTTTCTTAGTGCTTTACGGAGAGTGCATGAATGTTATATGCACAAAAATAACAACACACCGAGTTATAACATTGAGACAAAACCTTCATTTGCGATTGCAATGTGTAATTATTTACAAAGTCAAAAATGAAAAAATAGTACCAAGTGGGAATGTGTCCTTGCTTAAATTGAATTGGTCATCTAAATATCGAGCTCTAGTGTGTGTGCCTTGCATACTCATAAACAATTTCGTCTCTCTAAATTTGACGATATATTTTGATACAAGTAATTGTTTTGTTACAAGCTCACACCTCTTAGATTTTTTTCTATATTTTAATTGATATGCCACCGATTTATATTTGTTGAAAAGAACCAATTATTTTCCTATTGAATTTGTACTCTTCTCATGGATACAACTTTTTAGATTTGGCAAGCCACCATATACATTGCATGTTCCATCCGAACTAATTTCTTATAAAACAATTTTCTAGATGATTTTTCACAAAATATTATCAGAATAAATTCCCTTGAACACTTTTGTGGGACATTTAATCCACACTCCTGCAACATGATGTCACTATAAAAAACATGACGTATTTGATAAAAAAACATCATAATGCATTGACAATTAAACATGATGCCTACAACAACAAGTGGTACGTGAGTGATAGATTTTCACATAAAAGGAGTTTCTCATTTCAAAGAATCTTTGGCTAATGTTAATTTTTAGATTTTCATTCTTAAACTTAGAGAATAATTTTTTTGAGTCATATCTAAGAAATGTTTTGCACACGATTCATGATTACGATAACCTATTCTTCTTTTTACTCTATCTCTTCTATTCAATGACACCCTTGGGTTCTCATTCCAAAATTTTACAATTATTTATTTTAGAATATCGATGTATTCTTGTCTTTCCATGGAAGTCTGCTAGAGAAATCCCAATAGTCAATGTTATTGACTGACTTAAGACATTTACGTCTCTCTATTGCTTTCATTAGTATTTTTTGTTTAGCTTCAAAGAACTGGTTGTTTTTCTAAACAAGCATTTATTAACTGTTTTATCACTTACTATACAATTAGTAAGTACATGCCATGTAACATTACTATCTTTGGGGCGTATTTTTCCACCTACATTTTGGTATTCTTTATGTATGTTTTCAACAATTGACGCATTTTGATCAACAACACTAGATGTTCTTAACCCTAGGGTCTTCATTAATTAATTTCATCAATGTAACAAATAATTGACATCTTTGTGTGTCATTTAAATTCTCAAAGTAATTATCCCAAATTCCACTAGCTTTTCTTCTCGCATTTCTTTCAGACATTTTGTTAGGCATTAGTTTTATAATGTTTTCATTAATTTTAATTAAGTGAATTGGTTTTCTTCACAAAATGGAAGGAGGTGTTCTTGGTGAAGATTCATTTACAAGGTTACTTTCTTCATTCAGTGTTTTCATACAAATTTTAGGGTTAACATTTGGATTCTTAGGTAAAGGTTCAACAATTGGATTCATATCAATTTTTTTATCCATACCAACATTATCATTCAATTCAATATCATTATTCATTACAAAATAATTATTCTCTACATTTTCATTATGTATTTCATCCCCATTTTCTAATACATTAGCTACATTTGATATAGTAGATGTACCTTGCCCTACATGAAGTTTTTACATTCTCTTCAATTTCTTTATTCTCATCTCTTCCAATTGCTCTGGTGTCTTGTTCTTAACTTTCCTCTTGTCCTTAGCTCTAATTTTATCACCCATGATTATAAAAATCAACTAGTGGGGTAGGGGAAAAATGAACTACTAAAAAATCGTGTAAGAATGTACAGAAAATTACAGACCAAACAAAATGTATGTAGAAATCCCATGAAAGAGATGAAAGGGACATTGGGGGACCACAATATATAAACAAAGCATAATGCGTACGTGTTATGATTTTTCCCTTTTTCCAACCCATGCCTCAAGGCTTGGGATCCATTTGAATCCCCAAGCCTGAGGCATGGACCTGCACAAACACAACAAACCACATGTTTTTGCAGAAAAATGCAAAAATCTAACTTCACCATGATAAATCAACATCAAATGATTGATTCATTTTAAAAAAATTATATACGATGACATAAATCAGAGTTTCTTCTTTGTATAAATATTATTTTCCAATTTTTCTAACAAATATAAAGGTTTCCATATTATTTATTTTCTAACTATGCCTTTTTATAGCTATTTTTTGAAGTTTAAACATGTTTATCTTTTGTCGTGTATCTTTTTTTTGACTCATCGAAATTGAATAAAAAAATTTTAGGCACAAACTAGGACTAATTCTATACATATTAAAAAAATAATTTTTGATATTTTTTGAGGTAGTTAGGGGGGGCACGGTCGGAGCTCCATTATTTTTCAAAACATAAAATTTATGTACTAGAAAAATCATAAAAAAATTCTAAAAAAAAAAAATTCTAACACAAACTAGATTCTCCTAGCTATCTTTCTACCAAAAGGTTTTCAAAAATATTAAATGGTGCTCAAAATATGGTGAGGGGCATGAAAGTCACTCTATTATGTTTTTTTAACAAAAACAGAGCTTTTTGTTGGTATTTTAGTTATATGACCCACTTAAACTTATCCATTTTCAATACAATTTAGTGGCTTAGAAACTAGACTCAAAATGAAACGATTCATATTTCCACAACATCTTCCAATTGTGAGTATAACTATTTGAAAAAACTCGTACAATTTGAATTTTTTTATTTTCTAGAAAAAACGTCCACTTAAGACCCCCTTTTGGCCCCCAACTTGGTGCACTTACCCATCTAACTTATTTTTGTTTAATAAATCCTATCAAAGTAAGGAAAGTTCAAAAGTATAAAAATCATTTTTGTACTCATATCTAAGAGGAATTGAGGAATTAGAAGAGTAGTTTATCTTCTAGATAGTACTATTTATCAACTTAAAATATTTTATATTCATGTTCCTAAACAAGCTCTTATATATATTTTAAATCATTCATGAATGGTGTAATCACATGTGTATGTTAATTTTTTTGCAAGTTTTGTTTATGGATACAGATCATGATGTGCAACAGTATACTAATGTGATAATTTTTTTTATGTAAGTACTTCCCAAGAAAAATTTCAAACACTTGGTGAAGATGGATTTCAAAAAATTAAAAGAATTTTCCCAACAAGAACCACTATCAAGAAAGAAAACAAAAAAAGTGTAGAGATAATATATGGTGAATTTGTTAATTTGACTACAGTTGTTAGAGCACATTTGTTGGTTACATTCTTGAATCATGTTGATATGAAGGAAACCTTATAATTTTTGGGTATGGATTTTGGATAGGAAAATTCAAAATGTATGGAAGAAGAATTTTTGCGAATGTGTCTAAAGGAATAAGTTCCTTGGGTAAAAAAACTAGGCATTCGATAAGAGTATTTCTTGTAGACAAATATTAAATTCAATTGTAAGTGAATATATGACAAAGTATTGTCATGTTACTGCTATCGCAAGGTATTGGGTGTATCTAGAAAGATGTTTAGTAGGTGTGAAAAGAGGAGGAAGACATTGGATAATTCTATTGTGGAAGAAAATTGGGAACTAATGTGTAGAAATCACGTTCTAATAAAATTGATGAGAATATTGTTAAGATAGTTTCAGATTTTTGACCGAGAGGAATCATCCTTTCCAAATGTAAGGGATGTTTTAAAACAAAATATAGCTCACAATAATTATGATGAATATATAAAACATTCACTTGAAATAACTCAACATGAAATGTACATCAAGTTTACAAAAGAACATCCAAATGTTAAGATTGGATAACGAATGTTTGAGAATTTGAATCCTTGGTATGTGCGAGCTGATAAAGTCCTTGAAACATGTTGTTGCCACTACCACGTTGAGTTTGATTATCATTATCAGGTACACAAAATAATATTACATATATTGAGGTGTGTTTTCATTTATATCTATATTAGAAATTTGATTAAATTTTCTTTTATGATATGTGATTTAATTTACGTATTTCAAAATATATTATTTTTAAGGTGTATAGAAAGTTACGAGAAGCATCGAATGGTCTTGAAAATGCCCCCTAAATGTGCGAGTGAATTCATAGCTTCTATTCTTTGCACAATATCTGATGATCATGTTGATGATCATATGACTTGCATCAAAGGTGTTTGTGACAAGTGTGGGGACTTGAAATTATTTCCAAAAACAAATGAAGACTTGGACACAATTAAAATGGTGGCTTGTAAGAGGTGATTAATAAATAAAGAAAAAATATAATTATTTTTAAATTTGGAAGTACATATTTTATTTTGACTTTTTATGTTTACTACAAATGAATATTGTATTGATTTTTTAGGTTCAAAAACATAAAATATTAAACACGAATTGGAAAGGATTTAGCTAAGTTGGATTTGATAGAAGAGGAAATCCCCATTGTTGCATTCATGCAAAGTTTCCAAAGTTTAATTAGTCCGTACATCAGACATTCTCACTATATAAAGTGGTATTATACACAAGTCAAGACCAATAGAGACACATTCCCTATCGGTTCCATCTTGTTCACAGTCAATTTTGGTGAGAATTACTCATTTTCTCATCAAAAAGAGATTCAAACACAATATTATCATATTGACCAGGTTACCATCATGGTTCAAGTATTTTATATGCATGCACAATTGGATTTGGATTGGTTTGAAAGTATAAATGTGAAGAGAGTTATCAAGGAGTATCACTTCTATGTAAGTGTTGCCAAGGAACATGACACCCACTTTGTGCAACATTGTTTTGTTTTGTTCTTTCAATATCTTCATTAGAGAGGAATACAAATAGATCAATATTTTATTTGGTTGGATGGTTACACATCACAATTCAAATCCTCTCTCCCTTTCTTTGCACTCAGTCAATATCATCATCATCACAAAATACCTCAAATATGGAGTTTTTTAGAGTGGTCATGGGAAGGGAGAACACAATGGTGTGGGTGCATTTATCAAATGTGCTCTAAAGAAACAAAGCTTTGATTATGAGGTAGATCATTTGATTGATGCCCACACCATTTTTTAATGGTGTAAGAAAGATTTTGTAGTTCAGGTTTCAACCTCATAAGATTCAACCCCACATAGAGTGTTTTAGGAGATAAAATGTATGCACATTTAAAACATATGTATCTTGACGTGAAATTAATTACAAGTTACAAGTTAGATTTTTTTCTTAATTTTGTTTTTTTTTTAATTTACTTTATTGATGTTGTACATGATTAATTAGGTATTGATCTAAAGACAAAGCATGGATGTGAAAGGATTCCTAATTCTAGGTATTTGAACTTTGTGATGACTATGGATAATAATAATTGGAAAATCAGTATAAGAGATTATTATTGTTTTTTTATGAATGCATGAACAAATCATATTCAGAGTGCAATAGTAAAAAAACATGGGTATGTAGGTGAATGGAAGAAATTTCCTTTAGTTTTGGAAGACACATATGGATCAGATCATGATGATAGTTTTAAAGATGTGCCCTTGATTTCACTTGATTATGACCACATATTTGGATTGGTTAAACAAGGTATTTTTTTATTTAAAATTATTGTATAATTTATACAAGATATAGATCATTGAATATTTATTTACATTTTGTTGTAGGTGATGTAATTGTAGTCATTGCAGAAGAAGACAATATTGAGAAAGTGGAGTACTACTTGCTGTGATTGATTAAAAAGAGAGAACAAAGGTAACATGTCAAATAACAAGTGAGGAGATAACATTTTCTAAACTCGGCTTAGTCAGTAGTGCAGAGAACATATTTACAACAAGTGAAATCCTCAAAAGTGGGATTAAATTTTTTGATTATAAATAAGACAAAAAGGTGTATCATTACATCCATCACATAATTGCTACAGGGTTACAATTGCATCAGGTGAAGACTAAAAGTGGTCAACGCAAAAAATGGAGACTAGATGTAGAAGATCATGAAATTTTTTTATAGGTCATTGAACAACGAGCTGAGCCACTTGGTATTATGTAGAAGGACCTATAATATTATATATTGATGTCTTCTGAATGGAATATTTTCTTTATAATTTATTTGTCACTTTGGCATATATATTTGACAAATTTCTTGCTATGAATTAAAATTTATAACCTCCGGTCCTATATATGTTATGGATTAAAATTTCTTGCTATGAATTTAAGCTTATACTAGATGGGGTTATGATTATGTATGTATGTATGTGATGATTCTTATTACTACACTTACACTCCTATTACACATGATTGTACATATGTTTCTATTAGTTGAGGTATACAACACACAAATCAATTTTCCCTTAATTGGATTTTAAAACATCTCAAGTTACCTTTATAAAATCATGATGATAACCTATTGTTTAATAATCTCCATAGAAGCCAAGTAAGGATTAAATGTTATCGATTGGTTTTATAATCTTCCACATGAATTTATTAATTGTTTAACAAAATTTGAGTTGATGATTTCTTAGCTCTCATTTTCAAATTAACATTGGCATGAAGGTCACATTTTCTAAATTAGTTGAAACTATGCAAAGTACAAAAGAACATATTAGTGGTCTTATATGTTTAGATTCAAAACAATGGTTATTAAAAATAACTTGTGAGCCATCAAATAGAACAACCATTTTAGAATGTTATTTTGTTGATATTTTCTTTCAATTATTAAAAATAACTTGTGAGCCATCAAATAGTGAGATCCAAAGTCTTTTTTTGATATTTTCTTTCAATTATTAAAAAAATGTTTTACATTCCTATGTCTCCACATGAGGTTTGCAATGTTATTAGAGAATTCGAAACTAAGCTTGCACAAATGTTCTTAAGTATGGACCCAATATTTTTTATTCTTCCAAATTTCTATATAATTTAAGAATATTATAATATTTTTCTAACTAAGAATGACACTATGAACATGGTAATTGCTATAGAACAACCATTTTAGAATGTTATTTTTTTAATAAAGAGAAATGAGACAATGAAAGATGCATGAAAAGTGAATAAGAATCATACAAGTAAAACCCATAAGTATACCATCTCTCTTAGCCTCACATTTTGGTCTTCATACGTTCAAATTTTAGTAGTTAGCCTCAATCAATGTTTTTAGAAGTAATTATTTGACGCTCATAATATGCAAGAGGATAAATAGAAGCCAATTTATTATATTTAAGATTCTTCTTCTATGATTTATGATATTACATATCAAAATATAAAATTCAAGATATATGACAATATATAGGTCTATAAAATTAGACAAATAGACCTTAGAAGATGGAAACAAGATGGTCATATTAACCATTTTTGAAATGGGTAAACAAGTGGTCAACCACTTCTGAAATGGGTAAGGATATAATTTTCTTTGTTAATTACAAGCTTGAATATATAAATTTGATCACCCATTCTGGTCATAGAAAAAATCACTCATTTTTTAGTTTTTATGCATATGACTAAAAAGTCACCCTTCTTGTTCAAAATGCTAATCGAAACTCGATAGCTTGCAAGACCCATTAAAAAAAAGGGATATTAATGGAAACATGTGTTACCCATCCTTTATTATCAAGTCCCTCATTCTTTAATAAAATCAAAATCAACACTCTATGTAATCAAAAATATCTAGTACAATGTATATAAGCATCCCAACCCTTATCTTTTAGTGCAAGTTCAACAACTAATAAATGCTAGAATTCCCTCTAATATCAATCTCCATGATTAATTCCATGTGAATCCCTTCAACATGAATGAACTACCTAATTTCTCAAGTCATATTATGACCCCTCAAGCAATAATCAACCACACTACTTTTATGAAAACAAATAGTGTACTTAGTTTCAAAGATAATTCTAAACTATTGAAATTCCAACATCATCCATGAAAATGAGCAACACTATATTAAATTTCCTTATTAGATGTAGAGAAACCTCTAGTTTTATAATGAACATACTAAATAATATTCCATACATTATTCATAATCATCCTATCACTTGAGGGTATAGCTCTATTTAGTACAATTACAAGATGAAAAATACTACAATAGTTAACACATAGTTATAGGAAAAATCAACACATTGCATATGCCAATGAACAACTTCAATAACACAAGTAATATACAAAACCATGGATCCTTGAAAATCATATCCAATCCAAAAAATCATCCTTAATACCTTGAGGAAGTAATACAACCCAAATAGTAGTGGTAAATAAAACAAATTCCTTAAGCTATTATAATTTATAGATTGATAATGAAAGCCAATTGTAGAACTTACAAGAGCAATGATTATAGAGAATAATCCATATAGGAATAATGCCAATTAAAATATGCAACAAAGTATTACAACATTGAAGTTCCCCATAATAGACCAATTTTTGTGAGCATCAATGTGCCAAAAAAATGAAATAACACATTTAGAGGGAATTCTATCATTTGCTACTTATATTGCGAACTAAATGATTCTTCTTATGTAATTCTATGCTACATTACATATCAAAATATAAAATTCATGTCTAATGAATATATATACACATGTGTCTAAGTCATATATCAAAATATAAAAATCAGGTCTAATGAGTATATATACACATGTCTAAAATCTCATGTAAACACATAGATATATACATGTACATGATGAAAATACTCATACAACATGTATCATCAAGGCTTCACCATGCAAAGAGGGTGAGTACCAGACCCCTCACTAGGATCTGTTGCACCTTGCATGTTAATAAAAAGAAATATACACATCAGAAACTATATATAACATACTATATATTAAAATTTATAAGAAAAATTCTACAAAAATTTCTTGATTAATTGAATAAATCATATAGAAGATATGCATAATTTATTACCTCACTATCTATCTCCTAGTAGATGTTACGAGTATTTACACTATGTGTAGATACCTATCCCGTAGATCGCTATATAAAAAAATAAATTAAATGCATGGAGTTCATAAGTAGGTATTTTGAATAAATTTCATTAAATATTAATTCTAAAACACAATAAAAATAGATATATCTCTACATGTATATACCTCTGTGGAATGTGTCTCCAAATCTATGGGACTGCCAACGGAAACAATCTGATGCTCACCCACAACCTCAACACCAACAAATAATGAGCCAAATGAGCCAAGTTGACTCAAGCCCTTGAACATCAAGATCCATATTTGCTCATTCAAGAGCTATGTATATGTCATATGGGGAAATGGTGTGGGCTGTGAAGCACCACACGCTGGAGTAGTAGCCTAAACATGAACTCAATATTAATATTAATAAATTGTAAAGTAATGATGAAATAAAATAAATTTTAATTAAATTAAGGTTTAATTTTCACACACTGGAACAAAAATGTGCTGAACATCGGGTGTGACGATCCTAAGAATAGAATGTCGATCGCAGCAAGAATGTGATGATGTAATACCGTGACTTGAAGATACATTTCCTCTCTGCTCTATAAAATATAAGACTCGATAGTGGAACGGTGCAATGCCACCGAATCAGCTCATATACACGCAACAAGTCAAAAACATGATGCATCCTAGCCAATGTGTCTAAGTGGGATCTATAACCACCTCGAAGTCATCTGGGAAAATTAAATGTGCACGAGTGTATACCTAATTGCATGCATCGCTACTGCTACTAGAACCTCCATTGCTAGTACCACATCTCTCAAGGTATTGACTCACATGGTCAGAAGAGATCAATTGGGTCTCACAAGAAATTCTTGTTGTATATATCTTCCCCGGGTAGGTATAGACAAACGGAAAATATGGAAATCAAAGAAACTCAGACCCTGACATTTATTGAGTCGTCCGCAGGTAAGAGGATGTCGACACAAAAATATATGCGCCAAGGTGCAGGGTAAGGGTGCATGAACAGAGTGTCAACATGGAAAAATGTGCGCCTTTGCGCACATAAGGGTATGTCGACATAAGGATGGATGCACCAAGGCGCACCTTCAGGAGGCGCAACATTTTGAGCGCTAACAGAAGCGAGACTCGGCGCGAGATATTCGAGATGGCCATAACTTTTTGACAGGATCTCGGACTCATGCAAGGTTGGAATTTTCAGAAAGCTTACGAGGTCCTATGTCCAACTATGATTGGATATCTTTAATTGGGTGAGAACAAATTCTTAAAAATGCAAAATACAGTTCGCCACTTTTTGGGGTCGCTAGGGTTCTCACCTACCACCATAATGAGATGAATTAAATGCAACCTAGAGGTGGTTGGGGTAGTTTTGGATTTCCTCTCTCTTTTCTCTCTCATTCTTCCTATAAATTGTAAGGAGGGGATTCTTTCTAAAGGTTGGACATTCTTGTTTTGCCCCTCCCTTCTTCTCTTTGGCAGGTGAATTTGTGGAGTTCAAACCTCCCATTAAAAATTGTAATGCAACTTTGCCTCTTGGAATTTTGTAGTGTGTTGTATCAATATTTGGAGCAAATAATGCATGTCTGTGGATGATTCTCAACCCTCTCTGTGTTCATTTGCATCCTCTTGATCTTTCACTGCAAATCTGGTTATCTGTGCATGATCTTGCATTGCATTTTTATGGTTTGTGTTTATTGGCAAGATAGGTGTTCTTCATTCCTCGGTGCATCACCTTTGTAGTTTAGGTTTTATTTTATGCATCTTCTTACCCTGTCTCCTTGGAAAGTTAGGTTAGGTTTTGAGCAAACCCTCTCCATTTTTACGGGAGCATCCGAACAGAGGAATAGGAACCGGCCTTCATCTAGAGAGCTTTTCTGATTTCACAAGGTCCCACACTTGGGAAAAGCTCCATGTTATGTAATTGCACTGAGAGTCTCAACCCATCGAGTTGCAGACATTCAAGGGTGCTGTGATTTGCCATCAACAGTTTTGGCACGCCCGGTGGGACCAAGAGGTCATTCCACAAGATTTGAAGGAATTTTCAAGAAATTTGGACAAAAAATTGTAGGTTTTACAATTTCAGATTTATCACCTTCCAGGCTGAACTTTGAAATTGATTTTCAAGGGCTTAACTTGCTCAAAACAAGTCAAAATTTCACCAGTTGATAGATCGGGGGATAATCTTCAAAAGGGTATTCTTAGATTTTTGATATTTTGAATTTCAAAATTTCATGGTTTTTGGTATTTTAGGTTTTCCCAGTTGCCTTGCATGACCTGAGTTTTCGCCTGTACCTTTCGGAGATTAGTAGCTACACAACAATACCCCATAACCAAATTGAAGAGCTATATCTTCTGGGTCCTTCAAGTTTTAAATTCTATTTTTAATATTGTCAGGTTTGGTGTGTAACTTGGCATAAGCTAGCCTTTTGAGGCTCATTATCTAACACATCTGGTGACTCCGAAGGGGTAGAATTCAGTGGTATAGCAGAAAAATTGCCCAGGCATATGAGAAGAATTCGAACCAGGTTTGATACTCGAGAAGAGGGGCTATTTGTCCACTTGCAACTATCACAAGGTAGAGGAAGGAGAGGAAGAAGACCACAAAGATCACCATCTCCACCTAACGGGATTTGTCTACACCTCCACCTAGTAGACCTTTCATCCAATCAACAAGGGTTCTTAGGCCAATCAGAATGGCGTAACCACTAAATCCCTTTGTCAATTTCACTGGCAGTCAGTCCACTTGCTCTCAATGCACAGAATCCAGTTCCAATTGCAGCATTGAAGAACATTCCATTTTTCACTGGAGAAAATCATACCACTCCTGGTGATCATGTCAAAGACATTGCTAATGTGTGTGCAATCCATGAGATAAATGAAATGGATGTTGTTGTCAAATTGCTGGCATCTTCATTCAAAGGGAGGGCATTGCAATGGTTTAGGAGCCTTGGAGCTGGTACTATCCAAAATTGGAATAAGTTATGCATAGTCCTCCATGAGCAGTTTGGAGAAAAGGGAGACAATTTGTCTCTACTAGAACAATTGACAACTATCAAGAGAGCTCCCAATGAGCAGCTAACTGACTTCAACTTCAGATTTCAAAGGTCTTGGGATAGGATTCCAGTGGCCGTTAGGCCAACAGTTGAAGGTTCTTTTCTATACTATCTTAAGGCTTTGAATTCTAATATTTCTATGTTAATTCAATCTATGGGAGGCACAACCTTACCTGCCACTTATAGCATTGCCATTAGGGCTAAAAACTGTCTTATTCAAGTTTGGTAAGTGGCTCGTGAGCCTCCCATGCCCTTGTATCCAAACTTAGAAAATCCAAGCACTAGTCAAGCACCCACTTTGGCTCCTATTCCCACTCCTAGAAATCAAAGTTCAAATGAAACTTCTACTTCATCCTCTAGTGCTTCAAATGAACTCCAGGAGGTTATGAAACAATTACAGAACCTTGGAAATGAGCTGGTGACTATCAAA
Organism: Taxus wallichiana var. yunnanensis; assembly: GCA_018340775.1. NCBI lineage: Eukaryota > Viridiplantae > Streptophyta > Pinopsida > Cupressales > Taxaceae > Taxus > Taxus wallichiana. Next base: position 931,993,999 of record CM031237.1, read on the forward strand.
AGACAGCAAGCTCAAAGTGCTAGACCATATCAGCCTCAAGCGCAGTACCAGGCTAGGCCACCATACTAGCCCAATAGGCCACCCAATCCAGCTACAAATCAAAGCCAAGTAAGGCCTCCCACCAATAGACCATTTCAGCCCTATAACCCCAATGTTGCATTTGCTTCTAAAGCATTAGTGCCAGTCCAAAACAACATAGCTCAAGAGTATGATTGGTGTTTCCCATGCAATGAACCTCACAACCAATCTATGTGCTTCAATGGTGCTTTGAACCAAGCCTTGATGGTGACAACTACGGCACGCGACCGAGAAGATGAAGTGAGTCAAGAAGCAAATCACAACAAAAGGGACATCTCAACAAAACATAGCTCCAAATGATACCGCACTTGCGAATTGGCAAGCTGAGGAATTTTGTGGCATGAATCAAACAATTTATCAGAGTGTAGCAACTAACACAAGATCAAAGAAGAGGAATATTGGTGAAGGGCAGTCATTGGCTCCAAGTGATCTACAACCTTCCATCACTCCACAAGTTGTCGGTAAGAAAAATGCAGCTCCAAACATGCAAGGACAGCCCAAACCACCTTCTAAACCAATTCACATGCCAGCTGTTGTTGCCCATGCACAAGAAAGGAATGCGCAGACTAAAGGACAACAAAGAGATGTTTCATCCCCATTTAGCATCATTGATCAAATGAAGAAGACAAATGTGAATATATCAATGTGGGAATCTTTATCCATCCCAGGCCAAAGAGATCTTCTACAAGCTGCCATGAAGAATTGGTCAACTTCGAACCAACAGGTCCATATGCGAGAGAATGTCCTCAAAAATGCTGCTCATCCTGAAGGGAATCATGGAGGACAACAAGGTAAATTTTTTAAGCCCCCTCCATTCTATGTTTCATTAATCATTGAGGATAAACTAGTACACAATTGCATGATTGATTCCAAGGGCAAGTAGTTCTGTCATGCCTAAGCAAATAGCTGATCAGCTGGGTCTCCAATATGAAGTAATATCAAAGGGGGTAGTGTAATTGGATGGGACAACAGTAGCAACGGTGGGAGTGATTAAAAGTTTGAATCTTACCTTGCATGCATGCCCCAATGTTACCGTTTTGCAAGATGTGTCAGTGATAGATTTTCCACCACTATTTGCCCTATGCTTATCAAGGGATTTCACAGCTAGAATTGGAGGCTACTTATCTGCTGATTGGTCACACATGTTGTTCAGAACAAGATATGGTACTAAGGTCACAATCAGATCTGAACCAATTGCAAACTTTCATATTGAGCCTCATACTCCAAGCCAAATCAATGCCAACTATTCAGCATTTGATCAAGAAGATTATCAAAGCACAGATGAAGCTGACACCAAAGTTGGAAGCATCCTAGATTTAACTCTTGATGAATGGGCAAGAAAGGTACATGCTTTTGATCCCTACCAAGAAGTAGAAGAATCTGAGCTAGGAGTCTATTGCATACATGAAGAAAACCAGCCTATTCCTAGCATCACCAAACAAAACCATAAGGATGACAATGAGGTATGGAAATTATTTTTCGATGGATCAAGGAGTAGGTAAGGTGCAGGAGGAGGAGTTATGCTTGTTTCACCTCAAGGCATCAAATATTATTCAACTTTTCATTTCTAGTTTTCTTGTTCAAACAACACAGCTGAATATGAGGCCTTGATTCATGGACTTCATTGGGCTAGGAAAAAGGGCATAAAGAACTTGCAGGTGTTCGGGGATAGCGAGCTGATCATCAATCAAGTCAGGGGACAACATGCTACAAAGAATGAACTGCTAAAGAACTACAAGAACAGGGTATGGGACCTCGTTGAGGATTTCGAAGCTTTCAACATCGTGTCCATACCTAGGAAGAAAAATGAAGCCGTAGATAGGCTCGCAGCTGTTGGAGCAATGTTTGATGTGGTTGACAACATCAAAAGGAAAAAACACAGCCACATATCCATGTGATTGTGAGGCCAGCAGTTCTAGATAATAACACAAGCTGGTAGGTGTTTGAGAATGATCAACAGATCGTCAATTTCTTACAAGAAGAGGCTGAATTCTCAGCTAGGAATCAGGACAGATTAGAGCAGCAGTATGGGGATCAAGTAGTGCAGTTGCGGACAAACAAGCTTCCCAAGGGTTTAGTAACATTGGAGTCTATCTTCAACCCTAACGACCAGTTCCATAAGGAAAAGGCTAACATACAGGTCAAGAGAGAAGATTCAGAGCCAATTCCGGTTGGGGAAGGCAAAACACTTCAAATTGGCAAAGTGGCCACTGAGCAGGAGAAATCAGATTTCATACAACTTTGCCAAGAATTTCCAGATGTCTTCACTTGGAGCTATGAAGACTTGAGAGGATTCGATCCAAATTTGGCACAACATACCATAGAGTTGGATCCAGATGCTAAGCCCATTAGGCAGAAGCAGAGACCAGTCAACCCTCACATTGAGCCTCTAATGAAGAAAGAGTTAAACAAGCTAATAGAGGCAAGCATTATATTTCCAATCAAGCACTCAAGTTGGGTTGCAAACTTGGTTCCGGTCAGGAAGAAGAGTGGAGAAATCAGGCTGTGTGTAGACTTCGAGACCTCAACAGGGCATCTCTTAAAGACCATTACCCACTTCCTTCAATGGAACAAATATTGCAAGTGGTATCCGGTTCGGAGAGATTCTCTCTCTTAGATGGCTACTCAGGGTATAATCAGGTAATGGTGAAGGAAGATGACCAGTTCAAGACGGATTTCACCACCAAATGGGGCACATATGCCTACAAGAAGATGCCATTTGGCCTATCAAATGCTGGAGCCACTTTCCAAAGGGCAATGGATATGGCATTCAAGGGGTTGATCAATAAAATAGTTCTGATATATCTTGATGACATCACTGTATTCTCCAAAAATGTAGTGGATCACCTCTTTCATCTGAGGCAGGTATTTCAGAGGTGTAGAAGATTTGGGGTATCATTGAATCCCAAAAAATGCATATTCTTGGCTCACGAAGGAAAACTTCTAGGCCATATTGTTTCAAAGGAGGGATTGATGATTGACCCAGAAAGAGTTGAAGAAATTCGAGCATTGCCATTGCCAAGTCATAAGAAGGCTCTTCAAAGCTTCTTAGGAAGGATCAATTTTGTCCACAGGTTTGTTCCAAACTTTGTAGCTCTCGTAAAGCCAATAACACTGATGTTAAAGAAGAGCATGGCATTTAAGTGGACATCTGAAGGCAAGGCAAGTTTTGAGGCAATAAAAGAGGCTATATCTCAAGCTCCAACTCTCGTCAATCCAGACTTCTCCAAGGATTTCATGCTATATGCCTTTGGTGGTGGAGACACAATTTTTGCAATCTGGCACAACAAAACAAAGAAGGATTAGAACAACCAGTTGCTTTCTTCAGTCAAGGCTTGGAGGAATACGAAAATAGTTACTCTTTCATTGAAAAGCATATCTTTGCGGTGATCGGGAACTTAAAGAAATTCAAGCACCTAGTCTCAAAAATAAGATCCAATTATTGGTCTCTCATGCGGGAGTCAAGGACTTCCTTCTAAACAAGGATTTGAATGAGAAACATGCAGGGTGGATCACTCATGTCATGGAATATGATATCGAAATTAAGGTCACTAAGTTGGTTCGTGGAAAGGGATTATGTGAACAACTAGCTTTGAGTCAACAAGTTGAAGTAAGTAATGAAAAAGAGGCTATCTTGGTACTACAGGATGGTCAAGAATAGGAAAATGATGATGTGCCTACTCCTTGTTGGACTCAGAGTATGATAAACTTCCTACAGACAGGCCTATGCCCTCTAGAAATGAGCAAAGCAAAGAGGAGATACTTCAGATTACAAGCCATTCAATATGTGCTTGTTGATGGTGTTTTGTTTAAAAAGGACATCAATGGAGTTTTATTGAGGTGCATTGGGACGGGTCAAATTGAGAGGGTGTTACAAGATTTTCATGATGGAGATTCCGGAGGACATTTCGCCCCACGAGTAATAACTCTCAAGATAATGAAGGCAGGATATTATTGGCCGACAGTGTTCAGTGACTGCTATACATGGATAAGAAAGTGCAAGAAATGTGCACTCTTCACAGGAAAAGAAAGACTAGCAGCACTTCCATTGCACCCAATTTTGGTTGACCAACCATTTATGCAATGGGGATTGGACTTCATTGGGGTCATAAATCCTAACTCAAGCCAAGGCCACAAGTGGATTCTCATGGCAATGAGACTATTTCACCAAGTGGACCGAAGCAGTAGTGCTCAAAGAAGCAAATGAGTCTAACATACTAGACTTTTATGAAGGAATAGTGACCAGGTTTGGTGTGCCACCACTATCATATCAGACAATGCATTAGCATTCATAGGTTCCAAGATTATAGAATGGGCTGTCAAGAATGGAATCTATTTGAGCACCTCTTCAAATTATTACCCGCAGGGTAATGGACAGGTAGAGTCCACGAACAAGAATTTGCTAAGGATCATCAGAAGGACTCTAGATGAAAACCAAAGGACATGGCATACCAAGCTAAGATCAGCATTGTGGGCTGACAGAATAATGCCAAAGAGGTCTACTAGTAATTCTCCCTACAAGTTGGTCTATGGGAAAGAGGCAGTATTGCCTATATCATTAGAATTGCCAGCATTGGAGCTCATGAAGCAGTTGGAGTTGTCTGAGTTCAAACCAATGGAGGCCAGGTATGCAGAGTTGATGGAATTGGAGGAAATCAGAGAGCATGCAGTTCAGACGATTGAGAAGGATCAGGCCTTAGTAAAAAGATGGTTTGATAAGAAGGCAAGAGCAAGGACCTTCCAGGAAGGGGACCTAGTCCTAAAATGGGATGCAGATCGGGAAAAACTAGGAAAGCATTCCAAGTTTGATGCCATTTGGAGTGGCCCCTATATGGTCATGGAATGTAAAAGTAGTAATGCCTTCCAATTTTCTACATTGGATGGAGAAGAACTCCTGATTCGGTTAACGGAATCTATCTTAAACATTTCTACTAAAAGGAAAAGGTTTACCCTTGTAAATATTAGCCTAGGTTTAAAATTCCTCTAAGTGCGTATGCACATCGTCTTGTTGTAGTTAGGTTTCATTTTCCCTAAGTGCTCCGGCATAGGTTTTGGCTGCTCTCGGGTTGTTTTCTACGGTTCAAAATCTTTGTCAGAGAAGAAGTTGTAGTATCGGGCTCAAGATCAAGTATCGAGGTTGGTTTGAGTGTATTGCTTATGACTCCATGCCCAATGGATTGCTAAAAGGCCACGATCTTCTACTAAACAGCGGGTGATCCCGTTGAGTTGCCAAATTGTTGTATATATCTTCCCCCGGGTAGATATAGACAAACGGAAAAATATGGAAATCAAAGAAACTCGGGACCCGACATTTATTGAGTCACCGCAGGTAAGAGGATGTCGATATGAAAATATATGCGCCAAGGCGCAGGTTAAGGGTGCATGAAAATGGATGTCGACATGAAAATATGTGCGCCAAGGCGCAGTTAAGGCGCATGAAAATGGATGTCGACATGAAAATATATGCGCCAAGGCACAGGTCAAGGGCGCATGAAAATGGATGTCGACATGAAAATATATGTGCCAAGGCGTAGGTTAAGGGCACATGAAAATGGATGTCGACATGAAAATATATGCGCCAAGGCGCAGGTTAAGGGCACATGAAAATGGATGTCGACATGAAAATATATGCGCCAAGGCACAGGTTAAGGGCACATGAATAGAGTGTCGACATGGAAAAATGTGCACCTTGGTGCACATAAGGGTATGTCGACATAAGGATGGATGCGCCAAGGCGCACCTTCAGGAGGCGCAACATTTTGAGCACTGACAGGAAGCAGACCCTGGCGCAGATATTCAGATGGCCATAACTTTTGACAGGGAGCTCGGATTCATGCAAGGTTGGACTTTTCGGAAAGCTTACGAGGTCCTATGTCCAACTATGACTGGATATCTTTAATTGGGTGAGAAAAATTCTTAAAAATGCAAAATACAGTTCGCCACTTTTTGGGGTCGCTAGGGTTCTCACCTACCACCGTAATGAGATGAATTAAATACAACCTAGAGGTGGTTGGGGTAGTTTTTGGATTTCCTCTCTCTTTTCTCTCTCATTCTTCCTATAAATTGTAAGGAGGGGATTATTTCTAAAGGTTGGACATTCTTGTTTTGCCCCTCCCTTCTTCTCTTTGGCAGGTGAATTTGTGGAGTTCAAACCTCCCATTAAAAATTGTAATGCAACTTTGCCTCTTGGCATTTTGTAGTGTGTTGTATCAATATTTGGAGCAAATAATGCATGTCTGTGGATGATTCTCAACCCTCTCTGTGTTCATTTACATCCTCTTGATCTTTCACTGCAAATCTGGTTATCTGTGCATGATCTTGCATTACATTTTTATGGTTTGTGTTTATTGGCAAGACAGGTGTTCTTCATTCCTCGGTGCATCACCTTTGTAGTTTAGGTTTTATTTTATGCATCTTCTTACCCTGTCTCCTTGGAAAGTTAGTTTAGGTTTTGAGTAAACCCTCTGCATTTTTACGTGTGCATCTGAATAGAGGAATAGGAACCGGCCTTCATCCGGAGAGCTTTTCCGATTTCGCAAGGTCCCACACTTGGGAAAAGCTCCATGTTATGCAATCGCACTGAGAGTCTCAACCCATTGAGTTGCACAGACATCCAGTGAAGTACTGTGATTCACCATCAACAATTCTCACAAGACCCTTGATAACACCCTCATAGGCACTCATAATGACAGGTGTTGCGACATCTTGAAAGCCTGCTAAGAATGGTCATGGCCTCGCTACAAGCGGTCGCACATCAACAACTAGAGGATCTCCCTCCTGTTGATATGGTTTCTTGTGGCTAATATGGCCACGCCCCTGCTTGTAATAAGGTGGGATGTCTAAATAGTTCACCTTTAGGTTTAGGTGAACCTCAACATGTAGCATCAATATGAAATATAATGGTAATTGGTCATTATTCAAAAATTGGCCTTGAGAGGCCACAAATCTAGGATAAATCAAGCGTGCACAAAGGGGACATGAACATCTACTTACATAATATGCCCTTATTTTTGGTTTGCCTACATAAAAATCCAACATGACCTCTTAACGAATTCCTTATTAGGAAGTCATAACTGAATCTCATTATATCCTACATCTCTTGAGACACTTGATTTTAATGAATCCATAAATTTTTTTATTGACTCAGAATCAAATGGGTTGTATGTTTTCAAGTTTTTTTCTATTCTTCGAAGATCAACCAATATTTTTTCACAATGGGTTTTATAGTGCCCAACTGTAGTTGGATCCTCGAGAATAGATTGCAATTTTTCTATCTCTAATTTGGTCCTCTCAAACAAATTAGGAGCGGAAGAAGCCATGACTATAAAAAAGTAAAATTCAATTTAGATTACACATAAATTTAAATTTCCAGGTCAAATACTAACAATAACAAACATATACTTTTCCTATATAAAACATTTCATTATTAATAGATAACTATATAAAAGTAAATGTTTCATTACTAACAATAACTAACAATTTAAATTGATAAAACCAACAAAAGATGTTACATGAAAAAATACTAACAATAGGGCTAATTAGAAAAAATACTAACAATTAAGGATGGATAAGTATGGAACAAAGTATACAAATTGGGATAATATTGTTCCTGAGATTCACTTTCATAGTTTTTATTGAGAAGCATTGCATCTCTACGAAAGAGAAGGATATGAGTGAGGCACAATTTGAGGAATAATATTTTTACAACTCTCTAAATTATTCAATATATATGTGTGTTAGAAGAGAACTGAAAATAAAAAACAAGAAATCATTACAATAACTTCACATCTCCCATGTATGAGAAGGTTCAAGAAAAAGTTCCCAAATGGACCTGCAATTTTTTTAGAAATGAAGTAGTGAAGAAGTAGCTACCCCTTCTTAGATATTTGAATCTAGATAGTTTTGAGTGTGAAAGATTTACTTGAGAGAAAACTAAATCAATGAAAATATAATGAGAAAGATAAAAAAATTACTACTTGTACTATGAAGATAGTGATGATTAACGAGAGATATTACTATATGATGAAGTTTACTATATTTTTCAAATTCATTGTAGGAATAACAATAATACTAAGTAGGATCAACATTAGATTTACCTTTTCCTCTTTTCTCAACTTGGTTCTTGTAGAAAATGGTGTTGGTGTTCAATTTTTTATTTAACAATTGGAAACTCTTGAGTACATTATTTTCATATTTAGTTTAAAATATAAAAATGCCATCTTTTCACTGATTCAATTTGATTCACAAATAGTATTTCATTACTCCCAAATATCTCATTTCAAACTCTCTTCCCATTTATTTATCAAATAATTCAAATGAAACAAATTCTATTAAAATGAATTCATCTACAAATTCTATTGAAATTATTGATTAGACAAATTTTAAGAAACATTTCTCATGGTTTACCTAGCAATAAGTTATAGTAAGGAAAGAGAATTTACAAACCATGTCCTTTAAAATCCTTGCAATTTCTTACAAACTGTGACAATGTTCATAGTTGACTATAACAAACAGGACATAGAGAAAGTCAGGAAGAAGTAAGAATGGCATGGTGAATTAGATGGAAGGATGAAGCTCTAAACCCTTTGCATAACATCTAAGGAAGGTAATGAAAGAATTTTTATGGGTCTCAGGCCTTACACCATTCCAATTTTTAAATAAGGTATGACATTTTCTCCATCACTGTATTGCAGGCTTAATGACCTAGTTTGAACTATAAAATTTATTTTTAAGGGATATTTACAAATGAAGACCTATTACAAACTTACACAAAGATGTTAGGGCCTAGAGGGAGATGAGATCAAATCATACTTTGAGATGAAGTTTTGTAAATGTTCATAACCTAGTGTGGGGTGATCTGTAAATGAAATGAGTTGATTGAAATTTAAAAGTAAACGGATAAACATGCAACACGAACCAAAAAATGTGTTCTTAGGATAAAATTTGTGAATCCTAGTCATGATACAAGAGATTTAAGTAAAGCGGTAAGTATTGCGTAGGTAGTTTTGTTGCCAACATTCAATGCAAAATGAACACTGTTCAACCATAATAGGTAGGATTGCTCTACTAGGTTCCTAAAAATAGTAATTGCCAACTTAATAAGCGCATTGAAAGAAGACCACAACATACTCGTGATGCACAATGAACACTGAAATTTGTGAAGCCTAGTCATGATACAAGAGATTTAAGTAAAGGGGTAAGTATTGTGTAGGTAGTTATGTTGCCAACATTCAATGCAAAATGAACAAGTCCTCTCCATCCCGGGGTCTTATTTTCTCAACGGATGAGTTGATTTTCAAGTAAACAATGACCAATGTTCCCTTTAAAAATATTCTTCATATTAATTGAGTCCACTGGGAACCCTTGAAATAGATAAAATTTTGGTCGAATTTATTTTTCAAGGGGAAAAAATGGATTTTGGGAATTTTATAAAACTAGTAGTACACTCTTATGTTGCTGCCTGCTCTAATTGTATAAGGCTCCATAAGAAAAATAGAAAAATAGTGGGTATATATATTAACTTGAATCAAGATTGTTCTATTCCAGGTAACAGTCGGTAGTTGGTTGCTTAATTGCATTTCTTTCAATGCAAAATGAACACTCTGTTCAACTATAATAGGTAGGACTACTCTGATAGGTTCCTAAAAATAGTAATTGCCATGTTAATAAGCGCATTGAAAGAAGACCACAACATACTCATGATGCCCAATGAACAACAAAATTTGTGAAGCCTGGTCATGATACAAGAGATTTCTTGGGTAAATTTGTTTCGTTTCCAACATTTAAGGAAAAATGATTTCAGTTGCCTATTCAACTAGGGTTTCATTTTTTTCCCATTTTATACAAAAAGAAAAAAATTACACATACCTGGGGTGTGGATGCTCAAGCTCGATGTGGGATATTTGTGGGATCCAACTCACCGTGGTTGGTCGGTTGTTGGCTCCAACTCGATGTGGGCATGAGCTCACTCGTCGGATGTGGAGTCTTTGCACAAAGGAGGTGGGCAAAGGAAAAGTGAGATCCTCTGTGCCACCTCCAATATATAAACATAGGGGTTGGCGTGGAGGTGGTTTTCTGAATGGGGGTTCATGCAAAAACACCCTTCGCACGAACCCATTTCTTGCCATACGTGATAATAATGTATGCTATGTGGCACTTCACATGAAAGGGGTTCGTGTCAAGGGGGTGATCATGCAAACCCCCTTAATTTTCCACCTCGCGCGCATTGCCCACTCATGTTTTTAGGATAATGTGTGGGACACAATACAATGTATTGACACATATAATTATACATCATTCATCTATCAAATCTCATTTTTGTCTCGCGGATTGTATAAAACCACTCAAAAAAGGGGAAATTGTAGACACCTAAAATTAACACCGCTAATCCTCGTGCCCGCATCCACTAGTACCCCTTCATTATCACACTACTATCGTAATGTACATTAAATCCTTATCCTAAGTCTTATTACTCCCCATAAATATCATTCTACAAACCGTAAAATCCTATTTTACCCCTTCTTAAACAAAACAAAACCATTTAACAACATTCCTAACCCACATAACCTCTTTCCAACACGTATCATTTATTAAAACAAATAAAAACCTTGATTTAGGAAGTGGTTTCAACCTTTTTCCCATAAAACACTAAATCACCCATGACCAGACTCCAATCGCTAGTGATTCATCTCTATCCAAATATCAATTTAGAATCTAGTTACAACCTCTTTACTATTAAAACCAGATCACCCGCAACCCTACCGAATTATCGGTGATTCTCTTTGGTTGTTGGCGACCCTATATAAATAGGTTCCAGGCCTTCATTTCAGGAGCTTCCTCTATTTTACTTCATAGCTTACAACTAAACATGGCTGAAGGACTTCATATCACATTTTCTTTGTATCATAGCCCTCTCATATCTACACAAATATCATCACATCAACATTAAAAGGAAACAATATCTCTTCTTCAACCTTTAGAGGCCATTCAAATGTCCAGGAATCAGTTTAACAATATTTGGGCATCTACAATCTCCCTCTCTTAGGTAATATCATATATTAGTCTTCATTTATCAACTGGTACAAGGAAAGTACCTTCCTTTTGCATTATCATCTCATTTCTTTTTCATTTACAAGCCTCAATCAAATTTATTTCGTTCATTATTAACTTGTGCATTTCTACAACAATTGTCGGCGATTCCTCTAATTGTCAGTGATTATCCCCAATCATAAATGATTCTCCCAATCGCCAACGAATCCTATCTGTTAGATCATTTTAAGCTCAAATCTCATCCTTTAGACATCCATATCTCATTACCTATTTCTACTCTTCCTTTGCAGGTGCCTGTCAAACCCTATCAAGCTCCCTTGAGCCATCTATAGCACTTTATCAGTTATCTTAATCAAATCTATTACTCAGCTTGCCTTTGTGAGTACACAACCATCTACATTCTTACTCCTTTGAGCCATTTTTTGATCCCTAGACTCCCTTTGGATTAGGTATCACCATCAGACCATCATATAGTCGTGGACCACGTCAGTTCCTTTTCCTTTGTATTGTTGGTTATATCATCTATTTTATCATTTTAACTTATCATTATCGATTGATTTACGGAACATGAATTGACATCCTTGTAAGGAAGTCCATTGAATTATGCGGATCGGCCTTTGTCATGGAAATACGCCATATATCTATCTAATCCTATCTTTTTCTGAGTGTTTTTGCATTACAAGTAGCTTATCCCATTGGAAAGAAGGAGTTGTGCATACTCTTTGATCCATCAATGTCATTCAACCATCATTATCAACATCGGTCTCATGGGTATCGTTAAACCCCGCCTTCTTCTGAGGTTAGTTTTTTTTTGTTATTTCGCTTCATTAATTTAAAGTAGGAATGCAAAAACATCTCTCGAACACATTGTTTAGAAATAATGCTTAATAAATATTTCCTCTTCCAACACATGACTATATAGTGGTTAGACAATCCATTAAATGTGCATGGAAATGCATGCCTCAAAATATATGTATCAAGACTATCTTTCACATAATCGAAGGGAACGTTGGAATACTTACGTCATCCGTTTCTAGGACTAAAAGTTTTGCAAACAGGATGAAGATAAACTATTTTACCTCCTTTTTGGGAGTTCTCGCCTTTTCGGAGATAGATCAAAATGCTTTTGATTGTTTAGAAGGATGCTCCTTCTTCACTTTCAACTTACCATTACTCTCATAATCACTAAGAGAGTCTTATTTTTGTAGAGTCTATTAAGTGCACATCACCTCATATATTTTAGATCATTCTCCAAATTCTCTCTAAGCACCATTGTATCCCAATCTTGCATGTTGAGGCCTTTCCTCGATCTCGTATGGGATTAACTATTCCCGGCTATTGGTACCAAGGCCCTTTCCATCATACCCCATGTTGGCAAGAAAAATTGAGTCAATACCCTTAGTATTCTTTTTAAAATAACCAAAATCAACATTTCTTTATGATGGGATAAAAGGGAAACTACTGAATAAATTACAATGCACTCCTCTTATTGTGCACCTACGATAGAGGGTTGTCTCCTTGAATTGGTAGAACCATTTGTCTCCTCTACTTGTTCACCAATATGAAATTTCACGAAGAACTCATCGTTGGCTTGCAATTTAGATTTCAAGGTTTCAATGACACAGAGAAATTATTCATGACTTGTCAAGTTGTCAACCTCTCCCTGGAATTCCCGATTATGCTCTTCCAAAGATTTCCATCTTTTCACAGGTACATGTTCTCCTCCTCTAATTCCTCTCCCATCTCTGTGTTGTCGACTTCACTCGCGTGAGCTCGAGTTGGTGTCATGGTATGGTTGAGTTCATTTTCTAAGCATTGTGCTTACAATATGGTTAATTCGAAAACTAAATGATAAAAATAGTAAAGGTAACTTTGTAAATGTCCTTCCACAGACAAACCAGTTGGACCCTATGGAGTGTCTTTGTGTTTTCAAACTAAGTGACGATGTTGTTTTCCTTTGGTTTGTTGAACTCGAGATCACTTTTAATTTCTTGATTTTGAAATATTTTAATTCCAATAAATTTTGATCAAATAAAATTTTTCTATGGAAAACAATAAAGTTAATCCTTTCCAAAGACCCTCGATAACGTTTTTAGGTGTTTTTGAACTACCCATGTCGAACCACTTTATAAATTATCGAGAAATTCAAAATAGATTTCAAAATTTAATGATTGAAATAATGTAAAATAAAACAGTAAAACAATGAATAAATATATACATATAAATAAATGGATAGAACAAAGAATTTAAAAATAATAATAATACTAAATTAATGTAAGGAGAGAAATTATAAAATCTCATGCTTTTGTTGGAGGGTGGATGAATTTGGTAGGGGTTTGGCATGACGGAGGAGAAGACAGTCCTTTGTCAAGTGTGTGAATTGCAAATTCCTTGGTATGAGTGAATTGGTGAGTTTGGACGCATGCAAATTACTTGTCAATGCGTAGACACGTTGGTTACTTAGCCACCTATCCTTTTTCAGTCATGTACATGAGTATGAGCATCCATCAAAACATAATTAGTTCTATGAAAGGCCTTGGAATCCTTTTAGCAAATGTGGTCAACCCAGCGCACTCCCACCTTTGAAATCGGGTATGTCTCATGGATAACAATGATTGCAGTATATGCACAAACGAGATTCATTGAAAAGGCCTCATAAGAGTATAGCCTTAGGAGTCTTTACAGCCTCAAGCTTTGTGAGTTGGATCTTTAAAATGTTGCAACTTATGTTCTCTAAAAAAATCTACGTAGAAGTGGGAAGGTGAGGTAAGGTTCAAATGTTATGGAGATAGTTTGAAAGCATAGTTTTTTTGTAGTTAAAAAATGTGGAATGGATTGAAGGAACAATAATTGTTTGAAATTTTTCTTAACAAATCGTGGTCTCATGGATCGTGAATGTGGACCGCTTAGAGCCCAGTGTACCCTGGTTTGACTACTATCAAGCATGGTCATCTTACCCTTTTCTTGCATGATCTTAATGTTTCTAGTTTTCCTATTTTAATGGAGTTGAAAACCAAACTATAGAAGAATATTATTTTGGTGAGTTAGATAGGTTGTAGTACCTTACAAAAAATTTACCTCCTTTTTTACTCAACTTAAAAAATTAATTTGAATATAAATCTAGCTCCCAAATTACCTCTTGAGATGTTTGAAAAAAGCGTAATAATAAGAATAATGGATACTAAAGCCACCCAGTTGGTGAGTTGTGCGTGAATTTGAGTTTAAATCTACCACTTGGCAACCTTTCAAAATGTTGATAAAACCTATTTTAATGACACACATAACATCTCTCTAGACCTCGAAATGGGAATGTGAAGATTTGACTGTGTTCCTTTCATGTGGAGTGTTACTTGAAACCTAGAATGAATATGAAAATTCATTTCACCATTTTTTGTCACGTGTTTTAGAGCACAATTGACCTCTTTGTAGCTTAGGATAGTTGCAGAAAGTGAAAAGTTCAGTTTGGTTTTGGCTTGTCATTTAGGACCCGGGTGGAGGAATGGAATTAGGTCTCCACATACCTCTAGTATTTATCCATGATAATCACTAACAATCGTTAGTTAATAGAAAATCACTTTGCAAGTTAGTTATTCAAGTGGTATTTGTAGGCCTCCCGGTCGTTGGGTGACGAGGTCATTCAGGTGCAACTACTACTGGTAGCTCTAGAAAGATGGGCACCAATTAAACCAAGTTCACTAGTTTTGGCTTCTATTAGCTCCGAGTGTTTCCTTGTATGTAGGGGAGTAGATGGGAATGTGACTATTGTGTTTTTGAGTCTCATAGTTTTGAGCCACTTGACTAAATTTGATGGTTTTTGTATTAAATTCATAATAAAATGGGGAAAAAAATTCATCGGACCTTATTCAACTAAAATATCCATCGAGAAACTTATAAACGCTAACATATGATTGTATGGAACCTCCATTTTTACTTGTTTTGAGAAATTTTATTGTGGGAAAAATGGTGTTTCTCTCTTCTCTCTCTCTCTATGACTCTCTCTTTAGCTTTGAAAATGAAATGAAACGACATTTGTATTTCTTACTCTCCCTAGAAGTGTGTTAAGTATTGTTTTCATTATGATTGGAAAACTATGAAATCATGAATTATGCTAGATTGTAGGGAGATGCCATGCTAGCTTTTGTGCTGACCATGTTGTGGTTGTAGGTACCATGGATAGGAGAAAGTAGTAGTGTGTTTACTATGTTGTAATAACATGTACTAATGTGATGAATACATTGTATATTGTGAATGGTAACTCTACTGGATGTAAATTACAAAATGAAACTTTTGTTTGTAATGAGATGTATAATGAGATGATAACATATACACTAGTTAACTACTTACGGTCAAGTAACATCAATAGACCTAGATGAAACTTTGAAATTTTTGTCTCTATGTCAACTTGGCTCTATAATAGAGGCCCTCATCTTGACCAGCAATGAAGATGTACAGTCTCTCTTGGATAATGACACAATGCCTCTATAACAATACTTTGACCTATGAGATGATAATCTTGACAAACTACAAACGCTACATCACCCCGACCTCCTTTGTAATTATATCATTGAAATGATGAGCTCTTTGCCGTTGACAATGATGTTCAACCAAAATCAACTCTTCGTCTTGTCAACGGGATCCTTTTCCAATTTTCGCCACCGAGAGGTTCTCGGACCTCTTTGACAAAATATCGATTACAAAGGTGACAAAAATAATGGATCACGTCATTACAAAACCATTTACCTCTCGCCAAGATAATAACAATGTAAAAATAGGCTCTTGATCTCTTCCAAGAGGACAATTAGACTTACACAGTATCAAGAAATTACACTAAGGCTTATAAGCCTTTATAAATTGAATAATCCTAATTTAGGGCTTTACAAATAATTTCCAAGCTTATAGAAAGATTTCAAAATATCTCTTCAAAACTTATAAGGCCTTCTCTTAAGGCTTAAAAATCAAAAGGATTGAATTCCTTTGAAATGGCTCGAATGGGCTTTATATAGGCTCTGTCGGCCCAACATATGGGTTTAATATCCATATCATTCATGGATTATAATATCCATGGATTGTGGCATGGTATTGAGGGAATTTGAGTTACACGCGTTCGGTCGCTTGTTCGAATCCCAAGTCCTCCATTCTACTTCCAAGTCTTTACGTGCCTCGCTAACATCACCTTTCCTTCTCCTCGCGCCCGTCAATCTCTCCATGTTGCCTGTCCATTTTTGCATTGGATGAAACTTAGTCCCACATTGTCTACAGTGGTTAGAGAGATACGATTTTAAACCTTACAAAGTGGCGAACTATTCTTGGCTTCAGACACACATTTTTTTCTTTGTTTTGTTGATTGTGCCAACTCTCCATTCAATTTGACACTTATACCAACATCCTTCAGGATCGACACTTATGTGAGGTGGAATTAGTTTTCTTGATAACTCGGTTTGCATCTCGAGTTGGCTAACTATGTAGCCCACCTTTGATCTCAATCCTTAGATCGAAAAATATAGATGTGGAGAAGATAAGGTAAGAGGCTAGTAGGTGCAGCTAGCTCACCCTTTAACTCAGTTCAACTCACTCTGTCAACTTGGAAATTGTGACTTGGCAATGTCAATGTGGCATGTTTGGAATTCTAGCATGTGGTGGCTTGTGAGATTTCCATGTTTCCTCCAAATTGAACTTGGAATAATAAATCTAAGATGATGATATCAATATGATGGTGGGTCACCCCTCGAAAAAGAGTGGACCCCGAGTTGATTTTTTACGACTGTCGAAGACCGAAGATGTGAAACTAAAAACCAAATTTATTCACCATTTTTACAAAATGTAACTTGTTGACTCTCGATAGGCTGAATATTGATTCCACAAAACATGTCAATACACTATCGCAAATGTTCCTTATATTTTTCCCACCGATGCCTTTTCTCGTGTAAACGGTATATCCCATGTATGGTGTTTGTTTCAATCCATTAAAAATGCGTTGGAAATATGATTCCAATATTTTCCATAAAAACCATTTCAGAAAGATTTAGGGAACATCTACAATGTGAATGATCCTATGGATCAATCCCCCTTGCTACCCCATGACACACTCTTGTCAGTAGGTTCAAATACGATTTTTGAGGGCATATTTACCTACATGGACATCACCTTGCACACATACAATTGGGGAAAAACTGATCCCCTCTCCTATTCATTGTATTTCATATTCTAATAATTCAAAAACATTCAAATATTTGTAAAAATTC
This sequence comes from Taxus wallichiana var. yunnanensis, assembly GCA_018340775.1. Classification (NCBI taxonomy): domain Eukaryota; kingdom Viridiplantae; phylum Streptophyta; class Pinopsida; order Cupressales; family Taxaceae; genus Taxus; species Taxus wallichiana. The sequence continues at coordinate 932,011,368 of CM031237.1, forward strand.
AAAATAATTAGCTTAAATCTTACTTAGATGTATTCTTGCTTGCTTATACTATTCTATGTTGCACATTTCTTACCATATTACTTTGAATCATAGTATTCTCTATCCCTTTTTCCATACATTCATGCACATTCAAATGGTAATCTTGAAGTGAATGTAGGATACTTATAGATTATCACATGATGTATGGTGTTTGGCACTATTCTCTACCATTCCCAGTGAAGCCCCTAGGGGCATCTACCTTTCCTATTTATCAATTATTTAGGTTTTATTATTTGAACATCTACTACTTTCATTCTTATTTTCATGTGTATACACTGTGGCATACTATAAATTTTTCTAACATGCTAATGGATGCTTCATGTGTAGAATTTTTCTTACAAGATTACTTCCAACCACAAGCTTATTGAATTTTTTTATCTTATTTATGTTTGTGTCATGATTGTCATTATTTATGGGCTATACCTTATCTTTGATTGTTTTTTTAATTCTATATCTTTAAAGGCTTCAAGTGTCTTATGACATCCTAAGTGGCATCCCATGTATTCAACAAGCTATTCCCTGTGTCTTTTTCCATGTTTCTGTGTTTTTGAACAAGTTTCTATTATACCATGCCATGCTTCTTCATGACTAACACTTATTTATAGTATTTCCAATTGTTTTTCATGCAACATGGTACTTACCATGTGCATTCCCTATTCCTCCTATAGGAGTTCTTTTTTATATGTGCACATCAGTTTCAACTTTCCTCATTTGGGCCATGCTCACCTTGATTCATCTCACGCAACCTTAATGAGTGGGGAAATCATAGGGTTATTGTTTTACCCTCTCAAAGTAATCCAGAGACCAGACATGGATTGGTAAAAAGAAGAATTAAAATAAACCAAACCTAAAAATAGGTTCATAATTAGAATTGGGATAAAATCAATGCAGGATAGAAGCACCCAAATTAGACAGAATGGTGGGTTCTAATGTCCCACCCGGGTGGTTTTGATTTAGGTAAGAAACAAGTATAATACAAGTTCAACATGTTTCCAATGATATGTTTCTCCAAAATCCAACAATAAATACTTAGTTGCAGGTTACTATCAAGTACAACAAGAACAAAATTAGTGACAAGTTACATAATTTGAGCAAGAGAATTAATTAATCTATTTTCTCAAAATAAAATTAGGAATGGAACCTATGGAATATGGAGGAGAGCGATATGTCCGGAATGATGTTTTATCTCGTGACTAGTTTTTGTTGGGTTTTTGATCATCTCAGTAGTGCCACTTATCTATGGGGAAAGCATTAACAGCTTGGATGGAAAATATTACAACTCCCCCAATACTCTTCCCTAAGTGACAAGATGATTAAATTATTAGTTTGGTGACATGATGCCTAAATCCTCAGAACTATTCCAACCATCTCCAAGGAAACAAACAAATAAGAACAATTCTATCACTTCTCTCATGACATACACATATATATTCTATCCTCGATTCTCTTGTTTTTCAATACACCTTTCTATTTTCATATTTAATAAGTTAAAGTTAAATTTCATTTATTATGAGCATTGACTAAAATTATATTATTTTGTAGTTCGACCTTATTCCAACAAAAGGCAACACACAAATGGAAAAATAACAATCTCAAGCACAAGATGCTCAAGCAAAGGCAATATTCAAGGAATAAACAAAAGCATCAGTTCTACTATGTACATGAGGTCACCCCTACGATCCTCATCCTTTCTTAGATTGTATGATACACGTTTCACAATCTCTATCCGATGTAATGTCAAGTAAAATCCTCATTCAACACGCTATCGCTTATAACAATCTTCAGCTCTCCACAAGGTATGCTCTTCCTATCTACTTTATGCTACCGAATATTCTTTCTCCAACATAAATTGGGGGAAAATTTAAACATGAAATCACATATTATTTACATCACGCCTTTAAATATGTCATTATATGCATGATTCCTAAGAAATAAAACTAGATATTAATAAAACTTATTTTTCTTTTATATTGCTTTATCATTTACTTTTCTCGAATGAATACTTTTATTTTGACATTGGAAAATATATGACCGAACTTTGTATTTTTGTTACATCCTCCAATTATCTCAAGTAGTAATGCCCATTAAGAATGAGAGTTCTCAGGTGCTACTATCCCCTTTGGGTGCTTATGTCATTTTCTCTCCTTTTTTCAAATTTGTAATGCCACATCGTTGGCGAGAAAATTTTTTGGGGGAAAAATTTGTGGGTTTCTTGCCAATGTGTCTAGGCTCGAGGTCCCTCTTCTTGGGTGGTGTAGTTATAATTTATGTGAATGATGGAAATGGGAAATCTGTGGTTTGCCAAGAGGTCAGGGATCCAATAGGTACACTCCACTGTACCCGCAACAAATTCTTACAAGGAATTGTAAGGGAAGATTTTCTAAAATGGGGGAAAAGGGGAGTGGGAAATTAGACAAGGAAAACCAACTCGTGAGTAGAAAATTAGATTCTTGCTAGGGCTGATTAGAAGGTTCACATTCAAAATTAATTAGAAAGAAACAAAAAGTTTATTATGCCAACGACTGAGGAAACCATACACACAAAGTTATACAAATTCATAAGTCATGAAAAGAAGAAATTCCTTTCTTGATTGGCATTTTTAACAAGTTGTACAATGTAAGGAGTGGAGGAAAATAGTGAAGGAGAATGGAAGAATGCTATCTCTCTTGTCTTTCTCAATAGATCTCTCTCTTGAGTACAAAATTGATAACCCTTAAGAATGAGGGTGTCATTACATTTTATAGAATCAGAAATACCTTTCATCTACCCCCACATGACTCTTTATTGCCTCATTCATCTCACAACTTTTCATCTCCCTAGGAATTAGGAAATTAAGTTCCCTTTTATCAATTAAGGGAAACTTATTACAATGTTTGCTAAAGCCACATTTAAATGAATAGAACGAATGTCACGATTTCTCACAACGAAGAATTAGAAAGGGGTAGAGAAGAAGAGGAAGAAGGAGAGAAGAGAAGGAAAAAGGGATGCTGATGAAGATGGGAAAATATCTACCTTTGAAGAAGAAATTACTGATGATGATGATGCACGGGCATCCGAACCATGAAAAGAGTTTTTATAAACACAATTTCAAGACCTCCTGATGTGAGCTTAGGAAAAACGGGAAATGCTCACAATGATCTTCCTTGATTACTTAATTAAGGAATATTTGTAGCTCATTAAGCTCACCCTTACTGACTCACCTTGGCTCACCTAACTCATCAAGAGATGGTGATGGACCCATCCACTACGCCTGCAATGTTATACTCTACTCTTGAACACAATTGAACTTAGGATGACGCTTTAAGGACATATGTGAAGTTTTCGTTCCTATTTTTAAACCATGAAACAATTCTACAACCTTGTGCAGAGTCCAAAAAGTGGAAAGATAAGTGAGAATGAGGCCATCTATAATTTTTTTCCCTCAACATTGAAACTTTCTATTTTTGGAATACAAGGTCATGACATGCCATTTTGGGACCTATCACCACATTTTCCCCCAATTTCCCCTTCTAAACCTTCTAGCATATTTCATCCTCTTCCATTGCTGAGGCATTGCTATTTTTAGCACATTTCTATTTTTAGCATGTTACTTTTTGGGGACCTTTTATTTTGGGAAAATTGGTGTTTTGGTCTTGCTTCTCATTTTGCAATCATTCTTCGACTGTCCTGGATGATCAAACTTACAAATTAGGGGACCTACTATCTTTAACACCAAGAGGAGCATCAACTTTGCTATTTTTATAAAGTGTCAAAAATGGCCTCGGTTTGTGACAGGGATGACATTTTTGGATTCAGCTCGTTTACATGATCTCGTGCTTTGATTTTCTCTGTGATTCTCTCACCGAGAAGTTTAGGAATAAAAAGCAAATTTTTGCCCGGTAGTAAGAGCTTGGAGCACAGAGCTACCATGACAGATATTAATGGAGTCACAAATATTTCTTAAATTTTTTCTTCCCCACCTCCGATATATGAAAAATTAATTTCTCTTAGATAGGTTTTTCATTTGGAGTTTGTGTGCAAAGTTCTAGCTTGATTTGACCACCAAATTTATGGGAAATCTGATGAATGAGAGCCAGGGCATAAAATGAAGTTTTTTTGAATCAAATGATTATGGGAATAATTTGATTTTATGTGAATTTCTACTCAATTGCCTCTCAAAATGAGGAATTCTGCAAAAGGTTTAATCTCAATCCATGCTTTGTATCATGAGATATGAACATTTCTTTGATTTTGTCAACGAGGATTTCTGGTAACACATGGGCATGGTTTTTGCTTGAAATTTTCTCTTTTCATGTTTTAGTAACTTGGAGTGATGTAAAAGTTATGCTGGAGGTGATGAAATTTTTTTTGAAGTAGCAACAATGGAGGAGAGGAAGAGATCTTGGCAGTTGCAGAGAAATTGTGCTTGAATGCAGAAGAATGGAAAAAGCAAGTAACAACCCGACAATTAGAAAAGTTAACATATTTTAAAGAGATGGGAAGGAACGAAATTTTTTTTGCACCAATTACACCAAATTTTTTGTGCACTTGGTCCAAAAAATTTCACCCCATTCCTATTGGTCTACTTGGGAGCATGTAATTTGATGTTGGGTTGAATGGGGGCTTAGGAAAAAAACCTTTTGCAGCCTTCTGGGGCACATGGATGAACAAGAGATTAAATGGGAGGGCTGGGGAGTTTTTTCATCAGATGCACCACAATTTTAGTGCACCCTATTTTGATTGTGCCACTTGGCAGCACACAATTACAAAAAGAGTGGGGCCGGGAAATGACATATAGGGGCTTAACTTGAGAGAAAGGGCTGGCCGGTAGTCATCCTGGAGATCCAAGGGCTCAAATGGGGTAGGGGAACATTTTATTACACTTTTTGAACCAAATTTTTGGTGCAATTGGTGCAAAAAAGTGTGTTTCATACATATTGGTTGGTTTTCTAGACCAGAATTTAGTTAACTGTTTGAGCTTGTGCCTTGGAGAGAAACTTGTCAGACAATAACTTGAGTACCTGGAGGAGTTTTTTGATGAAATTTTATATGATTACTCTTGGAAATGACCTTATAAATCAAATGGTGGTAGTATAATCTCTTGATTCATCTATTTGATCCCTAAAAAATTGGAGTTTTGTTCTAGATCCAAGGATGTACATGAGAAAAAATGGATGGGGACATAGTGCGCCAAGGTATTATGAAGGATATGATTCCACCATATTGTAGATATCTGAATTAAATTTCTAAAGATATATTGTTTGAATCTTAAATCCTTTCAGAGATCTCGAAGTGTTTCTTGAAGCTCGGTGGCATTTTTGACCCTCTTCATTATGTAGGCCTCTAAGACCCACTTTTGTTGAACCCGCTCCAAAACTGATTTCAAAATATAATGAACTATTTGATATTCCTCCCTGACAAATTTAATCCTTTCATTCCACTCCAAAGGGTGTGCACCAGCTCCGAGAAGATTAGAAATTGGTCTTTCCTAAGCTTTCCAAAATGCTTGTCTTGATGGATCTCGGTTGGGAATCTATTGAAAAGAGTGGGTACCCATAAATAACCTATGGGAATACTAAATCAAGGATTAGGGTGATATGAAGGAGGGATCATGGTGACCTTTAAGTAAAATTTTTAGGTAGGGTGTGGTTATCATGCTCGGAAATTGTGAATTTCCTTGTTGCACATTTGTATGACAACATTTGGCTCTAGATGGGGACATGTCATGGATCGAGCACAATGAGGACATCACATGAGAACTCCAGAATCTCCATACATACATTAACTAGTGCCTTATCCATTAGGCCTCTTGCATAACACACACAATTGGCAAGAGATAGATAGAAAGGGATAACACACACAAACATAAGTGAAAGGAAACACACCACACAATAAAGGGAAAAACACACACAAACAGAAATGGGAAACAAACCTAAATCACCTATAGTACAAGGCAAGGGAAAACCCGCTTTCATTGTAGTTCTCTTCTCTTCTCAGAGGTTACCCTTGAGTGGACAACACTAAGAAATGTTTTTGCGCCAATCCATTCACTAGTTCAAGAAAAGTATCCTCCTCTCCTTAACTATTTATGAAATCCAAGTGCTTTCATGATTGTCTGTGTACTTGGTAGGAGTGAGTCTACATGAGCTTCTTGATGCTCAATACTTCACTCAAAAATTACATTTCTTTCATTCTATTTGAAATCATTTCATAGTGCCGTTGCTTTCTCGTGTTTACCCACATTGCTAATTCTTCATTGAGCATCCCATCCTTGCCCCAAGGATGATTTTAATTTAAATTGCTTGAATATTATTAGTCCTTTTCTTTCCCAATTCGATTCTCATTAACCTATTTTCCATGAGAACCCTCATACCTATATTTTTGCTCTACTCCACTATGAGATGTTTGAATACCGATCGAAGGATCAGAAGTAAACTCATACCTATTTTATATGGCCATGACATGAGATAAGAGGTCAAGTATTAGCTTAGGATCTTTTGGGTTTTCTATTGCATCCAATATTTTTCACACGGAGTCCTCTTTTGAAATTACCAACAGTTCACCTTTGCATTCATTCAAAGCATCCTCATCTTGAATTTAAAGGAAAAAATTGGGAGGGGTTGCTTCATCATCTTAGGACTTGTTACATTCCATCACTCATTTGTCAAGGGGAGATTAAACTTCAAGGGCCTTAAACTCCTTGATTCAATTTCTTCATCATGGAAAGAGTCTTCTTATTCAAATGGGAAAGAAAATACCTCCATTTCTTCGTCACATCCATCAACTATTGACTCGGGAGGGACATCAAATTTCTCATCTTGCTTTATTTAAGCATGGCCAATCTACACTGGCCGAGGCTTCCAAATCAAATTTTTTCTTATTGTCCAGATAATGGCTTGCATCAGGAGTTCTATACCTGAGCTCGTGGTCTTCTCGTCTCTTTAGTAGCTCTTATGAAATATTGTGCATGATTGTTCTTTCAAACCTTTCATGGGTTCATCACAAGCTGATCTTGTCTCTTCAAGAGCATCTTCATCTTCAAATGGGAATGAAAATATCTCCTCATCGTGGGTAGGCATACAAGCTGGTTTCTCCATTTGAGATTCACCAAGAACCATTTCCTCTTCTTCATAGCTCACATCTTATGGCAACTCAGCACTACCCTCTTCCACCTCAAAATTTATTAATACTTCTTCAAGTTCCACACCCTCTAAGAAATAATTTTTGGTCCTATCAAGATGGGAATATCCTCTTCCTCCTCAGTTGTTATGAAAATATTCATCCTCCTACTATCTTGGTACAAAATGTTGGCTTTTAGATTTCCCCTGCTTTTTGTGTGTACCTCATCTTATTTTTTGGAAGAAATTTTTCCATGTCTCCTTGACCAGAATAGTTGCAAAATATTAGTTCATCTGGATCTTACCAACCAACTATTGGAAAAAGTCCTACTTAGAAACATTCCAAATGAATCCTGAATGTATGCTACCAAAATCATCTACAAAACCTTCTTGTCTAGAAATTTGGTGAGATCCACCCATGCATCTTTCACATTCCCTAAAAGTGGGATATCTTTTGAATACAAGGAGTAACTGATGGGTGTCATTATTCGCTTCATTTAATCAACTAATGGTTGATGTCATATTCAAACCAGGGGTGTTTTGAAGCTATATGCAACAAGAAAACTCTTAGTGAACTAGTAATTGATTGTAGATATTTATTTTTTTATTTTCTGGTGGGTTTTAAAGTGTCTCTAAGTTTTCTTGGACAAAGCCTTATTAAAGATAAACTATAAGAAACTTGCTGATATAAACATGCATTGCTGAAATGAACAAATCTTGTAGAATTGAACACACTACTAGAAATAAACACATTTTACAAAATGAAACACATTGTTATAAATAAACACACTTTGCAGAATGAAACAAGCTATTGGAAATAAACACACTTTGGAGATGTTGTTTATAATGAATTTGAGAAAATAAAAATGTACATTAAAACACATGCAGGGATGGTAAATAACTTATGTAATAGATTTTAATTTAATAATCAAAAGTATTTACAGAACTGCTAAATAACATATTTATACAAATTGCTTGAAGATATAAATACCAATAAAATAAAGGATCATGTTTCTTAGAGGAGTGGGCCCTTGCTCCACCTTGAATAAGGAGTTAAAATAGTATGATGCTCTCAAAATTAAATGGCTATCTTATTATTGAATTATTCTGTCTTACAAAACTTAATTGTGTATATGTCTATATATCTATATCATCCTCTCTTTTATCTATCTTCAGTTCTCTATATATATTTCTTCATCCAAAGATGCATTTACAATCATGAGTGTTCAATAGTTTTCTATCCACCTAAAGGTTCTAGTGAAACCGAATAGTGCCCAAAGTAGTTATGAAATTTAGAAAACTAGATGAACATACAGTTGTTGGTATTACATAAGTACTTAGGGAGTGTGAAGAACCATCAAATTGTTGGTGTGTTCCTGATTGGAGGGCCCATTAATTGCTCCATAACTGAAGTTTGATAGAATAAAAGGATTCCCATTTATTCCAAAACTTTGGAGAAGCTCCAGAACCAAAGGGAAACCTTATAGAACTAAATGCAAAAGTTCCGGAGCTAAGTGATGGAGTTCCGAACTAAGTGTTATATTTCCGAGCTAAGTGATGGAGTTTCTGAGCTTAGATGCATTTTATCCAACTTACTCAAAATTTACGTAATCGCTAAACAACATATTTATACAAATTGCTTGAAGATATAAATACCAATAAAATAAAAGATCATATTTCTAAGAGGAGGGGGCCTTTCTCCACCTTGAACCAAGAGTTAACACAGTATGATGCTCTCAAAATTAAATGGCTATCTTATTATTAAATTATTATGTCTTACAAAACTTAACTATTTATATGTCTCGTATATGCATATCATCCTCTCTTTTATCTATCTTTAGTTCTCTATATATATTTCTCCATTTGAAGATGAATTTACAATCATGAGTGTTCAATAGTTGTCTATCCACCTACAAAAGTTCTAGTGAAACCGAATGTCAAAGGCCCAAAGTAGATATGAAATTTAGAAAAATAGCTATACATACAATCGTTGGTCTTACATAAGTATTTATGGAGTGTGAAGAACTGACAAATTTTTGGTTTGTTCTTAATTGAGAGCCAATTAATTGATTCATAACCAAATTTTGATAGAATACAAAGATTCCCATTGATTCTAGAACTTTGGAGAAGTTCCAACAAAAGGGAAACCTTGTAGAACTAATCGAAAAGTTTCAAGCTAAGTGATGGAGTTAGGAACTAAGTGTTAGATTTCCGAGCTAAGTGATGGAGTTTTGAGCTTAGATGCATTTTAGCCAACTTACTCAAAATTTATAGAACTGCTAAATAACATATTTATACAAATTTCTTGAAGATATAAATACCAATAAAATAAAAGATCATGTTTCTTAGAGGAGTGGGCCCTTGCTCCACCTTGAATCAAGAGTTAACATAGTATGATACTCTCAAAATTAAATGGCTATCTTATTATTGAATTATTTTGTCTTACAAAACTTAATTGTGTATATGTTTGTATATATCTATATCATCCTCTCTTTTATCTATCTTCAGTTCTCTATATATATTTCTCCATTTGAAGATGAATTTACAATTATGAGTGTTCAATAGTTGTCTATCCACCTACAAGTTCTAATGAAACCAAATAGTGCCCAAAGTAGATATGAAATTTAGAAAACTAGCTAGACATACAATTTTTGGTCTTACATAAGTATTTATGGAGTGTGAAGAACTGAAAAATTGTTGGTTTGTTCTTGATTGGAGGGCCAATTAATTGATTCATAACCAAATTTTGATAGAATACAAATATTCCCATTAATTTCAGAACTTTGGATAAGTTCCAAAACCAAAGGGAAACCTTTTGAAACTAAGCTGCAAAACTTATGGAGCTAAGTGATGGAGTTCCAGAACTAAGTGTTAGATTTCGAGCTAAGTGATGGAGTTTCGAGCTTAGACACATTTTAGCCAACTTACTCAAAAAGGTGTTAGTTGCTTCATAGTTCATTTATTTGATCAAATATGACCTTTTTATTCCAAAAACTGAATTTCCACACATTTTGTTAGGAATTATAGAGTTTTTAGACATTTGAACTAAATCAAACAAAATATGGACAATTACATCCTAACTTATACTAGATCAAACAAAAGCCATGAAATGCAATCAAACTTGATTAAAAGGAGAGTAAAATGAGATCATTCATTGCACATTGATGAGGCATATTTTGGCCTTATCATCTCCCCACACTTACTTGTTTGTAAGTCCTCTTACAAACTCTATTCTTCAAAAATGGGATTGTGAATTCTACATTCCAACTGATTGCTAAGGTCAAATGGTTGAAACTGAATGTCCCAGTGCTTCTATTCAAAAGTGTTGTATCATGATCCTTCCTCTAGCTTTTTCTGCCAATCCTCAAAGTGAGTGGGATCCTGAGGTTCTCTATTTTTCCATGGAGACATGGGTGTAAGAAGGAGAGGAGGCCTTGTTCTCATACCCATCCACATACCTATGCATTTTTCACAAATTTGAGGAATGAGTGTACATAAAGTTCGGCCCTTTCCAGACTCCATATTAAATTTGTGGGAGATATAACTTCTCTTCTTCTTAATGCTACAAGTAAGGAATTCCCATCTCTTTAGGCATCCATCATAAATGTCCTCAAAGTTTTTCTCTTCATAAGAGGTGAAGGCATCAATACTTTTTGCAGGCTGACAATATAATGTTCCTTAAATCAGTTGTCAAAGGCATGGGACTTGAAATGTATGAAAAATGTAGATGGTTTTCCATAATGAGCTCTCATACATAGGCTAGAGGAACTAGCCTTTATTAAGTGTTCAATATCCCTTTCTTTCCAAGCTATTTGATTCTTGGAGCACGAAACAAATGCATTAAGTTGGCTTTCCCCCACATATAGATTAATCATTAAGCCTATGTTATTTTCTAACATAAAGTAATAGAGATGAAATTCACAAAGAACATTTTTCTACTCTACACCAGCTAAGGAATATGCTGTCATGAATTATGCTTCATCCTTTACTTCATGTGGAAGGCCACATGAAATCCTTGATAGTTGCCAATGGATAAATTTCTCTTCTAGGAAGACACTGTATGCAGGAGAAGGTCTTCTACATGTGAGTAATTTTTCACTCATTATATAGACCATCTGTATTTTTGCCAAACATTTAAATTTTTCTTCCTCCATTTTATAGAATTTTTCTTCCCATTCTTTCCTTGCCTTCTTCTCTTCTTCCATTTGGCTTCTTAGTTCTTAATATGATATTTTGAACTCATCAAGTTTTTTGTAGGTATCATTCCATAATTGCTTGAGTGGCCAAGTAAGATAGCTATGTTTGTACAATTTGATCCACTGAATGTACTTTTGTCATAGCACTCTGTTCACTAGCCAATTGCAATTATTTTTCTTTTTCCACCATTTGCTGCTTTACTAATGCCAATTCTTCATTCTTATCTGTGAGATGAGTTTTCAGTTGTTCAATAAGCATTTCTCTATGCTCCAATTTGTGTTTGAGGAAGTTCAATTCCTCATCTTTCTCCCTAATTATAAGTTCTGCCCTAGACAAGAACAAAGCCTGCCTAAACTACTATTTTTCTTCTTTCTCTGGGAGTTCCTTAGGGAACAAGCATTTTCTTCCACCAAAGGGGATTTCCCTTTTAGTTTCCAAGATGCCAATTTTTCTTCCTCATGTGACAGTATTGTTGAGTCATCCATCTCCTGAAAAAGCCTTCTCTTCCAATATTTCATCTTCTTTCTCCAACTCCTCAGTTTGACTTGGTAGAGGAGGAGACATTGCCATGCTGCCTGAATATCAACAACTTCTTTCTCTAAACCCTCATGTACTTCAATATTCCTTGGAGTTTCCCTAGACTTCTTATGAATTCTTTTCCTTTTAGGAGCTTCAACATTTTCTGAAGTGGACTTCCTCCTTGAACTTCTTTTGATTTTTGCTTCATGGTCCAGCTTGGGTGAACTATCACTGTCAGAGACAAGTATTAGTTCTTCTGGTATTATTATAGGGGAAGGAGTTTCTTTTAAAGAAATGATAGATTTTGCAACTTTGATCATCCTTTCAGACCTCCTCCTCTTTGGTATTTTAACCCCACTTATTTCCTTCTTTTTCTCATCGGGGGATTAATTTCTAAGTTACTTTTAGGAGAGAAAGGGGTTGGTATTCCCCTTCTGATAATATCAGAGTTTTTCTGAACTTATTGAGGAATTTTTCCCATGCTTCTTCTCCATTTTTCTTAGAGAGAAAATGATGTTGACAAACCAGATGGACTAATCCATGGTGCCTAATCGTCCATACACCCTAAGAATATTGTTGAGCCATTTTTTGGATGGAATGAAAGAAGAAACCAGGTTGGTTTACTATATACTCCTGTTTTGTTGCCCCATACCTAAGATATATCAGCATTTTAAGGACCTCCCTTCCAACAGTCTCATATTGGCCATCACATGTTAGGTACTTTACTACCCAAAATGCTACTCTGTCGAAGGGTTTGGGTAGGCTAGCTCTTTTGACCCCCTTGATGATCTTCTTAGTATTATAAATGTACTAGGGTTCATATTCACCCTCTTTCCTTAAGGTTTCTACTAATTCTTTTAGGGTTCCCTTTACAAAGTTTGGAACATGTACATTGGTACCCTAGATACATTGCTCATTGTATTAATAAGTAAAGGGAATTACAATGCTTTTAACCTTAGTTCTAGACTTCTCTAAATTCACAACAAATTCTCTTACCAGTTCATCATTGTATTTTGAGAATTTCTTCAGAAACTCCAGCCAACCTGCCTATTCAAAAATGGTTGTTACTTCTCCATATGTAAGGAGTTTTGTATCGTCTTCTGGCTCTGACTTCTTTTTGATACCCATGGCAAAGAGGACGATTCAAATTCTTTATTCTTTCAAACCCTTTCTCTGCCAGGATATTTTTGTGGAACTAGTGGATTTGGCTACAGAACTACTAGATTTAGTTGTGGAACTCCAAATATGACTTCATTGTTTCCTCCTTGAACTTCTCTGCAACTATTCCCAATTTTCTTTTATTCCTCCTAAATGATAGTTTGTTATTAATATGCCACCACTTCCATTTATTTAGTCGACATCACCTTCATGATTATTCCCTTTAATCATGATGTGTAATAAATTAATCATTATACTACTAACTTAAATCAAGTCTAATCACACATGTAAACTTTTAATTTAACCTTTAATAAGATCAAGACATAATTACCATCCTTGTTGATGTAATCCATCTACCTTGATGACTCATCATTCCTTAAAAAAATGAAAAATAAAATCGGTTAGAAAAGATAGCTGGAATTCCAAAGAAGTTCCTTTTATTTGAATTAGCCACTTATTGATGAGACCAACTGCCATTTCTGGTTTTCAATTGGCCTTTTGAGAGAATTGTTTTGGGAAGAGAACACCATTTATTGGTTTTCATTCCCTTCCCTTTTTATTTATTTATTTTAATATTTTTGGGGGAAGAGAATGCCATTTTCTAGTTTTCATTCCCTTCCCTTTATTTTAGATCTTTGCATCTCATTACTTGATCATTTTGGAAGAACTAGGTTCTTCCATATGATCAAATTCCTTATCTGCTTCAATTTGCTTCAAGAATTCATCCTTGGTAGGAGGCTTCCTATAGAGTTTTATCCTGTTTCCATTGACCAAAAGTTTCCTTCTATTGCCATTAATGGGAAGTAGCTGAATATAGCCATTGTCATATTTTTGCTCAATCTGATAAGGTCCTAGCCACCTAGTTCTTAACTTACCTTTGAATTGTTGGTAATTGGAATCAAACAATAATTCCCAATGTCCTATCTTGAATTTCCTTTCCTTGATATGTGTATCATGTCACTGCTTCCTTTGGTCTTGGATTATCTCTATCTCTTGAAGTGCTTCCAATCTCAGCTCATCCAATTCATTGAGTTATAGTATTCTTTCCTTTTGTGTTATATCAAATTCAATACCCAATTTAGTTGTTGTCCTCAATGTTTGTAGTTCAAATTCAATGGGTAACAAGGGATTATTATCATATACTAACCCATATGGTGAGAACAGTGTTGTAGTCTTCCAAGTTATGTTATAACCCCAGATAACCTCAGGTAGCCTTTTCACCCAATCTCTTCTAGTTGCTTCAACTGTTTTGGTGAGAATGTTTTCCAATTCCTTGTTTGTCACTTCTTCTTGTCCATTTGATTGTGGGTGATAGGGAGATGAATTCCTATGATTGATCTAATAATACATTATGAAGGCCTGGATCATATTGGACATGAAATGTGGGCCTTGGTCTAAGAATATACTTCTTGGTGCACCAAACTTCATCATAATTTTGTGTCAAAGGAAATTAAAAAGTGCATCTTCATTAGCATTTGTTAAAGCGTACATCTCTACCCACTTTTTTACATAATCGGTACATACCTCCAACCATTGGTTTGTTCATTAAGTATCTAATTGTTGAGTGATATGTATGTACAAATATTTTTACCCCGTAATATAATGTCCGAACTTATTAATTGAATAGATCACATCAAGAATTTTTTTCATTGGTGGTGTAATTTCTTTCACTAGGAGTAAGATTTTTACTAAGGTAGTAAACAACATACATTTTCCCTTCTTTAGCTTTTCGTCCCACAACTGCACCAATTGAGTTATTTGAGGCATCTATTTGGATGTGAAAAGGTTTCTCCCAATTAGGTCCTCTTAATATTGGGGTAGTGATTAATTTTTCTTTAATATCTTCAAAAGCATGTTGACATTTTTCATCCCAATGAAATTCACAATCCTTGGTAAGCAAACCAAACATGGGGGCAACAATTTTACTAAAATATTTGATAAAATTCCTATAGTACCCAACATGTCCTAAGAATGACTTGATATCTCTAGGGGGTTTGAGGAACAAGTAAGTCTGAAATAATCTTGATTTTGTCTTGGTCAACTTGAATTCCTCTTTTTAAAATTTGGTGTCCCGGCTCATTTCCCTCATCAACCATCATCAAAATTTTCTCGTGCCTAAGACACAAATGGTGTTGCTCACATATTTTTAATACTTTGTCCAACTTTTTCAAGGCATCATCAAATGTTTCTCCATGCATAGTAAAATCATCCATGTATACCTCCACACAATCATTAGCTAGATCTACAAAAATTGCTAGTACAACCCTTTGGAAGGTTGTTGGAGAATTACATAGTATAAATGGAAATACCCTATAGGAAAAGGTACCCCATGGACAAGTAAAGGTAGTTTTTCTTGATCTTCAACAGCCACCGTAATTTGATTATATCCAATAAAGCCATCCAAGAAGGAAAAGTAATCATTTACGAAAGGTTGTCTAAAACTTGATCTATGAATGGTAAGGGAAAATAATCTCTTAGTGTAGCTTTGTTTGATTCCTTATGATAAATTTTTTTCTCTATTTTCCATTATTTTTAGGAAAAATTACAAGAGGATACACCCATTGACTATTTGAGATGGGACAGATAAATCCTACTGCAATAGCTTTTCAATTTCCTACTTGACTATGTCCCTTAAGGTTGGGTTGATCCTTCTTTGAGGTTGCCTAACTGGTTTAACATTTTCAATATAAATGTGATGGGTAAAAATAATTGGATGGATTCTTTTCATGTCTTTATAGTCCCAAGAAAAATCTCTAGTATGACCTTTCAAGACATCAAACAATTTAGCTTCTTGATCATTTTCCAACCAGATTGTTAATGTTCAAAATTTTACTTGGTTGAATCTCAATTTGTTTGGTTCTAGTGTGTGATGAACTAATTTGTTGAAAAGGTTCCATTAGGGTGTTTAGTGGACATGAATGTGGTAACAACATATGATATGCAGTAATGTCTCTAAAGTTCCCTTGAGAAAGAATACTAGATAAAGGATAATAGGCAGAGTTATGATACTTATCTTGTCGTTGGTCAAACTCCTCATCATTGATGTTTTCCAAAAATTCCTTACTATTCCATGATATCTTTGAGACTAAGGCTACTGATTCCATAGCTATTTCTACCCCTCTCGAAGAGAAATCACATTCCTTTGGAGTGAAATTATTTACACATCGCATGGAATTGCTGTGGTTCCAGAGATAAGTATGAATGTTCCGAACTAAGTTTGAAGGTTTCAAAACTAATTCGAAGGTTCGAAACTATCCCCGATTGTTCCAAAGACAATTGGTGATCATTCAATGGATGATTAATCATATTCTCCACCTCCGTACATGATCCTACAATGTTATCATAGCCAAAGAAGACAAATTTTGTTTATTAGTATCTGGATCATCAACCCATAATTATTCTTGACTATCAATAAAAGGCCGTGCAGAATGATATAATGAGATTTTATTAGAACTATTACCATTGGAGATAGTCATATCACCTGATCTACAATCAATTAAGGTAACAACTATAGCTAACCATGGTCTACCCAAAATAATGGGATAACCAAGTGTTTTACCTTTTGGTCGTAATATAAGGAAGTCCACTGGATACTCCCATGACTCCACCATGACTTCCACATCTTCAATGACCCCTTCTGGTTTTGCTACCAACTGATCTACCATCTTCAATATGGTAATAATAGGTTGTATACCTATCAATGGTAATGTTTTCAAAGCATCTATTGTCATCACATTTATACCTTCTCCCAAATCAACCAAAACATTATGTATATGTTTATTTTGTATAGAAATAGAAATAAAAGGGCTTCTAGGATCCCCATATTTGGGAAGTAAGAGTTTTCCTGCTAATAAATCAACAAGTTTCCCATCTACCTTAATAGTCCTAGGGTACTGCTTCTTCCTTCTAGGTATTTTCAAGCATAACATTTTGATTAATTTGTTTAATTTAGGAATGTCCTTGATTTCTTGCAACAATGGTATTTCAATATTTAATTTCCTTAATTCCTGTAGCATTCAGATTCCTTGGTCTCAATAACTTCCTTAAGTCTTTCTAGAAATGGAGTTTTTGTAGAATTTTTATCTGGTTGCTTCTCTTTTTCTTTTTCATCAACCTTAGGAATAACTAAACTAGGGGTTTCAGTTTCATCTAACATCTCGGTAATTATAATAGGTGGACTATTAATTATTTTTCTAGATCTGGTTTGAATATCCTTACATTCCATGGCATTAAGATCAACTAGTTTTCTTGCTCTGTTCCATAGATAGGGGTTGTTTGTTTGTTTTTGGGATTAGCCATTGGTTGTGCTAGTATTTGTGTTTGAACCAAATTTTTAGTTTTTAAACCTTGTGTTGGGAACCCATTATGGCTTGTTGATGCTAGTTGGGATATGTTTTCCCTTGAGTGTAGTTATTAGGGTTCCACCTAGGTTGTGACCAAGCATAAGGATTACCTTGTCTAGACCATGGTTTTTGGTGTCCTTGAGCATACCAAGTGTGTCCCCCAAACCCGGGGATTCCATGTTGTTTGAGGGGCCCAAGGTTGTTGTACCCAATTTTTGGTAATTTCGAGCCACCCGTGGCATCATCCATGGATTAGGAACCGATCTTGGTATGAAGCATTGCCCTGAGCTAGGTTATCTCTGGACAAATTTTACTTCTTCTGTAGTGGATGAAGTGTTGGATTGTGTAAACTTATTTTTTATGAATGAAAGAAGAGAACAAGCATTAAATTCATGTTCCCTAGATTCACAAATAAGACATATTTCTATTTTATCTAGAGGAAAATATCTTATTGCATGTTTCTTTCTACATCTATGACAATACATAGCTAATGGTTCAGTATTAGAATTTGCTTTGGCTTGCAATCCATCCATGGTGGAAGTTAATTAAACAGGATATTGGTTTTAAAGTATGCTATTTCATCCATAAGTTTGTTCATGTCTGGATTTGTACCTTTCAGCTTTTTCCTTTCCTAGGTCCACCCCTTGTTCTTGAATAATTTCTACAAAGGTCTTTAATATCATTCATTCTCAATTGATTGATGTTTCCACCTGCCATTAAATTAAGGGATTCCTCAGATTCATCATCTATACCTTTAAGAAAAATAGTTTTCTTAGCTCTTCTTGAAGTACAAATCCATACCTTTTACTTACAAAGACGAATCTATCTAAATAATCTTCCATAATTTCTTCCTTCTTTGTTTCTCCCTCTATAGTAGTCCTGATATTTTTATACCAAGGTAGTTTTTATTTGCCCCCAAGTGGTAATGGAATTGTATTATAATCCCATAAAACACCTCATTGTTGCATCTTTCAGAGTAGATGACAACAACTTGAGTTTTTGATTTTCTGTTTTGTAGTCATAGGTATGACACAATACTTTAAATTCAAACAAAAATTGGTTAGGGTACTTAGATGACATCCCTTTAAATGTGGGCAAGTGTGTAGGTGAAATATTCTTCAAAGGTGTATCATCATCCTCCAACTGAATTGTATAAGTAAAGGTCCTATCAGGTTCTCTTTTAGCTTCTCATGCCATATTTGTAGTATCTTCTAGATTTGTTTCCCAATCAATGTGGTATGTGATATGTTTTTGAGAAGGTGAGAATTCGAGGAGTAGGAGGTGACTACTCAATTGAGAATAAAAACTTGCTCTAAGCGGGTCTTGGGATATAATATTTGTCTTAAAAGTTTCACTTCCTTCCGGTGATTGATCCAAAGTTCCAAAGACTGAAGTTCCACTTCTTGTCTAACAGGGAAAATGGTGCTTCTAATTCCTTCCGAACTTCCTTATTTGAACTAGAGGATGCTGATATTTATTGTTGAGATATTTTTGGAATAAATCTATGCTTTGAGTCTCTTGGTCTACTCATAAATTTATGATAACGTAGGGAATATTTTTCAATTACTAGATGTATGATTGTTTTTCCATGTTAACACCTAATTAGACAATTCTAACTAGTGAGTCCCGGAAACGGCACTAAAAATGATGGGTGTCATTATTCCTTTCATTTAATCAACTCATGGTTGATGTCATATTCAAACTAGGGGTGTGTCTGAAGCTATATGAAACAAGAAAAATCTTAGTGAACTAGTAATTGATTGTAGATATTTATTATTTTTATTTTTGGGGGTTTTAAAGTGTCTTTAAGATTTCTGGCCAAAGCCTTATTAAAGCTAACCTATAAAAAACTTGCTGAAATAACCACACATTGTTGAAATGAACAAATCTTGTAGAATTGAACACACTACTAGAAATAAACACACTACTGGAAATAAACACACTTTTCAAAATGAAACACGATCTCTGGAAATAAACACACTTTGGAGATGTTGTTTAAAATTCTTTTGAGGAAATAAAAATGTACACTAAAACACCCACAGGGATGATAAATAACTTATGTAACAAATTTTAATTTAAGAATCAAAAGTACTTACAAAATTGCTAAATAACATATTTATACAAATTTCTTGAAGATATAAATACCAATAAAATAAAGGATCATGTTTCTTGGAGGAGTGGGCCCTTTCTTCACCTTGAATCAAGAGTTAAGACAATATGATGCTCTCAAAATTAAATGGTTATCTTCTTGAAATGTTCTATCTTATAAAAATTAACTGTGTATATGTCTTGTATATCCATATCATCCTGTCTTTTATCTATCTTTAGTTCTCTATATATATTTCTCAATCGAAGATGCATTTACAATCATGAGTGTTCAATAGTTGTCTATCCACCTACAGGTTCTAGTGAAACCGAATAGTGCCCAAAGTAGATATGAAATTTAGAAAACTAGCTGGACATACAACAGTTGGTCTTACATAAGTATTTATGAAGTGTGAAGAACCAACAAATTGTTGGTTTGTTCTTGCTTAGAGGGCCCATTAATTGATTCATAACCAAATTTTTATAGAATACAAATATTTCCATTGATTTCAGAACTTTGGATAAGTTCCGGAACCAAAGGGAAACCTTCCAAAACTAGCTATAAAATTTCCAGAGCTAAGTGATGGAGTTCCGAAACTAAGTGATAGAGTTCCAGAGCTAAGCGATGGAGTTTCGAAGCTAAGCTGAATTTTAGCCAACTTCCTCAAAAAAGGTTTTGGTTGCTTCACACTTCGTTTATTTGATAAAATATGACTTGTTTATTCCAAAATACTAAATTTCCACACATTTTTTAGGAATTATATAGTTTTTAGAGATTTAAACTAAATCAAACAAAATATGGACGATTATATCCTAAATTATACTAGATCAAACAAAAGCCACGAAATATAGTCAAGCTTGATTAAAAAGAGAGTAAAATGAGATCATTGATTGCACATTGATGAGGCATATTTTGGCCTTATCAGTAATAAGAGCCACCAAGTGGAATCATGCAAAGTTTGAGAGCCTTGGCGACTGTTGGGACCCTAATGTAGCTACCAAATCTTAAAGGCACATAGGCGTGCACGGTCAGAGGGAGCACGCAAGTGAAGGTGCGGAAGGAAGAATTCAAAAAGGGTTCTTGGAGAACCAAGGACATGCGTCCGCGAAGCACAATTTGGGACTTAGCCATTTTTGCCCTTTTGGATAGAACACATGAAGAATGTGTTCTATCTTGATAAGGTTCCAACCTAGCAACACGGTGTCCTAGAAGGAATATACCTTGCGATAAGAAGATTCAAAAATCTAATCATGACATGGAGAGGCATGCACCTGGGGCGACCCACACCTTGACACTTGGGGCCGAGATCTCGAGGTTGCAGAGGAGTTTTTTAGATCTCAGATGCCTATTTATATGTGTGCCCTTAGCAAAGTAAGAGACGAAGTGAGGTAGCGAGCTCTCTGAATTATGCGAGAACTATGGGATAAAATGGGTAGATGATTCTAGGAAGGATGTAATGAGGAAATGGGAAATGCAAATTTTGTTTTGTGAACATACATGTATGGATCCAGATATGGTGTATGATTTGTGGTTTGCCACTCTATGATGTTTTGGAGAAATACTATGAATGAATATTATAAGGTTACCACCTGCGTTTATATTAAGATCTCCTTCTGTATTATCTACATGTTTCTACTATGCTTTTGATCTTGTACAACCATGAACTTTACTTGAATGCTAAGTCTATTTGTGGATTTACAACTTCCTAGTTCTATTAATTATGTTGTGTGTTTTGCTTTTGTTATGACTGAAGGGGTGTAGAAGCCATACTGAGCTCTATAGCTTTTTTATGTTTGTTAAATAACTCAGTCAAAATCATGAATTATGCCTTCCACTAAACTCACATAAAAGAGAGACTTAGCTCCCTCTCGCACGCCTCGAGTGAGCATTCGATGCTCATTGGGTGATAGGCTAGCGTGCATGAGTTTCCCTTGTTCTTGGTGGGTGCAAAAATGAATACATCTTGGTTCCATTTCGGGACCTCTTTTCAAAGTTGTAGTGGAACATGGCATACATCATGGTCTGTGCAAAAAGTGATGACAGAGCGCTTAACCCTGGAAGGTGTTGAAGATTGGTTTAAAAGCATGGAGGATGAATTCGCTCAGAGATTCAATACTGGACCTGGGTTTGACACATGAAGATGGGTGGAAGACACTCTTTATCATGAGTTGTATGAAACCTTCTTCTGTTGTTTCCCAGTAGAGTTATTCGAATGGCTCTTGGCTTATACATCTAGATCGAGGTGGTGTTATAAGTCACACCCTTGGACCCAAGAAACATATCAGAACTTGCAATATGTTGATCTAATGTGGACCTATACTATAGATCATTGGTGGAAGGGAGTATTGACTAGCTACACTCTGGAACACACCATATCCACGATTTCCTATCTGGAAGTTGCTAAGTTTGAGTTTTTGCGGGAGCCCAGAGGATCATTTCTACATGCTATCCCCCTAGAAATCAAAATCTTAAATGTAACCATGGGTTTAGAGGCATTTCCTATGGCCGGCTAAACAACTTTGATTACTTGGCGAGGAATCCAGGTTGGGGAAAGATGGCTGATATAATGATTGAAAAGGAAAGGGAGGAGATACGGTTCAAGTATAACAAAGCACGTGAAAGGGAGATCGATAGAAAATGTGGGATTACAAATGGTTTATGGAGCTAGACGTGGTGGAAAGGAGTTGAGGTTCACGTAGAGGATGTGGAACCGAGCAGTCTATGATACCCCATTTTGGTAAGTGCGGGAAAGAAAACCTTGCAACTTTTGATGAGAGTTCGTCGCATAGAGAAAGAAGAGTCATTGGCACGCATCGACCCCCTAAGAACCAAACCTTGGTGATTGGTTTGTTTGAATGAGGGAAAAGTACAGTTGATCCATTTGATATCGGTAGAAACGAGAAACACCCGAGAAGATACAACTTCTCATTTGGGACTTTTATGGCTTCACACACTATTCCAATATTTGGTGGAATGTTTGGACAAGGCACATATATAGCTAGTTTTGGAAGCATGTTAGGAAGCGGAGGAGGAAATATGACTAGGAGTGGCACTAGTTCACAAACTGTCGGTGTGTAATTTAATGGAATGACGGGAGCATTCGACATGATAAACACATGCCCTGTACCTAACACAGGAGGATATGGAGGTGGAAGTGGTGGAGCTAGTGGCTCAGGATCTAGTGGGTCCGGTAGAGGAGGAAACACCGAAGGAAACCAAGGGACTGGGTCAGGAGGATAAGGGCCTTAGTCACCTCCTCAAGTTTTTTTCGAGATGTCTCTACACTTACTAGATTATAGTGGGATAGAATATGCCGTAGAGCATGTGCATAAGTGCGAGCTGCTATGGCGCGCGAAGGGGATCACGACCCAGGATCGAAAGGCCAGTCAATTTGTGACAACCTTGCAAGGATGCATGCATAGTTGGTATAGAAAGTATGACCCTCATCAGACTATTGTGGATTATACCACACTAAGAAATGTGTTCTTGGTGCAATTCCACATACCTGAGTTTGAACAGAAGAGCATCAACTCTCTCAAAGAAATCTAGCAGGGAATGGCAGAGAGCGTGTAGGAATATGATGCGCATTTTAAAACTCTATTGTCTAAACTGTCTTATGATATCCACCCTTCCCAACATGCTCAGTGGTTTGTCGGAGGGTTGATCACACCCTTTTGGAGTGCTTTGTCTCATAAAACATTCACAAACCTGCACAAAGCGTTAGAAGTTGCTTTACGCGCTAAGGCAATTGGTAGTGTTAACACTGGTGTTAGCCCATTTCTCGAGGCTCAGATCTCTACCATGGCTAAACAATTGGAGAAATTATCTACCAACATAGTTCCAGAGACTCACGGTGGGATGTGGTGCATAGATTGTAACGTATAAGGACACATAAAGGATAATGGTGGGATATGTACTCGGAAGGTGGTATGCACCGTAGTGGTAAATTGTGAAATATGTCACGGGGACCATGATGCAAGTAGGTGCCCCCTTTTACAACACGTGATCGTAAAAATGTATCTTGTTATTGCAAGATATGTACCTCAACCACACATGACACCAAGGATTGTAGATTGATTGACCAAATTCATGAGGTAATTGATCTTGGTGTGCAGCCAGACTAGCATTGCCAGTAGTTCCAAAGGAGATGAACGTCGGTATGAAGAGTGCGAGAGATGGAGGTGCGCATGGAAGAGGGTTTCGCAGAGGATTTCGTGGTCGTGGTAACTATGGGGGAAGAAGTGAGTTCCCACGTGGAACATGCTTTAATTGTGGAGCCACAAACCATTATAAGCGCAAATGTCCAGATCTTCTACAATGCTCTGGTGTGGAAAAAAACATAAGTACGAAGAGTGCCCAAAGTTATACGAACATATGAGTCAATAGTACCAGAAGGATAAGGGCATTGCCATGGTGAGTATTAAGAAGGATGACACACAATGGCTCCCGTGAGTAATACGTGAATCAGAACTAGAGCCTGTTATGGTAACAACAAGGGTGGAGTCCACATGTGCAAGGGAAGTGCCTAGGTAGAGACCTCTGGTTTCAAGGGAGGAAGTAGTACATGGGAAGTATCCAAACCCGACTCACTAGAAATAAGTCTACCAGGAAACCATGGACATAATTCGAAGCTTACAAGGGGATATCCAATGTTTAAAAGAACAAACTAGAAAAGATGAGCAAAGAAGACCAGTAGAAGTACCAAAGGATGACTTGGATGAGGTTAAGGATGTGTGTAAACTACTGAGGCAAGAGAATTTTATTTCCTTGCTAGGATCATGGTTGAGAGAAAAGGTACCATGCACCGGGAAGAGCACAAAATGTAGATCCCGCACGCAAGCCTCCCACCTCACATCCTTGATTATGAAAAATGTTAGGAAATAAGGGATAAAATATGTGGAATAATCCCTCACAAAATCGCAATGATAGAAACTAATATGCATAAATTATTACAGATCTCAAATAAAATTGTAGAATAAAATAACACAACACAAAGAGACAGATTTAACGTGGTTCACCCAATTTGGGCTACATCCACCAAGAATCACTTGCTCATATTTTATTACAAGCCACGCTCTCTCAATACAATACCCGGATACATTTGGAGCTATGCTCAACAAACTCTATAGAATTTACAACCGAATTCAAAACACATCTACGCAATACATTTGCTTATTCATCTATCATATGCATAAGACCATATAAATAGACAACTTCTTAAGCAGTTTTACAAAACCGTGGGTATCAAAACCATGGGAAAAACCCATCCCATAAACCTATGGGTCAAAAACTCACCCATATGAGAAAAGCACATTTCTTGATATTTTGGGTGCAATTTTTCGAGGCCAAAAAATTTACGCCTAAAAAAAAAAAAAAATTTGGGGTCAGTGCCCTGAGACCCGCTCGGGTCCTGCACACCACCCGCACCCCGATGATGATACATGAAAATTGTACACTACTCTTAGTGTACAGTCTTCAACACTTTCACACATCAAAACAGGCTCCACAACCTAACAATCTCCCACTTGGAGATTAGTTTTCCTATGAGCAAGCAAGCTTCTCAACCCTTCACTAGTTTCGTGAAGACCAACCAAAGTGAACACAACTTTAGTTTTTCCTTGTGACCACCTTGGTCATCATGTCTATAGGATTCTAACCGGTATGAATCTTCTCCAACTTCAACTACTCTTCCTCCAAAGTTTTCTTGATGAAATGATACCCTAATCGTATATGCTTTGTCCTAGAGTGGAAAGCAAAGTTCTTAGCTAGGTGTATAGCACTCTGACTATCACTATGCAGCTTACATTCCTCCTACTTATACCCCAACTCCTCAAGCAATTGTTGTAACCAAATAATCTCTTTTCTTACCTTTGTGGCAGCAACATACTCGGCCTCTATGGTAGACAAAGCCACCGGCTTACGTAGTCGTGAAATCTAGCTCACTCTGTCCCACCTACAGTGTAAATATAACCTGTCGTGCTCCTCCTGCTGTCTACATCTCCAGCCATGTCTGAATCTACATAACCACGTAAAGTGGTGTTTGATCCACTATAGCACAAAACTGTTCCAATGGTCCCTCTCAAATACCGAAGGATCCACTTTACTGCTTGCCAATGCTCTTTACCTAGATCACTCATAAATCTACTCATAGCTCCCACTGCATGGGAAATATCAGGCCTAGTGCACACCATAGCATACATCAAAGCGCAATCGCTAATGAGTAAGGTACTTTGGACATCAGGTTTCTTTCCCTGCTCTGTCATGGGACACTACTCCTTTAATATCTTGAAGTGGCTCGCCAAAGGAGTCCCAACCGGTTTAGCATCCCTGCATGTTAAACCCGTCTAATACCTTCTTAATGTACTCTTCCGAGATAAAGTCAACACATTCCTTCCTATCCCAAGTTATCCTCATACCAAGGATTTGTCTAGCTGCCCCCAAATCCTTCATATCAAAGGATTCACTTAGTTGTTTCTTGAGTACTTTTATTTCTGCATGTTTTTACCTACAACCGGTATGTCATCAACATATAAACACAAGATAATACAACTTCCATCCTCAAATTTCTTTGTATACACACAATGGTTAGAATGACATCTGATATAACCTTGCTCCATCATGAAGCTATCAAACTTCTTATACCATTGACGTGGAGCTTGTTTCAGGCCATACAAGCTCTTCTTCAGTTTGCACACCATCTCCTCTTTACCTTTGACTTCATATCCTTCTGGCTGCTGCATATATAGCTCCTCCTCCAAATTGCCATGGAGAAATGCAGTCTTTACATCTAACTGTTCTAAGTGCAAGTCTTCTGCTACCACTATTCCAAGAACAGTTCTGATAGAAGTCATTTTTACTACAGGAGAAAAAATCTCATCAAAATCTATACCTTTTTTTTGTGTAAACCCCTTGACCACCAACCGGGCCTTGTATCTTTTCTTGCCTCCTTCTTCCTCTTTGAATTTAAACACCCACTTATTTTGTAATTCTCTTTTCTTTCGGGTAGCTTTACCAAATCCCATGTCTGGTTCTCCATGAGAGCCACGATGCTCCTCATCCATGGCTTGCTCCCACTTCTTCCTGGCATCTACTTGCATTGCTTCATCAAAGCTCTCTGGTTCTCCACTATCAGTGAGTAATAAATAATAAAGAGAAGGAGAAAAATGTTCAGGTTCTCTTCTTACCCTAGAAGACCTCCTCAATATAGGAGTTTGGGGTTCCTGAACTGATTCATGTGTCACTTTCCCATCCGGAAGATCCTCTACCGCTGCATATTCTTTCTTGGATTCTTCCCTATTTTCCTGCAACTATGCTTATACATTAGTTTCTCATTAAAGACTCGCATCCCTAGATCGAATGATTTTCTTGCCCTTAATACTCCAACATTTATATCCAAAGTCATCACCACCATAACCAATGAAAGTACATTTTCTCGATTTAGCCTCTAGCTTAGTCCTATCATCCTTGTCTATGTGAACAAACACCTCACATCCAAAGACTCTAAGAAATGAATAATCAACTTTCTTACCATACCAAGCCTCCTCAGGTATGCCTCCATCCAAGGCACTTGAGGGTCCTCTATTTATCAAGTACACAGTTGTGCTCACCACTTCTGCCCAAAAAGAAAGAGGCAGTCCTGCATGTAACCTCATGCTCCTAGCATGTTCCATTATTGTTCTGTTCATCCTTTCTGATACCCCATTCTGTTGTGGAGTTCCTAGAACCGTCTTTTGCCTGTGGATTCCATTCTTAGAACAATAATCATTAAATTCATTGCTGCAATACTCCCCTCCATTATCTGACCTAAGACATTTTAGCTTAAGACCTATTTCATTCTCTACCAAGGCTTTCCATTTAACAAAAGTGTCAAATACATCAGATTTGTTTCTAATACAATAAACCCAAACTTTCCTTATTGCATCATCAATAAAAGTAACATAATAGCTTGAACCCCAAGAGATGATACAGAGCGGCCCCCACACATCAGAATGTACCAACTCTAACTTACTCTCTTTCTTCGTAGGTCCAACCTTGAGAAACCTTACTCACTTCTGTTTCCCATATATGCAGTTCTCACAGAACTCCAAACCTGTTCTCGTATATCCAGGGAAATTCTTCTTTATGATGTCCATGCCCTTATGGATCATATGGACCGAGCCTATAGTGCCATAATGTTGTATCTACATCGAAGCCACAAGATTACAACCATTAGTACTATCAGTGGTTAAATATAAGGTTCCAACCTTCTTACCTCTTGCCACCACAAGAGCACCCTTAGTAACCTTCCAAGAGTTAGCTGTAAATATCACAGTACAACCATCACTTCCCAATTGCCCGCCGATATCAAATTTCTCCTTAATGTAGGCACATGTCTGACATCCTTCAATAGCCATGTATTCCCATTCTGCATCTTAACCTGAACAGAACCTTTTCCAACTATACTGCAAGGCTCATCATCACCAAGAAAAACATGCCCAAAATCCCCTTGAACATAATCAACAAAATAATGCCTATGTGGAGTAGCATGAAAAGAAGCCCCTGAATCTAAAACCCAAGATTCAGTAATATTATGCAAAGAAAGAATCAAAGCATCCTGACATACATTACCCGATGCCACATTTGCCTCCTTGTTTTCTTCCTGTTGTTTCTTCTTATCCCGAAGCTCCCAACAGTCCTTCTTTGCATGCCCAGGCTTTCCACAATTCCAACATACAATCTTGTTCTTGGATTTTGACCTTGCCCGATCTTTTGATTTTCCATGGTTTCCTCTATTCTTCTGTCTCCCTCTAGTTTCCACTATCAAAGCATTCCCTAAAGTAGAAGATTCCCTGAGCTTTTTCTTCACATTTCCTTGCTTAGAATCACCCCTACAACATCCTCAAACTTCAACTTCGAGTTAGCTGGAACCGAGTTACTTACCGCCATTACCAGGCTATTCCAACTCTCAGGTAAAGAGCACAGAATTAATAAATCCCTAACTTCTTCATCAAATTCTATGTATGACCAAGCTAGCATATTCACTACCGTATTGAAATCATTTAAATGATCTCGCATCTTGAACTATTCTCGACATCTTCATATTAAACAATTTTTTCATTAAAAATATCTTATTAGAGGCGAGAGGGTTTTCATACAACTTCCTAATGCATCCATTAGATATTTTGTAGTCTTTTCCTTTGAAACATTAAATAATACCGAAGATGTAAGACACACCAAATTGTCCCAAGTTATTTCCTATCCAACAAATCCCATTCCACATCTGTCATACTCGAGGGTTTGTTCACCTTCTCAGACAATGGAGTATAAAGATCCTTCTAATAAAGGTAATCTTCCATCTGCATCTTCCAAAGACTGAAATTCTGCCCGTTGAATTTATCAACCCTAGATCTTCCTTCATCTGCCATAGCTCCCACTCAAGCTAAAAACTTTCCCTGCGATTCAACACTTCAGCAAACCAAACCAGGCTCTGATACCAATTGTTAGGAAATAAGGGATAAAATATGCAGAATAATCCCTCACAGAATCGCAATAGTAGAAACTAATATGCAAAAATTATTACAGATCTCAAATAAAATTATAGAATAAAATAACACAACACAAAGAGACAGTATTTAACGTGGTTCACCCAATTTGGGCTACGTCCACCAAGAATCACTTGCTCAGATTTTATTACAACACAAAGAGAATTTTATTCCCCGCTAGGATCATGGTTGAGAGAAAAGGTACCATGCACCGGGAAGAGCACAAAAGGCAGATCTTACACGCAAACCTCTCACCTCACATCCTTGATTATGATAAAGAGATCACCTTAAATGCAGTAGTGGATGGATGGCTGCTTAGCAACATCCTCATTGACATAGGCATGGAGGTTAATGTTCTCATCTGGATGCCTGACATCAAGTGGGAAGACCTTTATTACAACCATCTTCAAATGTGCTATATATGGCAAATAAGACAAAGGCAATGCCCATAGGTGTCTTGAAGGATGTGACCATTACCATTTAGGGGACTAAGTTCACTGGGGATTTTGAAGTCTTGGTGCTTGCCGAGGTAGATAATTTCCCAGCGTTACTTGGGTGCCCGTGGTGCTATAAGAATAATGCAAATATTCGGTTTAACAAGGGGTACATAAGTTTTGAAAACAAGGAGGAGAGGGTGATTATACCGCTTGCTAATGGAAATTCCACACCCTATACTGAACCCCTTGGAGAGGAAGTCCTTGACAGAATATATGTGCACTCCATAAGAGATCCAGAGACCATCCATCCTATAGAAGGAATCATCCAATTTGATGATGCTCAATTTGTCAGTGATACTACTAGTATGGCATGTGATAATTGGGTGCATATGACTTATGAATTGATTGGGTGACATATGAAAGGATCGATAACCAGGGTAACCACGACACATATAGTTTGGCACCTAGGAGGAAAGGAAATAACCAAGTATTCTAGGGATGCATACCCTGAGGTCTTTTTGAGGGAAATGTAAGCTCAATGGAGGGAGGATGAGTGACGAGGTATGCTAGTTTATGTTTTGATAGGCACATCACAGCGAGGTGGTGGGTCACACATAGCAAAAACTTGTTGGAGTGGCATGAAGTTATAATTGCACTCACTATCTGAGTCTTAAAGAGCAACATACCCACCACTATCAAGGATTAAAATGACAATGGACCCACCTCTTCCCACATCCAGGCATGTGAGATGGTCTAAGGAGAAGGTGTAGAAGCGTTACCACCCTCCCTTTGGGTGCACAAGCTGTATTCAACACTACAAGTTTTTTCACACACTTGGTATAGCCATTCGAGACTCGTCGCCAAACGGGAAATTGGCAGGAATTAGCGGCTGACCTATTTCAAACATTTGAGTACCGAAGTATCATGAAACTAGTTGATGAGGTGTTGCAGACTATCAAGCGCCTCACTCTGGGGGATTGTGCCATGGTGGAAGATAGATTAGTAAATTTACTTGGTGGACCTAGCTTGGAAGCGCGGTTCGAAGAGGAGGAACTAGAAGACATACAATTCAAGCACGTGTGTGATGAAAAGGAGAAAGGAAAGATGGTATATGTTATTGATGGAGAGGAGATGGAGAGCCTGAATGTTGACCATTTGGTTGGGACATGTGAAGTAATTAACAGTGCGGATACATGTGCACGTGTATATCACGAACCACTCAAAACCAATAAATTTAACATCGGCTTAGAGAAGGAGCCCAAGGAAGCTATCATTGGGGACTACTGGTCGGATAAGGAAGTATCAAAGATCATCGATCTCTTGCATGAATTTGAGGATTTATTCCCATGTAGATACCATGAGTTGAAAGGCATCCACCATTCATTAGGGGAAATGAGGATAAAGTTGAAATATGGTGTGTGCCCGGTCAGGAAGAGGCCTTACAGGATGAATCCTAACATGCACGTAAGGGTTAAAGAAGAGCTAGAAAAATGATAGCATCCGGTATCATTGAGGCTATGGAGGAATCAGAAAGGATAAGTCCAATGGTGATCAACATAAAGAAATATGGGTGGATTAGAATATGTGTGGATTACGGGTAATTGAATGTTGTTTGTATCATATATCATTTTCCCACCCCCTTCATGAAGAGATTTTGGAAGGAGTTCTTTGGGTGTGAGGTCTATTCCTTTACGGATGGATTCTCGGGATATCACCAAGTAAGGACTGCCAAAGAGGACCAAGAAAAGACAACTTTTGCCCCGAGTGGGGAATCTTTGCATACACGATCATGCCCTTTGGATTGAGGAATGCACCCCTTTGTATTTTCGTGCATAGTGGTACAAGCATTTCAAGACTTCATCCGCAAGTTCCTTCAAGTATATTTGGATGATTGGACGGTGTGTGGGTTGTGATTGGTGTTTGAAAGATGACGTAAATTGAGGATTTCCATCAACATCAAGAAGTGTGTCTTTGCAACTCCTTTTGGAATGTTGTTGGGGCATATCATATGCAAAGAGGGCTTACTGGTGGATCCCGCAAAAGTTACAGTTATTGTGGGATTAGGGGAGCCTACCAGCCAAAGTGCCATGCGTGGATTTCTTGGACACATTGGGTACTACAAAAATTTCATTAAGGGATACGCCAAGATCGTCGTGCCTTTGGAGATATTGTTCAGACATAAGAGTGTCTTTCAGTGGGGAGAAGCGTAGCAGAGCGCATTTGACACTCTAAAAGAAATGCTTATCACCGCACCTATTCTATGATTCCCATCATGGGATAAACCTTTCCATGTCCATGTAGATGCCTCTAGTACAACAATGGGAGCCGTTCTTGCTCAACCAGGAGAGGGGATTGTTGATCATCCCTTGTGTTTTGTAAGTAGAAAGTTAACACCAGCAGAACAGAATTATACAATGACCGAGTGCAAGGTGTTGTCAATGATCTATGCGCTCCACAAATTTAGACAATATCTGCTGGCAAATCCCTTCATATTCTACACTGACCATATGGCCTTGAAGTATCTAGTAAACAAAGTAGTGCTGCAAGGGCACATATGCCGTTGGGTACTTTTATTTTAGGAATTTGAATTCAAAGTGGTGGTAAAACGGGAAAGAACAATTGTGGGCCGGATCATTTATCAAGGATTGATTCAGGAGAGGACGCGTAAAGTATCGAGGAAACCATGTCGAACATGCAACTATTTAGGTTGCGGTGTGCACCCTTGGAGTTAGAATACATTGTTGTTTTTCTCAAGGAAGGTGTGGCACCCAAAGGGATGAATGCACTGGAAAGAAAAAGGTTAGCCATACACGCCACGCCCTTCATGTTGATCAATGGGGATTTGTATAAAATGGGCCGTGATGAGGTTTTATGCTGGTGTGTATTAGAACATGAATGCGTGGCCATAATCGAAGAAGCCCATGGTGGGATTTCTAGAGGACACTATGTGGGTAATGGAATCGTGCATAAGATCCTAGTCACCGGATTATGGTGGGAGACGATTCACGGGTATGCTTTGATTTTTTCAATGCACGTGACCACTACCAAAGTGCCTTAGAAAAACGGAAGAAGGGATGAGATGCCCTTGCGCCCCATCGCCTGAGAACCTTTTGAGAAATGGGTAATAGATTTTGTCGGACAATTCTCACTTTGGGCCGTGCGAAGGACTAACTCATGGTATATCATTACTGTATTGATTATCGGACGAGGTGGGTAGACGCCACACCCACTAAGGATTACCTTTGCATTCATGGTTGTTAAATTTTTTGGGAAAACATTATCGTAGGTATGGGTGCCCATTAAGTTTAACAAGTGATAAGGGCACTCACTTCTTAAATGAAACTATTAGGATTCTATTGGTAGAATTCATGATAGCCCATCACAAGACTACTCCTTATCACCCTCGGAAAATGGACCGTAGAGGCATTCAACAAAATCCTTAGTCACACACTAACTAAGATATGTGATGTGGGTAAAGCAGGAATGGGATGACAAGGTATTAGCAGTTCTTTGGGCATACAGAACAACGTATAAAAGATTAATCAAGGCCACACCATTTCAATTGGTGTTTGGCATAAGTAGTTTTTCGATCAATTCATGTTACCATCTCTACGTATAGCGCACGCAGGAGGGTTGGACGATGAGCAAGTGTTGGAAGAAAGAATAGATGAATTGATAAAGTTAGATGAAAGGCACTCACTAGCAAGATGGAGCCAAACAACTGAGAAGGCAAAGCAAAAAGGCATGGCATGACTGCCATATTAAGAACAAATAGTTTGAGGTTGGCTAGATGGTATTGCTATATGATTCAAAATTTCTACGCCATCCTGGAAAGTTGAAGGTGCATTGGTTGGGTCCTTATGTAATTTCATACATCCTTGATTCAGCGCATGCCAATTACAAGTTGGATGGAACAAAATTACCTAGACACTTCAATGGGAGTAGGCTAAAGCCCTACTATAAATAATGCTTCTTGGTGTTTGTAAATAAGGTAGTTTTGCCAGTTAGTTTAGAATTTCCTTTTATGCTTTTCCTTTCTTGTATTTCCCTTTCGCGTTGTTGTTTTGTTTTGCACCTTGGTAGTTTGGTAACCTTATTATTTTTTGACTTATGAATGCATAGAGGACCACGCATTTTTTTAGTGTGGGGTGAGATGATGAAGAGAAACTTGGAGTTATTCTACTAGGAGGATTTTGGGTCGGTGGAAAAATAAGGCTACATTGGAAATCCACGTATAAGGAGAAAAAGTGCAAATACATGAGGTAGGCGAAAGAAAGAATCATGAGGATGGAAGAGGTGCCTTTGGCACTGGTAACATGCACGCAAGAGTCTTCTATCAAGATGGATTGTTTGCACGCTAGAAGGCTGGAAAATTTTTCACGTAAGGATTGGGCGTGGGTGGAAACATCTTCGCGCAAGGATTGGGCATGTAAGGAGAAGCGTTGAAGTTGGGTGTGGTTTGAGAACATCGCATTAAACATTATCATACGATGGTAGGTAGCCTAGCCTTAAATGCGTAAAAGTGGGAAAATCTATAAATATAAGAATGGGCAGTTCATTATTTTACTTTGTGAACACAAGAAGAGTGATTTTCTTTCAAGAGCTAGAGTTTCAAGGCCGACTCGTGCGAAGGAAAATCCTAAAAACTTAAGTGCAATCAATCCATTAGATCTACAAACTAGAGAAAAAGTGATTCACTGGTGTGAGGAACGTTGTGAAGAAGTGTCGTGATTGAAGGTGAAAAACTAGAGATTAGGGTTTGTGTTCTAGGGCACGGGGTGCACGAGGAAAGCGTTGAAAAACTCACAAGATGACACGGGAATGAAAGAAAAGGATGCAATGATGGCCACAAAACTAGTAGGTAAACCTACAGAACAATCCAAGAAGGGAAAGGTTAAAGGAAAAGGAAAGAAGAAACAAGAAGAAATACCCATGGATGCAAATAAGGAATGGTACTCGGAAATGCAATACCCTGATGGGGTTTTGCTAGGGCAAGAGTGGGAGTCCCACATAAGACAGATGACCGTGATCGACTACAATCACTGGTCAAGAATAATCGTGAAGGAAATGGTACTGGAGCTAGTGGGCCCCACAAATAAACGAACACCTGACGGGTTACCAATCTACAACGACGTGGTTAAGGTGAAAATGGAGAAGACATGGCTTCTCCAAATTTTTGAGTTGCCATATTTTGGGAAGCCCGAGCGCTTGTACCAATGGTTGATGATGCACATACATGAAGACTTCTTTTGCTTCATAGGGCATAAAATGCGCATAACTCCCCAACTAATTTCACACTTCATAGGCCTAAACTGTAAAGGGGACACGCTCATAGACGACCTCCTGGATGAGGAGGAAATCAGAGAAACCATAGCATCCCAGGAATTGAAGAAGGGATCAAGGTACTATGACATCTCGGATATCAGTGATCTGGTGATGAAGATGGACGCACATCTTGTCTCCAAGCTGAATGGACAAGAGAGGTGGACCCAAGTGAGCAAGCCCTGGATGAATGTCTACAGGAAGGTCACGGAAGGAACCATATACAACATATCCCAATATATAGTAGATGAAATCATAAACATCATAGAGAAGGGAGGAAAGATCCTATTTGGAAACATTCTGTTAAAAATTGTGTTCTCAAAAATTGGGGTGCGGATGCATCGACAAGTTCATGTGGGATTACCCTGCTAAAGAACCTTTTCCCATGGAGAGGTTTTAGAAATACACATGTGAATCAATGACAGGGGTACACAAGGTGTGCTTAGACAAATGGTATACGCGCCTTAGGAATGCATTCGGGGTTGAATGGTGGATCCTGAACAACTCCCGTGGTGACCAAAGGAGAAGCAGAGTTCACGGTCTACCAGAACTTCTGCATTGGAAGATTCATTTTGGTGGATGGTAGTTGGAGTCCATGGTGCAAACTCCCATTCTCGTTTACTACCCAATTTTTCCAAGTGGGAGTAAATAGATACAAGGAGTTGAAGAAATTAAACCTAGAGTTGTCCACCCTTGACAAAGAGCACAGGGAAATGAGGAAGAAGCTGGTCTACCCAGAGAAGCACACATACATTGAAAGGTATGTATCACATGATGTGCACATTGTAAGGCCTTTGACCTTACCTATTGATGAGAGTGTTTTTGCTAGGATCTACCTACGCATAAGGCCAAAATTTGAAAAAGGTGCATACGTGGAGAGTGAGATATCCATCTTGGATGACCCTATTGGCAGAAAGAAGCCCACACCAAAGGGCAAGGAGAGGAAAGAGAAAGAGGAACAAAGGGTAGTGGAGAAGCGAGAATGTAAATACGTGGGGTAAAGTACTATCGGAAGAAGAGGAGAACGATGGTGGGGAGAAGAACCCGGAACACTGCAAAGTCACCATCCCTGAAGAACCCTCAGATGAAGAGAAGACCACATCCCCAACTCTAGAGTTTTTAGCGAGAGGAAGAAGAAGAGGGGATGGAAGAACCGAGTTTGAAGATACGAGATGACCCGAATGCCTATATAGGTGAAAATGATGATGATGAAGAGGAAGAGTTGGAGGTGGACCAGAGCCGATTGATGTACGAGATTTGGGAGAAGAGGAAGTAGAAGATACAAATGATGCTTTCATCTTTGTAATGAGGAAGGGCACCCAAGGGTAGAAAGGCACATTGAGAAAGAAAGGAGTGAAGGGGCAAGTACTAAGGGGATAGATATGCCCAAGCTCACTCGGAGGAGGTGAATGAGAAAGTGACAAGGGAGGCAGAGAAGATAATTAATACCTTGGTCGAAGAGGAGTTGGAGCGCAACGTGGAGCTCATGCTTGGCTAATTCAATTAAAGGCAAAGGGAGAAGAGTGTGGGTAGCAAAAAGGCCCAATTCTTTTTAGCAACTATTCCCAAGGGCGTGTGCATGGGAAGTAAACGCATAGAAGGGGAAGAATAATGATGGGATATGTTGATGACCCCAACAAATTTTTACGCGCATGTTTCCAAAGTACCGTTTTCACCAAGAATCTCACCACCATGGAGTCCTTTTATCTTGAGGGTGGATACCCACGCATAAGGAAGATGCTATCATGGGAATTTGACTCCCGGCTCGATTTCGACGAGCCCAAGTTTGAGGTTAACCAAGGAGCGATACTAGCATGCGAAGGAAAGGGGATAACCCCATTATAAACATGCAACAAATATCAAATGAGCAATTGTGTAACGCGCTCAACAAAGTCTCCGTGGAAATTGAGGCTAGGCTCTTCGTAGAAATGAAAAGGTTAGAGTCTTGGAGGACCTATTGGAAAAGAGGAAGGAAGAAGTAGTTAAGCTAATGAAGGACCTCAACCTTGAGAAACTAATTAGCGCTCAACTACAGAGGGAGCTTCAAGAGGAAAAGGAAAACATACGTGATGTTTCCAAGAAGGTGGTGCTCATCTCCCGTGCTATTATCATGAAGCACCCAGACCTTAACCATCCTATGCAAAAGTATGGATCCTCCCTGGAGTGTCTAGAGGACTTGACTCGGATCCTCACCATTGAAAGGCAGCCTTTGGCCTTGGAGTCGGTAGAGGAGGTAGCTGCGTGCTTAGAGAAGGAGGACAAATTGAAAGTCATCGTGCTCGTGGCTGAATACAACAAGGTGCTTGCTGATGTGAAAATGGCTGCACAAACCGCGGAGGTCACCTATGACCATTGCACGGATCAAGACAAGTCAACAAGCATGCTACTTGCCAGTAACGAGGCCGAGCTGAAGGACTTCAGGGAAAAGAATAAAGGTAATAGATCCGAGTGAGAAAAGATCCTAGCCGAAGTGGAAAAGAAGTATAAAGCTATTGAGATCCTACGAGTCTCAATCAAAACCCAGCTAAAAGAGATCTACAAGGTCATTACAAGGAAGATGGATGCCTTAGAAGATCACACTAAGGAATGGAGGCGTGGTGGAGACCATTAACACAAAAGGGGAAGGGTTAACCTTCGACAAGGTGAGCACATTGGTTGGCGACCTCTGCACAAGAGCGTAGGATGAAGTCAGTGCATGGAATACGCTGGAAGTCAACTTATGGAAAATTTTTCCCCTTCTTCTTCTTTCTCTCCCCATTCTTTATTCTTTCCCTCCATTTTTTTCCAAGGCAAGGCCTTGCATTTTGTACTACATTCTTTAAAAAGGTTCCCGAGGGCGGAGAACTAGTGAAGTGTGGGGTAATTGTGGGACACTAATGTAGCTACCAAATCTTAAAGGAGCGTAGGCATGCACGACCAGAGGAAGCACGCAAGTGAAGGCACGCAAGGTAGAATTCAAAAAGGGTTCTTGGAGAACCAAGGACATGCACCCATGAAGCACAATTCGGGACTTAGCCGTTTTCGGCCTTTTGGACAGAACACATGAAGAATGTGTTCCATTTGGATAAGGTTCCATCTTGGTAATAGGGTGTCCTAGAAGGAATATACCTTGCGATAAGAAGATCCAAAAATATAATCATGACATGGAGAGGCATGTGCCTAGGGTGACCCACACCTTGACACTTGGGGCCAAATATGAGGTTGCATAGGAGTTTTTAGAGCTCATATGCCTATTTATACGCGCGCCCTTAGCAAAGTAAGAGACACAAGTGAGGTAGCGGAGCTTTGTAGAATTATTGTGAGAACTATGGGATAAAATGGGTAGATGATTCTAGGAAGGATGTAATGAGGAAATGGGGAAATGCAAATTTTGTTTTGTGAGCATACATGTATGGATCCAGATATGGTGTATGATTGTGGTCTGCCAATTTGTGATGTTTTGGAGCAATACTATGAATGAATATGATAAGGTTACCATGCGTTTATATTAATATCTCCTTCTGTATTATCGCATGTTTCTACTATGCTTTTGATATTGTATAACCATGAACCTTACTTGAATGCTAAGTCTATTTGTGGATTTACAACTTCTTAGTTCTATTAATTCTATTGCGTGCTTTGATTTTGTTATGACTAAAGGAGTGTAGAATCCGTTCGAGCTCTATAGATTTTTCATGTCTGTTAAATCACTGGTCAATATCATGGATTATGCATTCCACTAAAATCACATAAAAGAGAGACTCGGTTCCCTCTTTTGTGCCTCAAGTGAGTGCCAAAGACACCCGCATTAGGTGATAGGCCGATGCACATGAGGTTCCCTTGTTCTTGGTGGGTGCAAAAATGACTACACGACCTTTACATGCATTACATTATAGGAGGATCCAAAATATAGTATGCAATTTTTCAATACATATTCTCCAATGAGAAGGGAGACATAGAAAGGATTGACCTTGTTGGTATTTGATGCACTCAATGCAAGAATGTCTGTGATGAAGGTATAGGTGGGTTTGGTAGTAGTCCTTTAGAACCGAGAGTTACAACATTAGGTGTTAAAATAACACTCGATGTATTAGACAAATGTCTCAAATTGTTCGGGGTGAGTCTGCAAATATTTAGTTTCAGTAATTTGTACTTTGGTTTTGTTCACATATTCTACAAATTTAGAGGGAGTAGATGCGAGACAAGAGGGATGAAGGGACTACTTTTGGAGTCAAGGTAGGTTTAAAAGCGGGGTAGATGTTTGGGGAATGGAGGTTATATTGAAAGGCACACTAGGAACTTTTAAAACATTAGATTTATATTTAGATCTAGAAGAATTATTGGGAGACTTACTTAGAATAGTGGGTGACCTCATGCTTTCTACGAGGTCAAGCTTCTCAAAGTGTGGACTCCATACAAGGTGGGAGTGGAAATCCTTGAATGATTATTTTATTTTGTGGATTCTCTACAAGAGGATCTTTAGCCTTATTTTTCTTTGCAATAATGGAGGGAGATGCTCCTTTATTAGAATGAGAATGATTGAATACCACACATGAGTAATTGTTTGCTTCTTCTTCATCATCTTCATCACCTCCAAAATACTCACAGAATCTGATTTGTGTATCTTTCTCGAGTTCTTCAACCTCTAGGAAATTACCACCTTCATTTTATTATTCAATTTCCTCTTCATTTTCTTGACTCCTATAACTTTCATTGACAGGTGGGGCCTCCAAGGAAAGCCTTTGGGGTGCTCCTAGAATCATATTTATGTTTATTTGAGAAGTCGCTCGTTCAAAAATTTCCCTCTTCAATGATGCCATTTCATTTTCTAATTTTTGTAAGACTAGATCCATTCTCTCATCCTTAGGATTCTGGGATTTACCCTTTGAGGGATTCTTGATCTTTCTAGAGAGGATGAGATCATCATCGAGTTCAATGGCCATCCTTTTTGCTTCTACAATGTTCCTTTGTTGAACTATTCGTAGGAAAAATCCTACCTCGGTGATTGAGCATTTATGAAGAACCTCTTGACGTTATTTTCAGATGGTGAATATTCTTCCAAGTATCCTATGGAATAACCGATTGAAATGAGCCATGAAGTATCTCATAGTTTCATTTTCTTCCTTCTTCATTTGTGCCAATTGAACAAGGAGATCTTGACAATCCTCTAGTGGATTTGAATCTTTCTTCAAAATTGGACTTGATATCATTCTAACAAGTGATTGATCTGAAGGGAAAGAGGTAGAACCATTATGTTTCTTTTTCTTGGAGAGATTCCATGAACAATATTACTACAATGTCTTCATGTGTGACTCCAATAATCCCATATGATGTGGTGAAAGTGGAAATGTGTTCTTCAGGATGTTGTGTACCATCACCTTTGAACTTTGGAAAGTTCCTACGGGAACTTGTCTAGATTGTGAAGAGGTGGTTCAAGAGTGAGTGGGTATGTATTTATTCCCCATGGAAAAATGGGTTGAGGTATTTCTACTTCATCTGCCATTATTTCTTCTCCAAATTATTCTTCATCTGGTTATTCTTCCTCCTCACTAGGGAATTCACTATTCAACAATTATTGAAAGATGGGAGAATTTGTTGGCGGAGTATCAACATGTGTTTGAGTGGGATTACCAGGTGAACTTCTTGAAGACTTAGATGAAGAGGAGGCTTGAGAGAAGGAGTATGGGTTGTCTATGATTCATTCTTGTTGGGTTTTCAAATCCTCAAAAGTGGATTCGATAACTCTCAATCTATTCAACTTGGTGTATCTCCTTTTAACCAACTTTTGGAAACTCTTGCAATGGGAATATGAAAGGACACTGCGGAATGTGAAAGGTCATGTGTAGGAATCAATAGTGTGTCTTTTGGCAATGGGCTTCCAATAAACCTTTTTATCATGGATTTTTTCAATTTTTTATTTTTTGAATTTTTGGAATATTTTACCTTTTTTAGGATTTTGGATCTTGTTGTCATATGTTGGGAGAAAATTGTTGGCAATTCCGCCCAACGGTGGGTGCTAAAAATGTTTGTGAGGAAATTTATCGGGGGACAAATTGCGGGTTTCTTACCAAAATCTCTGGGACTCTAGGTCCCTCTGCTTGGGTGGTGCAGCTCCACTTTATTGTTAATGAGAAATGGGAAATTTGTTGTTGGCCAAGAGTCCAAGGATCCTATAGATACCCAAAATTGGGATGACACCCTTTAATCCCCTTTCAATTAACATACCCACCTTACTATGACCCATTCGCACATTATTATTCATCTAATTACCCATATTAGACTAATTATTACCCCACTTCTCCCCCTCACCTTAGACTCATTCCAAACCCATTTAATAAATAAGATTGAGTCATCACTCCTCCTAACTATCTGAGACTTCTTCTAAACATAATATTAATTACCAATTACCTCTCCCAGTAATTTCTAGTGTGATTTAACTAGAATCAAGAATCCTAACCCATAACCACTCTTGACTCACGCTAAAAGGGAGAAGAAAAGGTTATTTTTAGCAAATACGACTATTTCTTACTAACCAACACCAGTTATTCCTTAGCCAATGCTAGTTAAGGAACCGTCATCGGTTCCTTTAAATAAACATTTTCAACTCTTTGCTTGGGTTCTTATTTTGGTTGGCATTCTTTGATCTCACATCTTGGACATTCGATCAACATCTCGAAACCAGAAACCAACCTCTTACTCCATAGCCTTGAATCATTAACATAGGGAAGCACTTAGTCTCCATTGTTGTGGCACAAGATCTGGACTTTTTCTCCTCCAAGAACCCATCAAATACCATCACCTATCAATCTCATATAAGTATTCTTAACCAAGTTATTGGTTTCATTAGCTTTGATTTTGAATAGTTTTATTTTCTTGTGATCACCTCCTTCCTCTCCCGAATACATTCTGTAGTCCCTCTACCCAACACCCTACCTTTCCAACCACCTCTTTCACCCATGTTGAGACTTCACCTAAATCCCAACACCCTGCTTAAGCCTTCCCAATATTATGCAATCATAGAGAGCCCAAACCAACCCCTTTTCACCTTTGGCACCCAATTTCCCCTACTTTGATTGGTTACCCAACTGATCACGACTATAACCGATTACACATC
Organism: Taxus wallichiana var. yunnanensis; assembly: GCA_018340775.1. Classification (NCBI taxonomy): domain Eukaryota; kingdom Viridiplantae; phylum Streptophyta; class Pinopsida; order Cupressales; family Taxaceae; genus Taxus; species Taxus wallichiana. Next base: position 932,053,180 of record CM031237.1, read on the forward strand.
GGTTCCCTAACCAACATAGCTATCTCAGTATCCGAAATTTACCCTCGAGACCAATAAACTTCTTTCCTCACCCCAAACCTCTCAAAACCTCCCACAACTTCACTCAAACTATGTTCAATGAAAAGTTATAAAAGCCATGGACATATGGTAAGTATCTCTAAAGAAAACCCAAACGCTTTTAAAAAACTAGCCAATGGACTATCGGATAAGAAATAAACAAGGATTTATCACTTTGCATGCATTAAAGATGAAAGAAACAAACAACCTAACATATTTAGTAATCATCTACTCTTGAAAGCTTTAAAAAGAACCTAGTAAGGATTCTAAGCATTCAGTTTGTGATTATGAGAATGGGAGCTCACCATTAATGACTTCAAGGCCAATGGTTCTTCCCATTTACTTAATGCTTGGTGTGTAGTGCAATGAAAAAGCAATAGCTCAATAAAAGAAATGAAATAAACTCTAAACCCTAAGCAAAATGCTATAGTTTATGTTAGGAAGAAGGAGAGTTCTTAGAAATGGTCTAGGGGTAGTGGGTTATTTATAGTTTTCCAATTTTAGAAATGGGAGACTTTTGGTGCATGTGGGACTAAAAAGGAGTCAAAAAGTTAATTAGGGAGTCAAAGTAAGATTTGACTAGGTTTAGAAGAGGTTAATCATGGTTAGGACTAGTTAAACTAGGTTAGGCTAGTTAATCTTGTTTAGAGAGGAATTAGGGTTTCAAGAGGGTTTTGAGAGGTCTAATCAATCCAATGAAATGGATTGATAGTCTAGGAAGTTAGTAAAAGTGGTATAGAAGAGGGTGAGAAGATGGTTTAGCTAATAAGGGACTATATTAACCCCATTAATTGGTTCATAGGAGAAATACGACTAAAAGAATGTCGTAAACAATGAGTTGGAGGAGGCCCTATTGATGAGGTATCGTCAATTTGCGAGAAGGAGAATAGTTAGTGAAATATTAGGAATAATAGTGCTTTGATAAAACTACATGTGTCTACATTTTCCCCTCTTTGGGGTGATGTAAGCTACGTCACTTCAAAGAAAGTAGACAAACATAAGCAAATGAATTTTTTTGAAGGGGTAGGATAAAAACTATTTATCTAAAGGATGCCCTCGAGTGTCGATGGGGTGATGGAAGAACTTGATCAACGATCGAAAAGAGAAAAAAAGAAAGAAAATTGTGAAGAGAAGATGAGAAAACAACAAGAAAATGGGATATTGAGCTATCCACAAACCAGTGCTTACAAAAACAATTTCTAATCATCATTTTACTTAGAATCCTCATCATCGGTCCTTATTAAAATGTGACCATATGCGGAAGCATAAAATGACAGGAAAATAAAATATACAAACAATCATCCCTTGCTAAAATAACAACTCCATGCAACACAAAAACATGCAATGTAATATGAGAAGTAAACAAACTCATTTAATTGGGAAGTAATTAAAATCACACACACTTAAACCAACAACGTTTAAGATAGTTACATAAATAATTTTTTATCGAGATGCAATCCTAATTTTTTTCATAAATGAGAAGGGTTTAAAATTATGGCCCAAGAAATTTGTATATGTAAGGGAAAGGATGGAGGACACTTGGGTCCAATGGAAAAGCAAGGTGCACGATGAAAATAATAACATGAAACTAATAGTGCCCCAAAGTAAAGACAAAGTAATCAACGTAGCTTTTGTAAATGATTGTATAGTTGGGTGATCCACAAGTCATTGTTTCAAAACATGTGGCGTCAACAAGATACGAGATGATTTCTATGTGAGAGACACAACTTTCAATTGCGCAAATGAGTTTTTTTCTTTTTATCAATTTTAGTCCATTTTTCAAAGTTTTACGATTTTGCTTTCTCGGATTTTTGGATGCTTTTTTAAATTTTTAAATTTTTGATTGGTTAGAAGAATTTAGGAATTGGAAGATCTCCGAAAAGCATGCAAAAATTCTCCAGAGTGAGGAGAACGGGTGTTAGGTAACAATAACATGCCCCTGACGAGAAGATAAATGGGTCAACAATAATTATTTAAAAATAATCATGGCGATAGATTAAAATAGAAGACAAAAAATGCCCCTGGGTGAAGAGATAAGCACTAGGTGGCAAATAGTGCTCAAGGGTGATTGATATGATATCACATGTTTTGTACATGAAATATTATGGTAGATGTTAGCATTTGGGATGATATTAGATGATAGTAGTGCATGGGGATAGATTTGTGATCATGTGTAACCCCTCTTTCCCCCATTGATGATACAATATGTGATGATTAGCTTAGTATACATGCATGATGTAAAACTTAGCATTTTTGTATATATGATGTAGTAGATGATGTTATATGTGATGAATGATAGATGATAGATGTGATAACAAATAGATGTGTAGTAAAAAAACACACAAGAAAAAGTTAACAAAACTAAACAAATATACAACCAAAACTATAAAAATTGACAACTAAAAGTAAGTTAATCATTACGTTTTTTTGCGGGACAACCTTTTTAATATTTTTGGGTTTTCACGTATCTCTTTTCTTTGAATATTTTTGTATTTTCTAAGGTCATGTTCGAAAGCAATGTATAAGGAAAAAGAAGCATGGATGCCCCCAACGTGATGTGGGAATATACAAAGGGTAGAATGTCACGCACATATGTATGAGAAAGTGGAATGTGAAGGTGCCCCCAATGTTAGATGGGAATATACAAAGGCACATCCTTGATGAAGATATAAGAGTAATTAAGCCAGATCACGGCTCAACGAATATGGATTCGGTAGGGCTCTAGACCTACCAAGGGAAACTAACCCTAGAAAGTGGTGAGAGTTACCCATCCCGATGCAAGAGTAACTTGTGACCGACAAATCTTCCTTAAGCACTAGATACCGTTTTCACCCAAATACTTGCCCACTACACCATAATTACATGGTTTTCACATGTGGATGACCTACTTTTTCTTTACTCATTTCTCAATAAAAATACTTTTTAGTTCTTATCTGATATTCACGCCATACTTAAGCATAAAAGTGCTTGAGATGCATGGCGTTCATAGGTTCTGGAAGTTCTTCACCATCTGAATATGCTAGTTTATAAGCTCCTGACCCATATTTAGTGACCACCACATAAGGCCCTAACTAGTTGGCTTCAAACTTACCTTTCTTTTCTCTATCTTTGTGATGTTCTTCTAATTTTATTTCAGCACTAGATCACCTACATCAAATTCATGATGAATGATTCGTTTGTTATACCCTCTTGATACTTTGTTCTAGTAAACCTTGAGGTGATTAAGTGCTCTTATTTGCTTTTTATCCAATATCTCTAACTCTACTAGCCGAGCTACTCTATAGTCTTTCACCTTATCAAGATAGTCCCAGAGAGATATTATCATGGAGGGAAGCTCATCTTCTAAGGGTATGATGGCTTCATGCCATAAACTAGGTAATATGGGGTCACACCTGTAGGAGTGTGGATGGAGGTTTGATAGGCCTAGAGGGTAGGATGTATTTGTAAGTGCCAATTACGTCCAGTCTTACTTACAATTTTCTCCATGATTTGTATAAGGGTTTTATTGGTAGCTTTGGCCTTTCCATTACCTTGGGGTAATAGGGGGTAGACCACTTGATTTGAATATGGAAATGTTGACACAATGTCTTAAAAAATTTCTCTTGAAGGATTTACCATTATCAGTGACAATGGCGGAAGGGATACCATAACGGCAGATGAGATGGTTCATGATGAATTTAGAAATTTATGCACCAATGACGTAAGTAAGAGGACAACCTCTACCCATTTAGTAAAATATTTGGTGGTAGTGATAATGTGGGCCTATCCATCGAAGAAGAATGATGGAGCTTCCCTATGAGATCCAAGCCCCATTTGGAAAATGGCCAAGGTGTCACAATAGGCTGCAAAGCTTGTGCTAGTGCATGTATCAAGTTCCCATACTTTTGGCATAGCTCACATTTCTTGATGAAATTACAATAGTTTGCTTCCATGGTGGGCCAATAATAACCTACCCTTAAGAGTTTCTTAAGCAAGATAATGCCACCGGTATGCGCTCCAAAATACCATTGTACACCTCCCTAATAGCATGGAATGAGTCAAGTAACATCCAAATAATGAAGTAGATTCCTATTGTAGCCACGGATAATAAAGGGTGCCTCCTAGGAGGGTATAATGGGCTATACGGTGGATAAGGGATTTCTTCTCAAAATGGGTAATGTCTTGGGGAAATGTGCCATCTTGTAGGTATCTAAATATAGGGTCATACCAAGGGGAGGATGGACCAACAATTTCACATGCCAAACAAGATTTCAGCATGTTGTATGTGGGTATTTATAAATGCTCTACAAAGAAAGACATTTTCTCTCCTGAGGTGGAATGCGTAAGAGAGATCAATTGTAGCCATAACATCTATTGATCTATTATGTGACCTTGGTTTTTTCTCAAAGATAATTTGTGTAAAATACTCCTTCAAGGTTTCAACCAACTTCTTATATGGAATAATTTTCTCATCTTTGACCTTATACTCATCATTAACTTGTTTAATGATAAGTTGGGAGTCCCCAATGATTTGTAGCTGTCTAATATTCTAAGTGATAGCCACTTGAGGCCGAGAAATGAGTGCCTCATACTCTGTAATGTTATTAGTGCAAGGGAATCCCAAATGAAATTCTCTTGGAATAACATCACCAGTGGGAGTAATGAGCACTACCCCTACCCCGATCCATGGAAGGTGAATGATCCATCAAAATGGACTTGCCATTCTATAGATTATTCAACATACATCATGGATGCATGTGGAAGGTCCAAACACAAAGGT